>OY744604.1:55193206-55793206 GCA_963556255.1 Allolobophora icterica
TGTATCGAAGCGAGGGAAAAGAAGCCAGAACCTCCACCACCTCCGCCACCACAGAGGGAGGTGATCGTGCCAAGGCCCAAGGGACAGGAGACCGACGTCGCTGATTGCTGCTCGTGCCTCCTAAGTCCGTTTAGAAGACTGTTCCGCAGGAAAACACATCTGTCTGCTGCAGACGGGAACAAGGAAGAGACACACATCGACCGTCGAAAGCCAACCGTTACGACATCACATCGCGCCAGTATTACGCAGGCTCGATGTAGAAGCCTTCGAAAGAAAACTTCTGCGACATCATCTCATTAGAAGCAGTCAGTTTAACAGGTGGTTCCGTTGAAGGATGACACACAGGAACAGAACGGTCCAGGGCACACAGAGATATGAGTAGGTCTAGAAAATAGGGAGGCACATACGGACACCCGTGTATATCGAAGAGGAGAGAGAGGTACAAACGGACACCCGTGTACATCGAAAGAGAGAGAGGCACAAACGGACACCCGTGAATATCGAAGAGGAGAGAGAGCCACAAACGGACACCCGTGTACATCGAAGAGTAGAGAGAGGCACATACGGACACCCGCGTGTATATCGAAAGAGAGAGGCACAAACGGACACCCGTGTATATCGAAGAGAAGAGAAAGGCACAAACGGACAAACCCGTACATATCGAAGAGGAGAGAGAGAGAGAGGCACAAACGGACACCCGTAGGCCTCAGTTGTGCTGGTGTGATTTATCATTATTTTATTCTGAAACTCTGACAAACTTGCAGTCTTGTTGTCAAGACCTTAAACCTCAAGACCAAGACCAAGACCAAGACCTTGAACCTCAAGACCAAGACCAAGACCAAGACCTTGAACCTCAAGACCAAGACCTTGAACCTCAAGACCTTGAACCTCAAGACCAAGACCAAGACCAAGACCTTGAACCTCAAGACCAAGACCGAGACCAAGACCCAAAAAAATAACAATCGTAATCAGACTTCTATTCCTTACTAAAAATTGTCCAGTCGGACTACTCGTTATTTTAATGAAAACATGAGTTTTTTCTTTTATTCAAGCAAAACAACTCTAAATGGAGACTGCAGAGAATTCCGAATTCGTATTTACAAAAGTCCTTCATGCGAAATGTTATTCCAGATGCCTGTTGAATTTTATAAAAACCAATTTGCTCAGAATTTTCTGACCCAGGCCCATGTGGGGCCTCATAAAAATTCTGCCATGTGAAAAAACACGGTCTACAAGTGCTGAAATCGCTAGCACACAAAGCATCTTTTCAAGAACCGGATGTAAATGTAAAAATTAATCGAGAGTCTGTTTTGAAATGATTCCATAGTAAATAACCGGAAGTAAAAAAATTGTCCTAAAACAACAGTGAAGCCTCATTCACACCGTGTAAATACTAAAGCAATAACTGTATGAGTAATTATTGGATACATTTTAAAATTCTTGCCGTTTGTAAAAATTAATGACTGTTCATATTGACAAAAGTTTTGGTCTTGGTCTTGCAAAACCAAGATCAAGACTTTGAACCTCAAGACCAAGACCAAGACCAAGACCTTGAACCTCAAGACCAAGACCAAGACCTTTGGTCTCAAGACCAAGACCAAGACCAAGACTTTTAAAAACGAACTCGAGTGCACTCGAGACCAAGACCTTGGTCTCGAGGACAACAAGACTGCGACAAAGTGAAGAAATTTCAATGGTGCATCATGTATGCATTTTTTTATTTTCTCAACAAAGGAATTGATTTTGATTCGAGTTTGACTTGCAAAACTGCTAGCGTTGAAATATGCTACTTTGAAATTTCGCTGACATTAGTTTGCAATATACGAATAAAAATTCAACTCCACATGGATCAAAGTATATTCCCCAGTCTTTTTTCTATATTCCTCAGTCTGTTTTTCTAAAATTCTCACTCTGGGAATAGGCTAAGTGCCGAAGTAGCCTACATATGATTCTCGTTCTCTGCTACTGCCTGAAAGAGGCACGTACGCATCAGCAGTTTAGGCCAACTGGTTGGCCGTACGATTGAGTACTGCTATAAATCCTCCTCGGTTCATTCGATTTATCAAGTGCTCAATTTCACGAATTCACATTAACGTTAATTTTCAGTCATCGGTCTGTCCCGTGTCAGCACTGGCGTAAACTTGTTCAAAATATTGGGGGGGGATTCAGCCATTAATTCTACACTTGTTGCATTGGATATACAGTAAATCTCAATTATTGGGGGCACGTGCCCTGGCTGCCCCCGCCCCTCAGAGTCTACGCCAATGCGTGTCAGCATGTCCACATGGAGCGGAGCCCATATTCCCATATTGAACACGTATAGAGCCCATATTGGTTCCATCTAATGCCCACGAAAATGATAGTACGGTCAGTACAGATAGCGGTAAAATGCATTATATTGTTAGGTAATCAGGTATTTCCAATAGACAAACCTGATTACCTGAGAAGTCGATAGCAAGTCGCTAAGTCAGTCGATAAGTCTAAGCGACTTAGTCAGTTGATAAGCATGTGACTTAGTCGACTGAGTCGGTAAGTCAGTCGCTAACTCATCAAGTCAGTCGGTAACTCCTTAGTGACTGACTCCGAGTACTAATTTTGGCGCCGAAGAAAGGGGCGCCAAAATAAGGGCTGAAATTAATAATTTTAATTTTAATCTTAATTTTGATGGAATTTTAACTAATTTGTCCCATAGTTCGTCCTCGGGCGCAAAATATACTAGCTACGCCGCTGCGTACCGGGTGTAGGGCATGTAACGGACCGCGGTGCTTGGCCTGCCAGAGCCCATAAAGATCTCCCGACATTCATCATCTGCCTTAGGCTCCTCTATCACCACTCGGACTTTCCACTCAAAACTGAATTCTCACCTCCAAGAATTCCTACTATGATTCGAGAATCTGATCCTCCGAGGCTCCGCCTTCCAATTCTTCTCGACTTAACCGACACCCGCCGGCGAACATGTACAATCGGGCCTATGTAATATATCTGGGTGGGTGTCATTGCATCGTGAGGGTAGGTTAGGGTCAGGGTAAGCGTTCGTGAGGGTCGGTTAAGGCGTAGGGTTAGGGTAAGTGTAACCCATGTATTTGTGCGAAAAAAGCTACACCTGCGAGAGGAAGCTGGATTTAAAAATTCAGGGCTAGGGTAGGCACCCCGATTGTACAAGTTCGCCCACCCGCCTTAACATTTCAACAACTCTGCTCCTCCTTTGATCTTGATTCTCTGACTTGGATCTCCTTTTGATTACCCTGTGACCAGTGGTAACAGTACGATTACCCCTCTAACTCGATGCAGAGCTTGTTAATAAGCATGCAGGTGCCCTGCGCTTATAGCGTTCAAGTGGCGGCTTAGAAATGTTAAGTCTATACGATTACAATTACGAAGGCTGGATGTAATGTAATGCAGTCTTGTTGTCAAGACCTTAAACCTCAAGACCAAGACCAAGACCAAGACCTTGAACCTCAAGACCAAGACCTTGAACCTCAAGACCAAGACCAAGACCAAGACCTTGAACCTCAAGACCAAGACCAAGACCAAGACCTTGAACCTCAAGACCAAGACCTTGAACCTCAAGACCAAGACCAAGACCAAGACCTTGAACCTCAAGACCAAGACCAAGACCAAGACCTTGAACCTCAAGACCAAGACCGAGACCAAGACCCAAAAAAATAACAATCGTAATCAGACTTCTATTCCTTACTAAAAATTGTCCAGTCGGACTACTCGTTATTTTAATGAAAACATGAGTTTTTTCTTTTATTCAAGCAAAACAACTCTAAATGGAGACTGCAGAGAATTCCGAATTCGTATTTACAAAAGTCCTTCATGCGAAATGTTATTCCAGATGCCTGTTGAATTTTATAAAAACCAATTTGCTCAGAATTTTCTGACCCAGGCCCATGTGGGGCCTCATAAAAATTCTGCCATGTGAAAAAACACGGTCTACAAGTGCTGAAATCGCTAGCACACAAAGCATCTTTTCAAGAACCGGATGTAAATGTAAAAATTAATCGAGAGTCTGTTTTGAAATGATTCCATAGTAAATAACCGGAAGTAAAAAAATTGTCCTAAAACAACAGTGAAGCCTCATTCACACCGTGTAAATACTAAAGCAATAACTGTATGAGTAATTATTGGATACATTTTAAAATTCTTGCCGTTTGTAAAAATTAATGACTGTTCATATTGACAAAAGTTTTGGTCTTGGTCTTGCAAAACCAAGATCAAGACTTTGAACCTCAAGACCAAGACCAAGACCAAGACCTTGAACCTCAAGACCAAGACCAAGACCTTTGGTCTCAAGACCAAGACCAAGACCAAGACTTTTAAAAACGAACTCGAGTGCACTCGAGACCAAGACCTTGGTCTCGAGGACAACAAGACTGCGACAAAGTGAAGAAATTTCAATGGTGCATCATGTATGCATTTTTTTATTTTCTCAACAAAGGAATTGATTTTGATTCGAGTTTGACTTGCAAAACTGCTAGCGTTGAAATATGCTACTTTGAAATTTCGCTGACATTAGTTTGCAATATACGAATAAAAATTCAACTCCACATGGATCAAAGTATATTCCCCAGTCTTTTTTCTATATTCCTCAGTCTGTTTTTCTAAAATTCTCACTCTGGGAATAGGCTAAGTGCCGAAGTAGCCTACATATGATTCTCGTTCTCTGCTACTGCCTGAAAGAGGCACGTACGCATCAGCAGTTTAGGCCAACTGGTTGGCCGTACGATTGAGTACTGCTATAAATCCTCCTCGGTTCATTCGATTTATCAAGTGCTCAATTTCACGAATTCACATTAACGTTAATTTTCAGTCATCGGTCTGTCCCGTGTCAGCACTGGCGTAAACTTGTTCAAAATATTGGGGGGGGGGCATTCAGCCATTAATTCTACACTTGTTGCATTGGATATACAGTAAATCTCAATTATTGGGGGCACGTGCCCTGGCTGCCCCCGCCCCTCAGAGTCTACGCCAATGCGTGTCAGCATGTCCACATGGAGCGGAGCCCATATTCCCATATTGAACACGTATAGAGCCCATATTGGTTCCATCTAATGCCCACGAAAATGATAGTACGGTCAGTACAGATAGCGGTAAAATGCATTATATTGTTAGGTAATCAGGTATTTCCAATAGACAAACCTGATTACCTGAGAAGTCGATAGCAAGTCGCTAAGTCAGTCGATAAGTCTAAGCGACTTAGTCAGTTGATAAGCATGTGACTTAGTCGACTGAGTCGGTAAGTCAGTCGCTAACTCATCAAGTCAGTCGGTAACTCCTTAGTGACTGACTCCGAGTACTAATTTTGGCGCCGAAGAAAGGGGCGCCAAAATAAGGGCTGAAATTAATAATTTTAATTTTAATCTTAATTTTGATGGAATTTTAACTAATTTGTCCCATAGTTCGTCCTCGGGCGCAAAATATACTAGCTACGCCGCTGCGTACCGGGTGTAGGGCATGTAACGGACCGCGGTGCTTGGCCTGCCAGAGCCCATAAAGATCTCCCGACATTCATCATCTGCCTTAGGCTCCTCTATCACCACTCGGACTTTCCACTCAAAACTGAATTCTCACCTCCAAGAATTCCTACTATGATTCGAGAATCTGATCCTCCGAGGCTCCGCCTTCCAATTCTTCTCGACTTAACCGACACCCGCCGGCGAACATGTACAATCGGGCCTATGTAATATATCTGGGTGGGTGTCATTGCATCGTGAGGGTAGGTTAGGGTCAGGGTAAGCGTTCGTGAGGGTCGGTTAAGGCGTAGGGTTAGGGTAAGTGTAACCCATGTATTTGTGCGAAAAAAGCTACACCTGCGAGAGGAAGCTGGATTTAAAAATTCAGGGCTAGGGTAGGCACCCCGATTGTACAAGTTCGCCCACCCGCCTTAACATTTCAACAACTCTGCTCCTCCTTTGATCTTGATTCTCTGACTTGGATCTCCTTTTGATTACCCTGTGACCAGTGGTAACAGTACGATTACCCCTCTAACTCGATGCAGAGCTTGTTAATAAGCATGCAGGTGCCCTGCGCTTATAGCGTTCAAGTGGCGGCTTAGAAATGTTAAGTCTATACGATTACAATTACGAAGGCTGGATGTAATGTAATGCAGTCTTGTTGTCAAGACCTTAAACCTCAAGACCAAGACCAAGACCAAGACCTTGAACCTCAAGACCAAGACCTTGAACCTCAAGACCAAGACCAAGACCTTGAACCTCAAGACCAAGACCAAGACTTTGAAACTCAAGACCAAAACCGAGAACAATAGGCCCTACTCAAAAACTCACAACCATAATTATCCAGACTTCTATTCCTTACTAAAAAAATTGTCAAGTCGGACTACTCGCTATTTTAATTAAAACATGAATCTTTTATTTTATTTAAACAAAACAACTCCAAATGCAGACTGCAGAGCATTTTGAATTCGTATTTACAAAAGTCGTTCATTTGAAATGTTATTCCAAATTCCTTTTTGTATTTTATAGAAAACCAATTTGCTCAGACTTTTTTGACCAAGACGTGACCTGTGGGGCCTCATAAAATTCTGCCATGTGAAAAATACGTTCTACAGTGCTGAATTCACTGGCACACAGGGCAGCCTTTCAAGTAGGCCTACCGGATATAAATGTACAAATTGTGAGTCTGTGTTGAAATCATTCCATGGTAAATAACCGGAAGTCAAAATAAATGTCCAAAACAACAGTAAAGCCTCACTCACACCGTGTAAATACTGAAGCAATTGTATTAGTAATTATTGGGGAAAAAATATATAAAAATCCTTGCGTTTTGTTAAATGACTGTTCTTATTGTCAAAAGTCTTGGTCTTGGTCTTGCAAAACCAAGACCACGACTTTGAGCCTCAAGACCAAGACCAAGACCAAGACCAAGACCTTGAGCCTCAAGACCAAGACCAAGACCTTGAACCTCAAGACCAAGACCAAGACCAAGACTTTTAAAAACGAACTCGAGTGCACTCGAGACCAAGACCTTGGTCTCGAGGACAACAAGACTGATGTAATGTAAATCTCCGAAATTATCTCAGCGCCATACAAAAGCCACGTCAGGGAGACCAGCTTAACCGCGGCGCTACCAAGTCAAGTCCGCAATAATAATAATAATCTTCGTTTAATATCTTCAAAATGACAATTACGCAGTATGATTACAAATCAGTATGAACGGATGATCACAAGTTATTACAGAAGTCGAATTTTAACTGTATACGGCAGCCATTCAAGGCGCCCATCACGTCCTACATCTCATTTTAACAACGCGCCATCTCGCGAATGAAAGGCTGAGTAGACCTGTCACCTTTGAGAGGGTAGCGGGATCGCGCTGCTCTTCACGCTAGTGACGTTACCACTACTCTATGGACTCCCATATATCCACCTTAGTCTGTGCGAGGACTCTGCGGTCTGCCCATAGCGTGGGACAATGTATCAGTCCGTATGATTTCAATATCGGCAATATCGGCAACATATAAGTTCGGCGTGGCTGTCTGGCAGATTGTGGCCGTGTGGGATGTATAGCGCCAAATAAGCTAATCAATGTTTACTGTAACGCCGTCGTCAAAGAAGTCCTCAAGCTTAATTGACTGTGTTCTAGACTAAAGGAAATAGTTCTAGACGCTCAACGCGTTTCTTTCTGTTTTACTTTGTACCATCTTATGAAATGTAATTCTTATGCAAAAGGTATATTTTAGAAACCAATTTAAATTTAAAGTAATCAATGAGGTTTATTATTGCAAAAGCAAAAGTCTTTGGCTAAATTGCTGCGCTACAATACACTAGCATTGAAGTAAGGAAACAATCGCAATAGATATCCTAAGATTCAGAGCTTATTACGGCTAGTTTAATATATTTTGTATATATTTATATAATGGCTTTTTACTTAAACCATTTAACTGGTGTCGATATTGTTTTCAGGTCTAATGAGTGTTAAATTTACTATTGCTTTGCGAACCTAATTCTTGTACGTGACGCCACTTCGGCGCTTAATAGGTGCGATTTGTCCTCTCTCATTGGTTGTTGCAGTTTGGTGGTATACGTTTATAAAAACCATCGAAAGAAAGATATGTAAAGTTTATCATTGACCGTTTAATTGGTTTGTTTTGATCTAAATCGTTTCGATCGGCCGGTTCGAAAGTGAGTATAACGTTCCGATTTGTGTGTTGTCGTGTTTTGGATTAAATTTCGCCCTGGTGCTTGTTTTGCGGTTAAAAGGGTCGTGTTAAATGGCCGATGCGAGCGAGCGACGTGCCTTGATGCACGTCTGCAACACCTTAATGTCAACATCGTCCTTATTTATTAGCAATATATCTTTTCTTTGTCGGCAAGTTTTGTTACTGTATCTCATTGTGGACGTGCCTTAAAAGAACAGGTATTTGCCTGGAACATGAAACTTCGGCCCGCGGTAGGGTGTGTACCCGAGGCTTGTGGCCTTTAGAAGGAGTGGCTACAAACTACAATAATATTGCTCAGTTAGCGGCTGCCGTTAAAGAATTGTCGACGGAGTTGCATAACCATCACGTAACCAATGATTAATGGCTTAAACTTCCAATGTAATTTATTTGGCCGAAAAAACCAAGGACCGATCTAGAGGTTGGGTGCCATGACCTACAAGTCATCTGCTGTCCTGGAATATATAAAAAACCTTAAAATACTACAAGAAAATATGATAAATGATAAACTTTGGGGTTACATTAATTTTAGAAAGGATATACTGTTTATAGACATAGTCTATCATTCTCAGTACCAGTATCATCTTTCCGCTAATGCAGATATTTATGCGCATATGCGCATATGTGCAGTATATGTGTATATATATATATATATATATGTATATGCATATATGTATATGCATATATATATATATGTATATGCATATATATGTATATAATAATATTCGTTTCTTGATTCAGACTGACAAGTACACAGTAAAATTATATGATATATTGGTAAAACCCCATTTTAGCATTTAGGAAATTATTTACATCGCATGAGTGATGATACATTTCATAGTAAAACTCAAACTAGAAGTTGAATTATTGCTGAAAATATTACTGAAACTAGAAGCTGGATCGTTGATGAATATATTACATAATTAAAGTCAGATTAGCAGTTGGAATTGTGATGACAATATATTGTTTTAATGCCGAAATTATCGCCATCAATTAGCGATGAAAATATTTCATACAGAAACTGAGACTAGAAGTCGGATGAACGATGATTATTGTATCATTTATTAGTTATTTGAATGGAAGTTTGTCTCTCGAGAATAATTTCCGATGCTAAAGTGGGGTTTTACCGTATGTTAGTAACAGACAATAACAAGTTTAACAGGACTCGAATTTAACTGTAAGGCAGCCTGCAAGGCGCCCATCTGTCCTATTGTTTATTTTACCATTGCCATCTAAGGAATGGATGGCTGAGTCTTCCTTGTGGGGCTAACAGGTATTGAACCCGCGTCCTTCTGATCTTCTGATCTTCATGCCAGCATGTTACCATTCAACCATCTCCCCGTGTGTATATACACACAATTACACATATACAGAGTTTATGTTTATATATATAACTTTTTGCTTGCATCTTGTGGGTGGATCACAAGACTCTATTCTGTTAACCTATAAACCCTGAGCCTTGAACCTTATGTGACTCTGTAGGAAGGGAATCTTTGAGTTATTGTATGTATGAAATTTTTTCGGTGTGTAATTTTAGTTTGTTGCTTGACTATGTTTTTCTCCTGCATGAATTTTAGCCTTTCGTTTGATATCCAGTGGTCTTTAAGCTTCTTGCAAGCTCGTCAGACTATGGTGTTGGCTGCTGTTTTTAATCCTTGTCATGTTTGGCCACATGCCTTATTTATGTCCTAGAATGCAATGCAAGAAATCAAAGAGCTTCATGTTTTGTCAGGTGTCTTTACCTTTCATTTTCTTACCTGGTGTCATATATGATGTTCTTCGTTAGTCAGAGTCTCCTAAACTCATCTTCATTTGTTAATTACTAGCTTTTGATCTGAACCAACATGTACATTGAATGATCTGCAGTTTGAACATTTGAACTCCATTGTTCAAGTTATGTGTCCTTCCATTGGGTGATGTCTACGTCCATTTCCTTTGTGATTGCTTTTGTTGAAGGAACATGTTCATTAGTTTCAAGTTGTTTGAAGCTCAAAATTGAGTATCTCTGAGCTATGTCAGTCATGTTTCCCCATCCATATGTCCAGATATTGCTGCCTCTGCTGACCCTTTCATTTATTCCCCCTTCCCCCCTCCCCATAATGAAGATAACAAAACTTAACATAAATGGAAATTTGTAAAGTGCAACTTCTAGGAAAAACTCGTCAGTAGTGCTCTTGATTCTACAAGGAGAACCCTCGTTCAAACAGAATAGATTTTAAGCACTTGCGGAACAGAGAAGGAGATAGGCTGACTAGCTCGGCTCTAGTTTTATGAGGAAGGTTGTTCCAGGCCATAGGAGTGAGAAGAGCAAAGCTTCTGTGATGAGGTGTAGACAATAAGAACACCTTGATTGGCTGAATGAAGAGACCTGCGGCCAAGAAGATAATGTCCCGTCTTAAAATTCTTTGAATTTGTTGAAGTTGACACAAAATGTATCAATTTTTTCATCCGTAGCTACTGACATCAGGCATGTATGACTGTTATCTGGGCGAACTTGGTACATGATCTTTAAGACATTTTCATTGCAGTGTCAAATTATATCTTGTCGTTGATTGTACTACTTTTTGCTAAAAAAGCATTGCTACTCCGTCTCACGATTGGTTATCTTCAAGTCTTGATGTTAGAACTCTGTAATGATTCTTATTTTCCCACACAATCATGTCTTGCAAAGTCCTATGATATCCCACCCATATCTTTCTAATTATTTAACTGCTAAGGTGAATGTACCTGCATATGACAGAGTCTGATGTCTCAAGTCCCTACTCTCTGTTTTTAGTCTGAATTCTGTTTTTGTAGTGCTACCTGCTATGGAGAGATAATAGCAGTAGTTGTTGCTGTTATCGTCATTATGATTTTTTGTTGATGTTGATGTTCCATTTCTGGTGAGGCTTGTTCTAGTAGCCAAGTTATCAGATCCGGCTTTAGTTCCCCGGCTGGAAGAACAGACCTTGGAAAACCACGAGATATCCTAGCTGGCATCTCTTTCATATCTTTGACCAATAATTCATTGTCTTAGCCTGGTATTCATTGGGTGCTTGACCAGTTCTTTCTGACAAAACAGATGGCCAGAACATTGATATTGAGCTTTTGATGTCTGTCCTTTGAATCACTCACTCCTCTTGCCAATGATGTAACATGTGAAACACAACACAATCCTGCACATATATTTACTCAGACAGGTATATAAATGTATATATACATGTATGTATGTATTTATGTATGTATGGATATACATGTATTCTTATGTGTACATATATATTTACACTTGCATATATATATGCATATGTACTTATGCCTACTCACATAATACATATCAGTAATCAGGACGAAACTATGAAGAAACTGAAGCAACTGGATGGAAGAACAATGCGGACAAGCCGAAGAAGACACATAGAATGCAAGATGTCTACATTAAGACAAAACTACTTAGGGGCAGTTTGAAGTCAGAGTTGTATCAGCCAAAGACCCATTTGGTGAAGTCCTTGAAGATGATATATGCATGCAGACATGATGGAAAGAACCCTTTGAAATCTGCTAAGCGTTAACGCACACATTAACCCTACAGTCCTAGCAGAAGTGACCATAAACAACACAGATGAACAAATGCTGAACTTTCTACAAGAAAAGGTAAGAGATACAATCAACCAAATTATAGAGATAAAACGCCAGGCTTAGACGTTAGGACTTTTTATTTAGTAATTGGAAGGAATGCCAGAAGACTGGAAAAATTGATCATCGTCCACATGTTCAAAAGAAAAGGAGATCCGCAAGAAAAAATTTTCACTAAAATGCCAGGTTCAGACTAGGAAGAAGTGCCATTGACTAGCTATTCAGAATGAGACAGAAACTTTAATAAAGCATTTAACCCAATCAGTAGATTTTTAGCAACTTCAAGCAAGTGGTTGACCACATGTGGTTGAGATAATGGGGAGAGTGATGCAAAATGCACGAACACCAGAGAAACTGATCAATCATCAAGTGTAATGAAGGTAGACATATAGGTCACACAGTAAGTCAAAACAAAAATGACGGTGTGACAGCAAGAATGCCTCATCAATATTCCTCCGTAGACTTGTATTGTAAGTGCTCAGCCTAAGCAACTTCGAGACGGGGATCAAGTTAAAAGGAGGGCTGGTGAATAATCTTTTATTTGCTGATGACATTGACCTCAATAGATGCAGGACAGAACTACAGTGAAACACTGTTAACACGCGATCAATGGGAGGCATGCTGTCAGAACTGTGCGTTAAGTATGCACGGCTTAATGAGTCTACCAGATAGGTATATAGCAGTAGTGTACATGTATTGCCTACCTTTCCACAATTGTGTATTGGGTGAAACTCAGAACATCATTATTAGCTCAAAAATGACTTTTGCTCTACTAAGTACAAATATGCGTGCATTTTTGCAGATGCAGAATAAAAACAAAAAAAACAATAATTTTTTATAAACGGTGGTGTATTAAAGGCTAAGATGGACGAGAGAGAAAGAGAGAAGGGAGTGGACACATCTACTTTAGTGATGCATCAAAGGCTACCATGGGCCTTGAAAGCGAGATGAGCTGTGACATTTACCAAGTCGCCGAAAATGGTTGCCATGGATGACGAGAGAGAATAGAGCAGACACATCTTGCGTTGTTTACCGAGTCACCGAATAATAGTTGCCACGGACGACAAGAGAAAGAAAAGGGAGTGGACGCCTCTGTTGAGGCGGTGCATCAAAGACAACATACCTCAGAAGGGAGAAGAGCAGCAACAACTACAAGCAGCAAGTAAAGGTAGCTACATATAGAGAGAGAGTGTGAGAGGGAGAAGGGTGGCTATATGTGATGAGCTGCTGCCAAAGACTTTGTAGAAAGAGAGCTGTATCAGCTGTATCAACCTAGTTGCCGATAAAGAAGTCCATGTGCATCGACGTTCGCCGAGGAATCCCACATCCGCCGAAAGATAGGGAGTCAATGAAGGCTATCGAAGACTGGTTTCCATGTTTCCTCCGTGTCTAACAGCTGTAGATGAACAATCTCGATGTACTCGGAACCTTGTCCCACAAGATACTGAGTACCTCATTGTGAGCATCTGTATGTGAAATTTGGTGGTGGTTTTCAACAGCATTCTCAACATCGTTATCGATCACTTAGCGCTATCATTTTCTTAAAACTACCACGTGTTAGCGATGCCCCTGCATTAATCTCATGGTGTTGGGAGGCATGGTGGCACCTTGTGTAAACCAGACTCACATGTTATTGGTGTGCACGTTAATGGTGTTTCACTGTACAGAATATTTTGGCACAGATAGACAATGCCAGCAGAAGATTTGGCCTAATGATTAACGCAGAGAAAACTAAGACAATGGTTATTTAAAAACACCACAGAGACAACAATAGATATTTACATGCAAGGGAAAGCTGTTGAACAAGTAAATCAATTTGTCTATCTTCGGAGAATTGGACACACTTCAGAAGCTTTTGGAGTATTTAACAGGATATAGGGCACTCACTTGACAAGACACTTACTTCCCTTTTTATGTCCTACTTATTTGTAACAGGTTACGGTGTGCCAATCCGATAAGTGTCAATAAACAAATATATATATATATATATATAAAAGCAGAGAAATCACATAAAAACCAAGATAAAATTATATGATACTATTATTGAATCCATTTTCCTATATGGTTCAGATTGCTTGATAGTGCGAAAGTAAGACAAGAAATAACAGCAGTGAGTTGGCCACTGAAATTTGTGATTTCAAGACTGGAAAATTATAAGTGGTGACATAAGACAGTTCCTAGATATCCTCACAGCAATGCTGTACGAAGTCATTCTGCAAAGACTCTGATGGTTGACCATCTTACAAGATGTGCTACATTGAAGATTTAAGGAAGGAGAAACAATGAAAGACCAAGATTGTACCATATCATCAATATAACCAGACTTGGAACAGATACGAGAAAGTACTGGACCTGACAAATAACAGAAGAAAGATTATGTATTTACATCTATCACTGCCAAATGGTGTCAGGAATTGGCAATGATGATGATGGTGATCAATGGTGATGTATGAATGAAATTGGAGTAATGGTGTGATAATTTTGGTTTACGTTAGCTAGTTCTCTCTTCTGTTATGTATACAGATGTAACCTACAATGCTTAATGTGTTGGAATTGAATGCTGTGCACTGTGCAGTCTGAATAAGTCTGTGTAGTAATTATACCATTATTTCGGAATTGACAGAGCATGACAAATCAGAAGCTCAGAAAAAGAGGCTAGAACTGAGGATGCAAGAAAGAGCAGTGATACTGTTTTTCATTTTGGAATTTCTTTTGAAGAAGAACTATTAACAGCTAGTACCTGTTGAACCATCAGCAGCTTTTTCAGTTGAATGTGTACAGAATTCACTGTAGACTTACACTGAAATAGTCCATGATGCTTTTGTCACTGAGGCCTTGTTTAAATAGACTGATTTGAGAGTTGATGTAGATAGGCTTTATGCTTTCTAAATGACTTGTGGAGAAAGTGCACACTATAATTTGCTACTGCAGTCACTTTGTAACAGAGGTTGTTGTTCAAATTCATTTATAAAGTTAAACTATAAGAACTTAAGCCTATGTCAGTAGTAAACACTAGAAGTAGTACAGACATTTGTGTACACGCCTCTATCAATATAAGTAAACAATTGGGTTACGTTAGATTTACAAAATTCAATTTAATTATAGGGGCCTTTGATTCTCCTGCCCAGATTTCTCTCAGCGAGTATTGTAAACAGTGTCACTAAATTGATCTTCTCAGAATTTCAGCCTCTTTCATACTTAAACAATAGTTTGCCTGTGACTACTTTGCATGTGTTTGGTCCATTTTAATTAACAGACTACATAGCTAGGCATTTGTCGATGTAGCTGCACGCTGTTATTTGATGCTACTGATCAGGAAATTTGGTTGAACACTACAACTTTATACATTTTTGTTTTGGATTTCAGATTCTGCTGTTCACTAGATATATTCTTATAAGAAGATAATTTATGAGTGACCATTGAAATTAAGAAACGAATATAATATTTATATCAGATGCTCATTGCTCTTTGTGTAAATTCTTTCACACAAAGGCATTCAATTGCAAATACAACAAAGTTTTTATTATATGCCACTTACATGTATTCAGTTTACTTCAGTACTTGCAAAATCATTGACTGAATTATTGAGTTATGAGCTGTGATCTCATTAAATTACTCAAAGTGTTACAGAAATAGCAAGTAATCAACAATTCTGTAACACGTGTTCTATTATCACATGGTTCTGTGCTTACTGGATATTACTGGACCTCTGATTAGCCCCTTTGTAGCCAAGTTAGTGTAATATTCTTAAATCTTAAGAACATCATCTGGTACCAGTATGTAAGTACAGGGTCATACAGCCAAGGTAGTATAATATTCTTGAATAAAATTGTTGAGCCATATTATGTGGCACAGTGGCTTAGTAGCCTGAGTGAATTAGTGATTACCTTTTAGTGCAATGAATTAGGTGTGAGTCTGCTGTGAGACTGTTACTGTGCACCATGAACAGATACTTAGAACAATCAATTCATGCAAAACAAGTGGTGCTGTATTTTAAACGTAGAAAGAACTTGTACTTAAAGAGTCCATGTCAAGAGAAAACAAGAAGGTGTAGGTAAAAGTGGCAAAAACATGCATTCATGGAGAGGAGCTTATTACCCAGTATTACTTATTACCAAATTTCGTAAGATGCTGTTAATGTAAAAGTAGTTTGGAAATATGCAATCACAGAATATAAATATATTTAGGATTTGTGCTCTTGCTTTTTCAGAGATCCGTCGAATCAGAAAAAGATGGAGTCTTCAGTGCCGCAGATGATGGTCTTCCGCCCTACAATGGAGGAATTCAAGAATTTTCCCAAGTTTATTGAGTACATTGAGCAGCAGGGTGCTCATAAAGCTGGCCTTGCAAAGGTATTCATATAATCAGTTTGGATACTTTAATAATGTGACGGATCTTGTAAGCCTCAATTGGTCTCTTCTAAGTAATATGACCAGAAATACTCCTATAAGCATTTGCACTGTCTGCTTGTAATGGATAACATGGTGCAGATTGCTGATTATTAATTAATAACTAATTAATGTGAACTCTGTTTTGCATATCTGTTCTTGGTTCAGGTGTCCATGCACCATGTGAAATGAACAGTTCATTTTCTGCTTTTTTTCTGATTGCATATAGTTTTACTGTCTTGCTATCCCTATTTCAAATACATGCATGTATTTATGGACATGTATGTAAAATAGACAAATGGATATGTATTTTCTTATAGCCTTAGATACCTTCTCATTAGGGCTAATGTTATAATGGCAGAGAATTCTTTTGTAATTAAAAAAACCACCAGTTAAGTGTATTTATTTCTTGTATCTAATAGCAAGGCTAACTAAGATCGTTTTTAGAGATAAAGATTTTAACAAGAGATTCAGCAATCTGAGCACGAGGTGCTATTCAGCAAAGCCAGTTGAAGACAAAGCATTTGCATATAGTTTGCTGAATAAAGGCTAAAAGAAACACGGCCAATTATTCAAACAGTAGTAAAAACTCTGTGATTGAGAAGATGACTGCTTGAACAAGGCTCACATTTAATGATGTTGCACAGCAGGAGGTGATAAATATCTACAGGGTCACCATTAAATGAATCATTTGAGGTAGCTTTACATCACTGTGGGCTCTGGGCAATTGATATTCACATTCAAGACCCATTTCTGCACGACCCATTTACACGCGAATCTGCTTAATGAACAGTTACATTATCACTCCCAATACCTAATTAAAATGCGAGACTTGTTAACACACAGTAGAGGAATTTACTGTGTAGCAGTCTATCAGCTGTGCACGGCTTCCTGAATATAAGGCAAATAGTCACTGGATGCAGTTGGCTTTAATCCCTGCAGAGAGCAGGAAAGTTACTGAGCAGATAAACTTATTATATAGCTGCACATGGTTCCACTCCTCATAGCTAATAGCAGCAGTAACAGATATTATGGTATTTGTACCCTTACCTGCCACTGTCAGACAGTCTACTTAACACCAGTAGTGGAATATCGCACCAAATTCTCATGGCCAATGCATATGATTAAGCCTATCTATAATTTCCTTCAATGTAGATACAGTAGATATGAATGTGGCCAGAAACATAAATTGTCTGGTATTAAATCACAACCACTTTTGTCCATGACCAGGCAGCAATGTTGCCTTTCAAAGTAATTGGCCAAAATTGTTTGATGGTAAGCTACAGTGCAAGTACCACACTAAGGCATACACTACTGTATCTCAATATGGTACTATTAACCCATGGTTCGTTAGCATGTAGTCATGTGACTTTCACTCCCAACAACTGCACATAAACGGGTCTGCACTGTAGTCTGCTAATAAACTGGAGGCATCTGTTGTTTTGATCATGCTTTAAAATTTTCTTTTGAAACTGTAGTTTTAATGTCTGTATTGCTTAAATTTATACTTTTTAAACAGTTTGAATGGTGTATTGTGTATTTAGCATTTGTTTATTATAGGTGCATTTCTATTTATAGTTTTATTTAAATGAAGTGAATTGGTCTACATAAGGACACTGTTGATGCATATAAGGAAAAACAGACCTATAGAGGAACATGTACTATGACGATTCAAATAATTTTTAGTTTAATTCAGTAGCACAGATTCCATTATCATGCAGTTTTGACGGTTTGACTCCGGTCATCCGCTTGTTATTGGACTTTTACTGTGCATATGTACATGTTCCTTATCCCAGAGCTACAGCAATTACTTGTCAGCAATTACTTTACTCAATGACATATTCGTTGGCTGCAAATCTCTTCATTGTGCAGTGCAAGGTGATCTGGTTGATGCTGCATCGGAGCATCCCGTATTTAGAAAATGCAACGTATTAGTTTAGCAGTGGCCCACCATGCGTCTTGTATTGTTAGGTTGGAAGTATGTCTGAGGAGTTTTTCAAAAATATGCTTTACAAGTGGACCCTTACGATTACAAATGGAGACCCAGTGTTTGAACCAAGATGAGAGGTTTAAAAAGCGTATGCTAGCTGTTTGGCCACCATGCCAAATCAATAGAGCACCATTCTCTAGTCTTTGTCAAGAGTATCTGTGACTTTATCAGATTTCTCACTGAGTAGGTCCTACTCTCATCAGCCAATCTTGTGTTTCTCTATATTCCCAGCCAACTGTTTCTGTCAGCCTGGGGTAGAGTCAAAAGTGAAACAGAACTTCAAATACTAATGTTTTGCCCATAGGTTCTGTAATGTGTTCTGCACTTGTCGTGTCCGCTTCAATTTTGAACCAACTGATTTAAACCATCTGACACTTAATTAGTCAGTGTGTAAAATTAATCACTTTAATTCTGCTATGAGGCAATGATTCTTTTTGTTTGCCATGTCTCCTATACAGCTGTCCTATCTTGCTCCATGATCATTCCTTTCATTGAAACTGCAGCAGAATTTGTAATACTTTACTTCTGCGCCTATTTTTATATTATTTCCTTGGTCTGCTCCTGGCATATGAAAGTAATGAGTATTTAATGCACAAACATCAGTTGTAAATGAAGTAAGTGTTGAAAAACTGAGGAAATATTACTTCAGTACAAGTAAATTATTTTCATTAGTCAATAGAAGTGACAAACAAATGATGCATGAATTTGTATGCACCAGCTTTGACTATGGTAATGCCATTTATGCAAACAATGTTTTTCCAACAATGTTCATCTGCGATCTGTTTTTAAATGCTGGGGCTCATCTAATCAGGGGCATACCTAGATTTGGGATATATCTAATTTAGTGTCAGAAGAATGCATTGGTTACCCATGTGAAAACACATTTCAATTGCAATTACTTCATTATAAGTAAATGTCCTAAGATGTTTACTTAAGTACAGTACATTACTGATCAACACTGTATTCTTGTTATGTGGATGAAAGCATTTCTTCAGATATACAAGTGTCTGGTAGTTATGTGAGGATAATTCTTGCATGCAAAACACTCTGTTCAATGAGTGTTCATTCTGTGGTGCCTTATTAGCCTTCTTTACTGGTTCCTGTAAATTTGCTACCCAGTCTGCTTAATGTGTTACCTTTGACAGAATCACTCGTCACTTTAGTTTCATCTTGCAATGCCTTCTTGCTCCTGAGACATGGATTGTGAGTTCCAGACTTCTGTAATTTCTTGGTTTAAATTTGGAGTGCCTTTGGTTGATACCTGCCTACTTATTTTAACAGTTTCTATCTGCGGAAGTCTTGGATCAGCAGTTAGATTGATGTATATATGTTGAGATCATCATATGTGTTTTTAGAAGTTACATTAAGCTGGTAGACAGCTTTGAAGACCTAATATTCATAGTACATTGACCAGACTTTCTATATTGAGGCACCATTTATAATTGTTCATATCTGAAGTGTTCATTTGTCTCTTTTCCCCTTCCATTTTCAGTTTCTATTGTTCTCTTCCCATTATTTTGTTAAATTTTTTGTCTAGCTAGTTTCCGTTATATGGTTATGATTGTATTTATAATTATGATATTTTCTCAGTTCATTTCCCCGGATATAATGGCAATTACTGGTAGCTGGCTTTGTTATAGGCTTAGTGATTATGTCATATTCCTGTCTGTATTTAAATGTTTCCAGTTTTATCGTTCAGATGGAACAATCTAATATAATAAAATCTAAACAAATTCTCTGGTACCAGTGCTAATGCATTAGACATTAACCACAGTTTCAAAGCCTAGTACAGTTTATTGAGGTAATCCTTGAGAACATTTAGCCAGTGTGGCTAAAGTGGGTCTCCTGAAAGAGATGTGTCAGGTCAAGAATTGTACTGACATCTAATGGGCAGCTGGGGGCATAAAATAAAACATGCGGTGCATTTTAATATTGGACTGCATCAGTGATTTTTGAACACACACACTGCATTTCAAAATGCTAAATTGTTTAGCCCATGTAAAACAGGTTAAGGTAAGGTATAGGAATGCTCATGTATAATTCTACACCCTAAGGGTGTGCAAGTCCAGTCAACTTACCTATCACCATGCACCACTAACCACTTGTGTCAATTTGCACTTCCACTGAATACACATACTGTTTTATGTGTCTCTTGTTACAGTATAATATATTGTTTGTTTTCCTTCAGTCACTTCTGTTTATCAGTGAGGTAGCCAATACTAGCCATATGTGTGCTGTGCTTTCAAGAGGTTCTTAAAAAGTGCTGACAGATACCTTAAATATATTATGGACTTACATATCATGTGCCTGTTTCAACAGTAGTTTTAGAGGAACGAGGTACACATGTACAGTACAACTTTGTCACTAAAACCTTTAGTTGATGAGTGTTTCTTATGCAAGCTGACTATGAGCCGTCTGTTTTTTTAGGTGATACCTCCAAAAGAATGGATTCCAAGGCGTCGTGGTTATGATGATGTGAACTTGGTGATACCTTGCCCCGTGACCCAAATAATTCATGGTCGTGAGGGTGTTTACAAGTTGTACAGCATGGAACCGAGAACCAAGAAGGGGCTGATGACAGTCAAAGAGTTTGAAAAGAAAGCAAACAGCTCTGAGTAAGTTACTAGTAAACATAACATAAACAAAACATAAACAGACACCAAGAAATGTAAACAGACAAAAGTATAGCTCCCAAGTCCCTGGTGGAACATATGGATGGCACTCATTTCCTGTTCTTAGGCTTTTCAGCCACAGTGGACAAATTCCATGTGGCCACTGCTGTGGATGACTTGCTGTTACTTCTCAGCCTATGCTGGTACCAAATTACACTGCATCGGTGACATGCACGTGTATGAAAATAATGGGCCCATGGTTCTTACATGCCACTCGTCAGAAGTCAACCAGTAATCTTTTGATTGCAGTCTCAACTTCCTGAATGCATCATAGTCCACCATGTCTTTACTAATGAGAGACAATATTTCTTGGTTTTAGATTTGTTATGTAATTTTCACAATACTGTAAATAAATCTGTGGAATGTGATGTATTACTTCTTGTTAATTTTCAATGGGAAACTTTTGCTCAAAACCAGATTATGTTAAACATCTATGTTTGGTTTTGATTTTGTGCCATGTTTTCATGTGTTTGTTTTACCAGCAAACAACATTACCATGTAGTGATTCAGCAAGTTGGCAAAATGTCAGACCATTCATTTTTTTGGATATAAGTCCATTTTTATGTTGTTTCTGAATTCACCAAGTATTGAATTATTGGTTCTTTCAGGTATGCAGCTCCATTTCACTCGGATTTTGATGACCTTGAACGAAAGTACTGGAAAAACATCACCTTCAATCCAGCGATGTATGGAGCAGATGTTGCTGGATCCCTGTATGATGAGGACCAACCATACTGGAATATCAACAACCTTGGTACAATATTGGACTGCATCAGTGATGTGAAAATTGAAGGTGTTAACACTGCTTACCTGTACTTTGGGATGTGGAAGAGCTCCTTCCCATGGCACACAGAAGATATGGACCTATACAGCATCAACTACTTGCATTACGGTGCACCAAAGAGCTGGTATTCAATACCACCGGAGGCTGGCCGTCGTATGGAACGCCTTGCAGAGAGTAAGTTCAAGCGCTTCATTTATTATCAGTACCGTGCATAAATTTTGAATTTCTTGGTGATGACTTTTAGATAGGGTACATTTTTAAGAACTTGTTTAGAAATGGTGCACATTCATCCTGATTCAAGTGCAGGTGAATTGGTAGCAATTCAGCATCAGCAACAAATTTTCTTGCCATTTTTAGCTGTGAAGCTGCAGGTGATGAATTTCACAGAGATAGGCCAATGTGCAGAGTCACTGAACTGCTTGTCTTCTTATAGAAGGTTGCCTAGGATCAGGCCATCCGTCCACCCGTCCTTTGGACGGGTAAAAATTATTTTGGACGGGTGAAAATTATTTTGGACGGGGATAAATTGTGCATGATGCTCCTCCAGCACCATCCAGTTTCTTCTCTAAAGCCACAGATGACAGTTCTGTAAAGAGTAGGTAGGGGTTGATATTAGGCTGTGTAAACAGCATAGGGGCACTGCAGTCGGACTCGTTCGGGCGGTCACAACTTCTTACGTTCGCGGCTTGGGGCGGTCACGACTTCACTGCTTTTGGACGGGCTACTCTGTATTTCTGGCTAGGGGCCTGCCTAGGATAAAAGTTATGTAATATCATATGTGTGACATGGTAGGATGGCAGTTGAGTGAAATGCACAAGTCAGCAAGGTAGCTTAGTGTTGTCTAACGTAATGGTAGGAATTATTTGGTGGGGTTTGGTACTATAGAGAGAGGCCTTATAACAAGGCACACAGATGAAGTGAACAAAGAAGGGTATGGGGAGCAATCAGCATCATATTTTGAGAAAATAACAAATGAGTTGCCTTGAAGTTGCCTTAATAAAAAAATGAAAATGGCTGTGTACTGTCAGGGACTTGAACTTGAGGTGATGGCTTATTCTATATGCTGAAGGAAAATGGGAATACTATGAAACAGATTATGAATACAAACTGCTTAGGACATGGCTGAATTTGTTGATATGGTCATATTATGATGTTAAGACATTGTTAGTTTAGAGCTGTTGTATGTGTACTGTAACGATGCTCTTACATAGACATTTTGCAACTTTTGTAATTTGCGTAAATCAATCGAGGATTTAATCAAGGATTTGCCATAAATGATGATGCATATCTGGGAAAAATGGAAAGTCTTTGACAAGTGCTTCAACAGATGCCATGATTGAGTACCAGATAAATTACTGAATGACATGTGCCCAGTAATGAGATAATGGCTGTTTTGTTTACATTGTGTTATTTAGTCTTGTTTTATAAATATTATTTTATGTGTTTTGTAATTAAAATATGTTTATCTGTTCACTTGTTGGAACATTAATAGTTGTTATTGGTCTGTGTTTTGTATTGAAGCATATTTTCAAGATAAGGCTAAACAGTGTCCAGCCTTTTTGCGTCATAAATCTTGCCTTATTTCACCCAGCATCCTGAAGATGAACTCAATTCCATTTAATAAGGTAAGACTAGTTGACGAATGCTGTATGTTACACACAATAGCTTGTTGTAAAGAAATCTTATGAACTTAAATTGGTTCTAATGTGGGATTGTGTTTGCTATCTGCTGCTTATGTGTCTGCATGCATTTACCAGCAGAGACCAGTTCTATCTAAATCATCAGAGCATAATCAGTTTACTTGACCACCGACAAACAGACTGGAGAGTTTCAAAACTTGAATATCGTTTAGTTTTGGTTTTTGAGATGCTCCTGCATGATGTGCTGCATAGATGCTTGCACTTAATGGTCATCTATTAACACTTTAACGACTAGCGTCCACTAAAATGTTTGGAAAATTAATCCCTCTTGTCGTTAAAGGGTTAAGGCTTCATTGTCAAGGCATATAATATTTTTTTAATAGAACAGTTTTGGTTGGTGTAGTTGTGTTTTGTTTCTGAGTTCATGGATGTGATTGAAAAAGCTGAATCGTTATAGTCAACAATACCCATCTCTTGTTTGGCAGTTTATTATGTTTAATTATGAGATTCCAGTCATTTGTTGTCCCTTTCAGATGACACAGGAAGCTGGAGAATTCATGATAACCTTTCCTTACAGCTATCATGCTGGGTTTAATCATGGATACAACTGCGCTGAATCTACCAACTTCGCTTCTCAGCGTTGGATTGAATATGGAAAAAGATGCAAAAGAGTCAGTTCTGAAATTTAAAATTTAGCATTGTCACTATAATAGTTGCAACTTCTATGACCATGGCTACTAGCATCACAAATCAACACATGGAAACAAGTGTTCTTGCACAGTGAGAACTGCTATATCTGGCATAGCTGTGAATTGCTGTTGGGTTCACTGCTTATGCTATGGCATAATGTTAGCACATATTTCAGAACATTTATCATCCTTAATTCTGTGTATTTAAACCTTGTATATAAAACCCAGCAAGTCTGCTACATGTATCTAAATATTAAGAGTATAAGTAGTAGTAATAACAATAATTATACTGATTATTATTATTGTTCTTTTCTTTTCTTTTCTTGGTGTTGTTGTTCTGAAGTTATAGTTTGAACTGTGAGTGACACACTAGTTCCTAGGTAAGACATCATCCATGGGCTTGTTTTACCAGTCACTTGCACCAGACATTTAAGACTGTAGTGAGCTTCCTTGAAATTTGAGTCAAGATAGACAGTTGAAAAGATGATGGTGTGTAGCTCCTTAATAGAAGAGAGTGTGAGCATGGGTGATAGTTGCTGCATTTAATGCACATGCATTTTATTGTGCTGGTATGAACTTAACTTTATCATACGTGAATTAATTTTTAGCCTGGCAGATTAACATCCAGTCATTACATCAACGGTTTGAATTGTTTTACAGTTTTGTGTACGCCATCATGATGTACTTTTCTTAGTTTGGGTAGCATTTAAGTTAGATAATGCTTTTGACATAAAAATTAAAATGTTTTATCTTTTATAAGCATGAATCTATTTAGTGAACAAATATTGGGAATTCCTGCTGTTCTCATGAAACTATATAAATTTGCAATTTTTTTCTTTAAATGTAAAATTGCAATGATTTTTTAATCTGAAGGGAATGACAGTAGTTGACAATAGATTGCTAGGAATTTATACAGAATAAAGTAGAATTTTTTAAATAATCAGGTATTAGTTTATTAGTTAATCGAGATATGCTTTGTGATTTCTTTTACAGTGTTACTGTATACAAGACATGGTTCAGATTGATATGGACTGTTTTGTACGGCAGTTCCAGCCGTCAAAGTTAGATGCTTGGCTGAAAGATGAAGACGTAGCTCCTCATCCAGAAGATGATCAGAAGAAGCTTGTGTCACGTTCAGCATCACAGTTAGTGACAGATAGCTTTTATTTCAAGTATGTTTTATCTAGTAGAAAACTCTTTACTAGAGGTTATCTTTTGAAGGTTTGATAGTTGAGATTGCTTTGGCCTTTTAGCTCTACAAATTCTCTTACCTAATCTGTGTCTGAACGCTTGTCCTTGTAAGATGATTACAATACGTTGTAGCCTGAAATTTATATACTGTCCTTTTGCATGTATTGCAGTTTTGTTTTTTATTAAAGGAGTGTTTGGCAATTAACTAAGGGCAGATTGCGCAGAATCTTTTATAGATAAACTGCGCATACATTCAAGTAAATTGGTCTACGATTTGACAGTGGAATGTATTATTTCATTCAAACAATGTTGTGGTTTGAAGTAATTTTAAAATACAGATTTCTTTTAAAGTAGTTTTTGAAAATATAAATGTTTCAGTTTGTGTTATATTTTCTAAAAATAAAAGTTTTTTTTCAAATTTATTTAGTCTACTGTGGTAAAAGTAATAGGCCCATACAACTTTGTATGCATTGAAAGAGTTCCATGTTGCCAACAATATATAACAACTATGACATGCAAAGGGTTAATTGTTGTGCTATGATTCAAAAGTTTGGTCTGAGCTGCACATCTTTTGTTCTTTCTAGGCCTGCAAAGTCTAATTTGATTGGTGGTGATCGTCCAAGTAAACGGCACCCTTTTTCAAGACAGTTCCAACCGAAATCAGCAAAATCTCCAGCAAAGAAACAAGAATCAAAGGAAGACAAGTTGAAAGGAAAGAAGCCAACTCAGGATATCCAGAGATCTGGATTGAGGAAAGATGACATACACACACTGCCCCAAAGGAATCTAAGGGAAGTGAAAGTGCTTTTAACAGCAGTGTCAGGTGAAATGCATGACAAAAAGGATAACAAATCAAGGGCAGTTTGTCTTTCAAAGAGTGTGGCTGTTGTTGCAAAAACTACTGCTGGAAACCAACGAATTGAGGGCTCGCCTCAGAAGCGAAGTAAGAAGAAAAAAGAGACCATCATGGATGAAGTTCATCCCTTGTATACAGGCATAAGCGAGGAGCTGAGTATAGATGATTTAGCCTTTTATGTGCCATTGGCTGAACGAGTGAAGTTGAGGAGAACTGGAAAGAGCCAGGATGAGAAGGAAATCCCTGTGGTTGAGAGGAAGCATACTGGGAGGAAACAGGAACAGGCAGCTGGGATTGAAACAAACTCTGAAGATGGTGGGTCTTTGGAACCTGAGAAGAGCAAACATGAGGAAAGTGAAGAATTGGAAACAGATGCAACTGGAAGTCTGTGTAATGGAGAACAGAACCTATCAGGAATGAAACGAACTTCATCACCAAAGAAAAAAATAGTTGAGATTGACCCATGTCCTAGAAGACTTCACCTCAGATCAGGATCGCGTCTTATCAGTTTGCAGCAACTAGCAAACTCAGAATCAGAGAATGAAGAGGGAAAACTATCAAAGCTCAATGGTGGAGAGAGAGGAAGAGCCAGTTCAGCTGAGACAATCAAGACGGAAGAAAAGGTTGTTATTTCGAAAGAAAGAGAAGACTCTGATTTAGATGAGAAGAAAAACCTGATATCGCCTGATGGTCCAGTGAATTTGCCTGCGAAACAGAGTTGTAGAATGTCAAAGAGAACAAGAAGAAGTGGAAAGAACTTTGAAAAAGAGCAACCCAGGATGGAGGTTATTAGTCTAGAGGATTCAAAGGCAATTAAAGAAGTCAAGGAAGAAAATACTGACGTTGGACCTGTAGAAGTTCTTCATGAGGTGAATGTGGTCGAAAGCTTGGACTGTGATTTACAACAAACACCAAACTCCAGTTTCTACAGAGACATGCCAGAGTTATCATTGGTTACTGAGACTTCACCGGGTGGCACTGCAGTTCGGCCTTGTGTGGGATCTGAAGTTACAATGGATGACTGTCCAGTCTTAGAAGACTGCAGGTCCTATGAGTTGCTGGCAAAAATTCCTTTAAATGTCTGTATTAGTAAAAATCGAAGGAAACGTTCCAGAACTGAATCTGCTACCTTGGAAGTTTGTTCTGAGGCTGTGCAAAACACGACACAAAGTGATGTCCACCTTACAGATGGTAACAAAATCAACCATGTGGATGGCAGAGAACTTGAGCTCCCTGAAAAAGTTGCTAAATTAGGTGATTATTGCCAAGTTTTACCTGGAGCTAGGTCAGCCTGTACTGGAATTTGCTTTACAGATACTGTAAGCACTACAAGTTCTGAAAGCAGGAGTTCTTCCAATGCCTTTGAAAGAGAACTTTCTACAGTTGTAGTGCATTCATTACCTGCTGGCCCTGTGACAGGCAAACGCCAGTCAAGAAAAAGTTCCACACCAAAACGGTTCCAGAATGCCATGCCTGAACAACGTCAAACCACAGAGACTGCTTTTGCAATAAGCCAGCAGGATGTATTGGGCATCAGCCGGCCAGTTCACAGAGTTCTTCACGAACACCTGCCTTTAGCTCCTAAGGTAACGACCTCGTCTCAGTGCAACTTCCGAGCACCATTCTCAGCCATGGTCTCAAGTTCTTCCGTTGAGGCACCAGTGACAGTTTCCAACACATATGACTCCAGAGCCTCCAGTGCCATAGGATCCAGTTTATCTATGGTCCGCATGGAGCTGGAGTCTGTGCAGAAGGTGCTTCAGGAACGTGGTGGCATATCTGACGTCTTTTCTGGCACCATGCCTCAGCTTGGCTGGCCATCATTTGAATCATCTTATCCATCTCAGGGCAGCTTTGCGACTTCGATACCCTCGACCTTTGGCATTACTTCCACGTCAGCTTTTCCATCACACAGAGTAGGAGGCAGAGGAGGATTTCCCTTGCCGCTGGACATTGTTGAACCGCAGGTTCATCCATTGCCGATGCAGTTGCCATTTGTCACACGCTCTGTCCCAGTGACACACACTGTCAACTACACAGATTGTCTGAATTTCTCAGACACTTGGAGAGGTGAAAGGCTCCTACCGGGGTTTTGTCTGCCACAGAATTTCCGTGCTCCATCTTATCACCATCAGCTAGGACTCAACGCAACACCTTTGTCTGTCAACCATTCGTCGTCAAATTTTTATATTCAAAATCCTAATCTTGTTCCAGAATTTGTCAACGTAAATAGCAATCAACAGGTAAGGAAACTTATTCCAACTTCTTCTGAATTTGGTTGCAGTCACCTCTGTGATTAACGTTTTTAGGTGTGCATTATGTAAATATCTTATGTTAAAGTTATTTGTCTCAGGTTTTGACCTCGAGCAGTGTATTTTCTTTCCAGTGTCTTATGCTATGGTGTTTAACTGTGATGTATTTACTACATTTGCATTGTATTTAGTTATTTGTATTTAGTTAATTTCAACTATGAAAGTTGTTAATCTTTTTTTATAATAATAATAATAATAATAATAAGGTCGTTGCTCGGTGTGGGATGTGACGGTGCCGGATACCTTCGCAGCTTCATGTGAGCATTTAACATCGCAAAACACAGGTGCCGCAGCAGAAAAAGAAGCCCATAATAAGAAATGCACATATGCTGCCGTTTCACAGTCGCTCCATTTCATCCCTATTGCAGTCGAAACCTCAGGAAGCTGGCACGCTGAGTCACTGGATTTTGTTCAAGAACTGGGAGGCAAAATAAAAGTAGCAACAGGAGACCAGCCATCTGCTCCAGCGTATAATAGTAATAATAATAATGATAATAATAATAATAATAATAATAATAGGTCTCTTGATAATCAGATCCTGCTCTTCTGTTGTTGAGAATACCGATACTTGCCTAATACCTGTAAGGTTAAATTGCTCTTACTGCTAAGTTATCCGTCCATCATTAGCCACTTTGCTTCTGGTCTTTATAACTTTGGATAAATCTTGCTAAAGCCAATAGTGTTGCCTATTATACTCTGGTCTTTCAAGTCAAACAGCATCAATGTTGTAGTTGACTTTATCTGACAGCCTAGACAATGCCTTGCCACTAGAACTAAGAGAGTTGCAGCATGGTGGGGATATGCTGGACAACAAGATATAGGAAGGCTCCAGGCAGTTGTAAATAGGCTAATCCCACAGAGATACCTCCCTGGTGATTGCCCAAAGATCGAAGAGCTGTGCCGTCTGGCCGATACCTGTCTGTTTTCGGCGGTTCTCGAAGAACCGGGACATGTCCTTTCACGGGCTGCTCCCCACAGTTGAGCCAGCGATTTACAGCGCCAGACGACATGACTGGGTGCTGCCAAAAGCAGACAATCAAATGAGGAAAACATTTATAGTCAGAATGTTATTCACATATTAATTTATTCTGATGTATGTATGTTGATGCTTGTTCACCAGAGTGCTGTTTGGCAACTGGTTATATTAAAGAATATACTTACTTACTTACTTTTATGTATACTATAGAAATTTTCATAGTGCTTTGAGTTTTTTATCTTAGTAGGCTTGTAGTGAAGATGTCGATGTTGATTTTCAGTAGAAAAGTTAAAGACTTCTTTTCTTTAGATATCGAAGATGATTCTGGGGAAGAAAATAAAATTGGCCTCATTTATTTCGTGAAGCCGCATTTATTTCGTGATATATAAGCACAATTAAATTAATAAAGGCTTAGTGGTGTAAGTTGCATAAATTTTCAACATATAGTTTAGTTTTTACTCTGTGTAAATTAGTTATTTGATGTACTTACTGTACAGAAACTTGGTGCAGTTTGATTAGTGCTATATAAGTGAGCCAAAACAGATGAAGCAATTAAACAATATTAGATTTTTCGTTTGTTATTACTTTGTTTTTTTAGTAAGAACAAATTTGACTAATGTGTGGTGTTGAAAAACTTTAAGATGTAGGTAACAACTAATGTGAGGAGCTGTATACATGTTAACAATTCTGAACAGTTGCCAGAAGTCTCCTTATACATTTCTAAGTATAGTGCAATGGTAATTTTCAGTACTTTAAATTTTTTACTAATTTCTCTTTCATGCATTTTTTAAATTGGCAAAATGGTGGAATAAAATCTGTATCGTGGCCTGATGAGCTCAAAACCTCTGCAGTGATAAGTGATTATTTTGTGTAACTTGTGTAACTTTATGCTTGGTTTGTTTTATTTGTGAATTTAGTGTTCGAATTCAGTCATGGATGCACCAGGTGTTCTACCTGAGTCTTGTCAGACGCTGGATAAACCCACATAACATTCCTCAGATGACAAACTTTGGTGCAAAAATCAGGATGTTCATCTTTTCGATGTCAGAGATCAGGAAAGTAGTGACATCTTCTATCTGTATTTTTTGGTACAGATCAGAAGATACAAGAGGAATGAAGTTGCTTGAACATTTGCCATGAACAACAGACAGTATGCAGTGATTGGCCAAATCAGAGCAGGAATTGGTGTAAATTTTGTTTGACTAAATGAATTGATTTCAAATGATAATAAAGACAGTCAGAATCGGTCAGATGTGTTGCACGTCGGCACACCAATTCATGGAGGAAAAGGACGGCAGGTTTGGCAGATCAGACACCAATTCATGGAGGAAAGGGAAGGCAGGGGTTGGGCAGATCAAGGACTGCCTCAGCTTCTGTTTTTGATGTGCACTGCTCAATTCAAATCCAGACTGATATTCTGTTTGTGTTTTTGCTTTTCATTTGATTGTTTAGATATGAAAAGCAATTAAATGCGTTTTTAGTGTGAAGTATTGTTTGCTGTTATTAATCAGGTTCAAACTGTTCCTTTAGAAATGGCAGGAATTGATTTCCAACTGGAGGAAATTGTTTGTAAATCAGACCTCAATTCTCATGTCATACTTGGAGAGGGACTGGACACAGATAAAACAAATGATTTTGGATAAGAGTATAAATTGTAATATTGTCTCTTTTATTATTCTTATGGCTATTTATATTATATATTTATGTATATTATTCAAGGCTACTGTTTGTCAGAAAGTTTTGCTTTTGCAGCATTTGATGATTTGATGTCTTTGATACTTGAGGCAGACCGAGTCATCTGAGAACTATTTCTGAATGCTTTTGCACATAATTATACTAATTCTGTAAATAAATTAAGGTAACTTTTTGAGAAGTATGCAGTAGGATTAATTATATTATCGGTCTCATTTTTGCACTGTTCTCCTTCACTGTTGTTTTACTATACTTTAATCCTTAAATGACGAGAGGGATTAGTTTTCCGTACATTTTAGTACACGCTCGTTGTTAAGTGTTAATGACTATAATAATTGACTTAGCAGATTCTTATAACTTGTTACATATAATTAGCATGCAAGATTGGTTGATTGGTAAAATTTGTATAACAACAGTAACTGTTAATTTTCTTCTTGTGGTGTAGTATCATAAGGGATTCTAACAGTGACTGTTATGCTGTCATCTTTTGATATAGACCAGTGCTTCCCAAAGCAGTGGTCTGCGGACCGGTGCCAGTCCACAAGCCCTCCACAAAGTGAGTCAAGAAACTGGCCAAAAAAGACGATACATGTTTTCTGTAGTTAAGTTTTTGATGTTTTCCCAACAATAACCGCTCCTTCCAATGAAATGATATAATTTTTTACCAAATTCCAATATTTGTTTTATATTTAAGGTGATCGAAAAAGAAAAATAATTAATAAATTGGGCACCAGTCCTGCTGCAATGGGAAAATTCCTGCAGGTCCATCACACTGAAAAGTAAATTCCTGCTGGTCCGTCACACTGAAAATTTTGGGAGGCGCTGATATAGACCACAAGGGATTCTACATCTGAATTTGGAAGTAAAGACTATTCTGTCTATGAACTAAGCAGTGGATCTTTGTGTTTGCCAGTTCAGTAATTGTGTTGCATATGCTTGTATTTTGCTTTTTCCTGTGTGATGGTTTTGATATGAACTGAAGGTTGAGTTCTGAACAAAGTGGATCCGAATGTGTGTTTTGGATTGTGACTTGTGATGGTGGCAGTCTGCTGCTGCTTCATCCGAGTTGTGTGCTTTCCACATTTGAGCTTTTGTCCCCATCTGATTATCTCGGGTCTCTGATTGGTTTGTGTGATATGTTTGAGTTTACTGCCACTTCCTGGCCAAGTAGAGATGTCTGCTGTTTTGTATCAGGCTTAAATCCCAATGACAGCGTGTGGTCAAGTTGGATGTCATCTGCAAGACAAGGTTGTCAAGTTGGATTCCTGTGTGATGTTTGCCTTTACCTTTGAAGTCACCTATAAATTTGCTATTACCTCTGCTTCTGTTAAAATGTAAATTATAATTATGTGAATATGTTGAACAAGAATTTATCTAATTATTCATTTGTTAAATACTTGCTTCGTGTTTGGGAAGCTGATTGTTTGAAACCCTTTCTGAAGCTAGATTAGACGAAACTGAAAATGATTGGAACGGTTTTTATGGTGAAGACAATAAGTGGAATTCAGATGAATTTCAAATCCACATGAAAACACTCCTTAGGCTGTTAATGCAGGGTCCATGTAATTATCTGCATGTTGCGGCCTTCGTTCTTGACTCATCGCCTACCTACCATCAGTGTCATTTTAGATGCAGGCACACAATAGTTTAGGCCAGAACAGGTGTGACAGCCAGTGTTTTGTAATGGCCTGCTATTGTTTTAGTAGTGTTAATTGATTTTTAGAATGTGTTTTCCTGTCTGATTCATCTGAATGACTACTAAATACACCATTATATATGTATATCGTATTCAGACACAACATGGATCCCAATATTAAATCAGTTTAAGACCATGACTTCGTTATAATGCAAGCTCATTATAAAGCAGTAATTGATGTCATTCATAACGGTAGCATTATGAGGAGGTTCAGTTTATAGGGATTTGGTGCGGTCTACAAGTGAAATCAGGGATGACCTCTTTGTTCACCTGATCTGTAGTGCTACTGTGCAATTATTGTTGCACTAATGATGACTACTACTTGAAAAATGCACAAGTTTTAACAGCCAAACCATTTCCTGTTATTTATTAATTCTATATGAAAATTTCTAGGTGTTAACTTTTGCAATATCAATAAACTTTGGTAAGCCATTACTTATTACTTTATTACAGAAGCTTAAACAGAAATTCTTAACCATGTGTGATTACTGTTTCAAATTCTTTGTAAATTTATAGAGTGAAATTGCATAAGAAATTCTAAACCATGCGTGATTTACTGTTTCATTGTGAGTAGCATTTAGTTGAGGTGCCCAGTAGTATCTGGCATGGGGTAGAAAGGGTGTCATTGTTTTGCCTTATCGTTTGTTAAATAATTATAACGGCATCGTTTATATTCCATGCATAATAATAAAAATTATAGGCATAATAATAACAAGACGATGATGGTGATCACAATGATGATAATGTTTGGTAACTGTTGGGAGTCTTGACGGCTTCCTTCAAGAAAATAATGTGCAAAACAGTGGGTATGAACTATGAAAAGTGGGAGGTACGGGTACCCCTCATACCCTGCAAATTATGCCTCTAAAGTATCTGGCAACTTCTGTAGAGCCGATATGTAAAAAGTTTATAATCTATGATGCTGCAGTTGGATCTGAAGACAAACAGTGGACACTGTTGATATATATATATATATATATACTAGCTGGTTTACCCGGCGTTGCCCGGGGTTATAAGTTTCACACCACCACCACCAGTTAATGTGAAGTGAAATCCCTACTGGGATTGGCGAATCTTTAGCAATGCGTGCCGGTGACAGAATAATCTTCTCGGGCGGCTCCATCTGGCGAATGAAAATAGGTCGACTTGAATTTGTAAAAAGTGAGGGTTTTGGAGAGTTTTTTGCCCGGGAGCAGGCCCGCCGAGAGGGGAGGGCAAGGGGGGCAAATGCCCAGGGGCCCGGTGATTTTCCGGCGATTTTTAGGGGCCCGGGCCGGGCCCACAATCAAGTTTGCCATCCTCATAAAGCCTAATGATAGTTTAGGGGCCCGTGACTGCTATGCCTAGGGGCCCGGAATTTCTGTCGGTGGCCCTGCCCGGGAGACCATGGTAGCGGTGAAAACGGGGGACGTGAAGCCTCACACTGGGTGTGTAATATCCACCCCGAGACAGTAGTGAAGGTTTGGAGTGAAAAGCTCGAAAGGTGTAGAAATGCATTCCAGTCAAAGATCGCGTGCTACAGACAGAGGGACAGATTCTTTGCTTTATTTATATAGATATCAGGTTTCTGTAAATGTTGCAACGTAACCGTGCTGGATGGTTACAATTGTGAAACTACGACAATTTATGCTGAAATTGTGTGACAGGTAATTGATGCATGAATGATTGGGAGTTGATTGGCGGTTAAAACTGACCCATTGCATTAATTATTTTGGTAGGGTTGAACATTCCCAAAACGGTCAGCAAATCCAGGTCTGCATTCAAATGTTGTCGCCAACCTCCAGGAGTGCAGTGGAGTTAGCAAACTGTAGATTGACTGCAGCAACTACTGCAAGGTTTAATGGTGCAACCAAAATAAAACGGGAAACACTTGAGGGGAGTATCCATTCAGCTGCTTGCAATTCAGCCCCTTAGCCTTGCATTACTGACTCAGTAGTTTGGACTGGAGTGTAATTAATCAGAATGTCCTTTACCGGAGAGTGAGTAAAACCAACCCTGGCTGACTTTTATTGCAGCTGCATTTAACTTTTGACCTATGGGATCGATTCCTCACTACCCCTAGCATGCGTAGTACCATTTTGTAGTATCAGCATTGTGATCATCATCATCGTCTTCATTGTTATTATGAAGGTTTGTTGCACCAGGCTTTGTTGTCTTCCATGGTAAGAGTGAATGTGCTGATTTGCCATCAGGTATACAGACATTGGCATCATAGTTGTGGCGTACTGGGAGGAAATGTCAGTCATTGATTCCAACAAGGGTTGAAGACCATCATGTTTAGCATTGATTGGTTACTGGTTAGCAACGAAACAATTCCCTAGATATGAAGGTGTCTCAGTTTGCAAATCTGGACAATATCCAGAGAAGCACTGAACACCTACTGGTTTAACAGGGAGTGTTGTACCTTAATGCATGAGGTGCCATGTGTGACAATGGGCATTACTGTGACTTCCCATCTGCATTGTGTCAAGTAAGCAGTAACAGATTGATGACAAAATAGACACAGTATTGTTAGTGTTTGTAATTGTACTAGTAAACACAGGATAGAAATTTAGGCCCACTTCAACTCCACTATCACCTATTATGGGTGACATTCTCTATTGTAGCGAAGCCAATTATCCGTTTTTCATGTTTCTCCTTTTCAATGACGCTGCCTGTCGTAATTTATGTACCGGTATTCTTCAATAATGCATTATACCAATGAATGACAGAGGTGGGCTTATATCTCTGGATCTTCTAGATCAACCATCACTGTCAATACAGTTGATGAAACGAATTTATGTCATCTTTGACAATGGTTGGGAATTCTGGATCCTGTTTTGAATTGATTTGCAACTTGTCTTAGCCATGGTGCAAGTGCCTAAGGTAGCATACCAACATTGGGCCGGTGTTTATCCAATGCCACAAAAATTATGAACGTTGGCCCTGCACATGCCCTTTGTTGAATGCTACTGCGTATTTGATTAATGAAGGACGTATGATATGTATTCCAAGTATACGTTTTCTTAGTAATGGCACTTTTACATTAATTTTGTTTTTGTCTCTGTAAGTGTGCCCAGAATGGTACATATGTTGATACTTACGTATTGTGTTATTTTTGGTATTTGTATTGTCAAGTTATATATCTGTACAAATTGTGCATGGAACCAATGCAAGGCTATGCATAGAACAATGTAACTGTAATTATACCTTATTTCGTGCCAGTGTCCAGGCCCGCCGAGAGGGAGGGGCAGGGGGGCAAATGCCCAGGGGCCCGGCGATTTTTAGGGGCCCGGGCCGGGCCCGCAATCAACTTTATAAACGATTTTGCTGCTAGCCTGCTGCAGCTAAATCCAGAAAAGTTGCTTTTTGTTTAGCATAAATTTAAAATTAAGAACTTAATAAAATCATAGTTGTATATATAAATATCATTATGTACGGTCGTAAATGCACTTTTATTATTTCAATTTTTTTTTTATTTTTCTCTTAAAGCCTAAAGATAGTTTAGAGGCCCGTGACTGCTCTGCCTAGGGGCCCGTGACTGCTCTGCCTAGGGGCCCGGAATTTCTGTCGGCGGGCCTGCCAGTGTCTAATGCACAAGACACCCAGCTCTACATAAAGCTGTCTGGAAAGAACATTGGTAACATCAAAATTAAAATTGCGGCATGCATCCGTGATATCCAATCCTGGTGTGCATCGATGCGTCTGAAGTTAAATGCCACCAAAACAGAACTCGAAACAGTTCGGATGACGATAAACAAATGAAAACCCTTAAGCTCGACTCAAACTGTTCCATTACACCCTTCGATGTGGTCCGCAACCTTGGCGTAATGCTAGATTACAATCTTAACATGACTCATCACATTTCCTCCATTGCCAGAGCATACCACTTCCACCTTTGCCGAATTCGACAAGTGAAACACTGCCTAAATGAAACCTGCCTCCGTATCCTTATTCAAGCCCTCGTCATCTCTCGCCTCGACTGCTGCAACTCTGTCCTATCCGGTCTTCCTTCATCGACACTACAACCTCTGTCATCTGTTCTTCACACGGCTGCTCGTCTAGTAAAAGGTCTCGGTCCTAGAGATCACATCACGCTATACATGCAACAACTACACTGGCTTCCTATCCATGCCCGTGTCGCCTTCAAAGTCTGTCTCCTCATGTACCATATCAACTCTGGAACCTCTCCCTTGTACATGACATCCATGGTCACGCCATGTTCTGCTTCCAATTCCAGAGGACTCAGATCGGCCACGCGAGGGGATTTTACTGTACTTCGCACAAACCGGAAGTTTGGTAGTCGTGCCTTCTCGGTCTCAGGACCTATAGAATGGAACAGTCTTCCAACTACAGTCCGTCAATGCGCATCTGTAGCACAATTCAAATCTAAATTAAAAACTCACCTATTCACATTGTACTATGACTTGAAATATAGCGCAACGCGCTTCTGTGCAAGACTTGTCTTGTTGAAGCGCGCTAGAAATTTTTAGTTGTATAGTTGTATTGTATTGAACAATGATAAGTCTGACGAATATGGATTCATTTTCAGTACTCTGGTTGGTCAAAGTTCAAAGTTTCATAAACTATGAGCCCCGGAAAACAAGTCCTTTGCTGAACAGAAAGCCAATGCAAAGGTTTAAGCACAGAGGTTATATGTTCATATTTTTATGTGTTAGTTAAGTCCGCAAAGGTTCACCAGTCACTCTGGTACAGAGTAAAGCAGGGAGGCGACCTGACCGACGACTCTGATGAGCGTAGACTCGGATCCGACCTGGGCTGGTGAACCAAAGTCCTCCGTGCCCACCTTCTCGTGGTGCGGACCGTTAGTACCCTTCCTAGGAAGTACTCTTCCTAGGAGGGGGAACGAACGGGCACGGCAGGCAAAACCAGGGGAAGGCAATGGCAAACCACCCCTGTTAATCATGCCAAGAAAATCGTCATGCCACACACCAAACCACGCCGATGGTCGCGGATGGAGGGACTCCCAGGCCGGAGCGCTGAGGTGGGACTCCCAGGCCAAAGCGCGACTCAAGGGCTACTGGGAGAAGTAGCAAGACGGCAACGGAGACTGTGTGGCATGACGATCGCTAGGGCTCCTAGAGCCGACGGCACAAAGAGAGACAAAGAGAGAGTTATGGCTCTAGCCAAAGAGTTCTGAATTCTCTGCAGCTTCAGCATATTTGAGTTAAATGTTGTTTACTTGTATACTATAATGTCAGAGTAATGCATTGTGTAGGACAGTTGATGTATACTCATTCTTAGTAATGGTACTTGTGTATAAGCTTAACTCCGTGTGTGTGTGTGTGTGTGTGTGTGTGTGTGTGTGTGTGTGTGTGTGTGTGTGTGTGTGTGTGTGTGTGTGTGTGTGTGTGTGTGTGTGTGTGTGTGTGTGTGTGTGTGTGTGTGTGTGTGTGTGTGTGTGTGTGTGTGTGTGTGTGTGTGTGTGTGTGTGTGTGTGTGTGTGTGTGTGTGTGTGTGTGTGTGTGTGTGTGTGTGTGTGTGTGTGTGTGTGTGTGTGTGTGTGTGTGTGTCCAAGCACTCAGAATTCTACATATGGTTTTACTTAAACATAAAAGATAACATTTTAGCTATATATATATATAACATATATAAACAAAATGTTTGGCCAATATCAGATCCAAAACAGGGTACCAACATTTGGCCACTGTTTGTCCAGTGTCACAAAACCAACAATGTTGTATACAAATGTTGGCATAATAATAGGTTTACAATGTATGCTACATTACTAACATGTATTTTTCATAAATAAATGTACATTATCTTCATTTCATTTTTTAAAGTAAGTAACATAATACTTGTTATATTATATTAATTTCGGTGTTTGTTATCTATATATGTGGGGCCATAAAAGTATAGTGATTAGCATGCTGAACAGTCAACCGACAGGTTTGTGGGTTCAAATCCCTGCCAGGGCAGAAATTTGTCTAGAAATTTCTGCTCCACCTGTGCCTCCTAGCCAACGCAGCTATATACATTGACCGCACATTGTCGGTGAGAAGATCAGACGGCAAGGAAGAGGACACCCATCCTCGTGTGCTGAGGCCAAGAAAATGAAGTTGCTTACACTTATTACCCATGCCTGCCTCTCAGGTTAGTTCATCTTCTTTTTCTTCTCATTATCCACATACAACAGTATTGTCACATTGTATATCTGTACAAAATGTGTACATGGAACCAGTTTTGGGCCAGTGTCCGATCTCATAGGATACACATATTTAGGTATATTAAACAGGATTAAGTTAGTATACATTTGCCAGTACTAAGGAATACATGGAATATGTTATAACCCTGTATTCTGCCAATTTTTGTATTCAGCATAAGGCCAATGTTTGTGGTTTTGTGACATTGGATAAACTTTCACCAAATGCTGGTATTCTGGCTAGGGTGCAACGTTCGTTCATGCTATGTATTTTTGGAATATCTTCTTACAGCCTGGATTAGGCCAACACACAGTGTAGGGCTTAGGGTTTCCGATCATGGTTTTTCTGCACCCTAAATGCCCAAAATAAAATCCACTAGGCCTATATAAGTATCAACACATATCCCATGGCACACTTACGTAGACAACACAAGTTTGAAATTAATGTAAATGCCATTAATAAAAAGTATGCATGAAATGTAAGTTGTAGATTCCAAACGAAATATCACCAGGCCTCGTTATTGTGATATTGATTTGCCATGAGCGATATACAGGCTGGGCCATTAAAAATGAGAACATCACGTACAATCGTGTTTAATACAATATCAAATTGTGTTTTGAGTAAATCGTAAACACCTAAATTATCCTACGATGTACTTTCTTACCAAATCAAGCCATAAGCCAGTTTTTCGTCAACTTCCGGTCGCCATCTTTATTGTGAAGCAAGATTTACAACTTAGAGCGTACAAAGGCGTGATGGGGAAGGTGATAAACGAAGGCTGCAAATTAAAACGCCTGCAACGAAGTCAGCAGCTACCGGTACTTGAAATGTTTCCTAACGAGAGAAGTATTTGAAGCATTTGGTTCACATATGAAAAGACATTTACAGTTGCCACACCAGTTAATTCTCAATATGATCGTGTATATTCTGATGCAAGACAGAAAAAGCAAATTCCGTCAACAAGACTCGTACGTGAACGTGAACATTTCATCATGGTTTCAGTCGGTGTGTCTCGGATGGGAAAAACAATGTAAATGTAGTTTTTTTTACCCGGTGCCAAAGTAAACAGTAAATACTATTGTGATTACGTTCTAGAAAAAGGCTTACTTCCTAATATTCGAGCAGGATGTAATAGTTACAATTGGACATTGTAACAGGACGGAACTCCTTCATTCACATCAAAAACACTATCTCCTTCGTCGAACCAGATATATTATGACCGATGGTCCTATAAGCGATAGCCCAGGCCTAAACCCGGTAGACTATGGTATTTGGGATGCCCTCCAACAAAAGTCTACCTTCGTGGTAAATTTACAACAATAGAACAACTGAAATTGGCCATTGTTGAGGAGTGACAAAAAATGTCCAAGCGCTTTATAGACTGGAGCATTAACGAGAGGCGCAGACGTTAGAAGAAAAATGTCGAGAATCGAGGCGGACATATGAAATATAATTTCTAATTTCTTTGAAATTAACATTTAGCAACAAATTACTTGCATTTTAACGAGAAAAAAGATAGTAGTTAAATGAATAATTCAGATTGAACGTGATATTCTCATTTTTAATGGCCCACCCTGTATACAATTTAGGCCTATACAACCTACTTACGTCGCAATGTAGGCACTATGGCATTCTGTAGATACACTTAAGATAGCGTTGTTTGAGTATCTAGCCTATCTGTCTGAAGAGTGTCTGTCTGAAGCCCTACGTATGCGCTAGTCTAAGTGGTTGTAGAGTCATTAAGAACAAAAATTCCTCTGTAAGCAAGCAATGCTCAGATAATTCGATCTGAAAGTCAAGATTGGAAGGCCCCAAACACACTTGCAGAGCCAAATCATCAGATTTCCATCCAGAGTTAGCCTATAATGATTTAAGTGTATCAATGATCGTAATGAAGACTAAGTAGGCCTGTATACATGTAGGCCTACATTTTAAAAGCAAGGTCGGTCTTTGTAAAGTGGAATCATGCAACGAAACTCTCACATTGCAGAGATGATCCAGGATTTAGGTATAGGCCTAAGTAAGAAGAGGTTAAGGTACGAAATGGAAATTAGAGCAGGCCTACGCGTAGCCTTAATGACCACTGAGACTGACTGAGTGACCCAGGCATAGCCTACATGTGCATCATTCTTTCATGTATCAACCTAGTCATAAAACGAAATCTATGAATTGCTCTTAATAATTTATCAATGAGCTAAAACTAGGCAGTGCAAGAATATCGAGTCACAGTCACTATTACTTCGTAACTTCGATATATCTGCTAGTCAATATAGTTCGACAAGGACTAAAAAGGCCTTTGCAATAAGCAAAACTTCGAAATATGCAAGGTCAGTAGGCCTACAAGGCTACAACCGACTTTTGTTTTTGTGTGGGCCCCGTGGTATGGGACCACAGATGCCGCGGATCCCTTAATATATTATATATTTTTTGTATATTCTTTATTATTTCAAACCGACAGACGCAGTAAGATTAAGCAACTGCCAATGGGGTAATTCTAACTTAAGAATGTTTGTAAAAAAAGTGTTAGTAGGCTATAACCACGGCTTCTAGATAGGCCCTCTATTTAGAAGGCCGTGGTATAACCAGAGGCGTAGCAAGGGGGGGAGCAGGGGGAGCGACCGCTCCCCCTGAGACCATTTTCCAAAATGTGGGGCCTTTTTTCACAATTTATTTATTCCAATCGTTCAAACGACATAAGAATATGTCACTTTATCCTTAAACAATCAATCAATCAATCAATCCTTTTATTGAAACCATTTGAAGTACAAGGAAATACAACATAAAAGTTTGAACTTTGGCAACAAGAGGAGACCCAAAAGGGATCTTGATCCCGCTTAGCAGAGCCACCTAGTTAACATTTATCGTAATACAAGTAAATGGCAGCACAATCAATACTTCTAGCGGTAACATCGATCAAGTTATATGATCAGCAGGTAAAAGAAACAATGATAGAACTCTTAACTAAAGAACTTAACTATCAGTATACATGGATTCCAACTAAGGTATACAGATCAATTTTCATTAGTTAAAAAGAGATGAAAAAAACAAACACTGTCTGTGCAAATAAACACATAGGCCTAGGCCTAATGCAGTCATGTGAGTGTATCCAAAAGATAGAGTTTCAGTTTTTGTTTAAATTGTTTTGGTTAAACGGTTAACCTCTTTCAAACTACACTAATAACAGTTGACTAAGGCAAAAGGTATGCTTGTAACATTTGATATGTTCGAATTCTTAGTTCTTCTAATATTCTACGAAAAAGTGCCAGAGAAGGCTTTCAGTTTATCCACATATTTACAGAAAAGTAGCACTGATTTGCTCTGAGCTTCTAATTCAACCATTTGAAAACGAGACGAAAAACATGCGAAATGAATTTGAATCTGATTTTGAATGGATTGAGAATGAAACAACTGAGCTGGCTCAAAAATGTGATATTACTACTGACCATATGAGCAACATACATGTGGAGTTCGGAAAAGAAAGAAATTCCATGAGGGAATATCAGTGGATGATTCAAGGAAAAATTCATTGTTTAAACGTATATATAGTGTCTCTAGATTGTGTCATAAATAGCACAACTAAAAGATTTCATTAACTGATTCATTCGAGTATTTATATAGCACCTCATCAAAGGGGCAATCAGAGGTGCTCCCGACTCCAGCAAGGCCAAATAGGACAGTTTTCAATCTAGTGTAGAACGTATCAGTGGGAGTCCTGAGGAGCAGGCGCAGCTCCAAAGGGAGCCCGTTCCATGCCGTCGGGTCCACCACTCAAAAAGCACTGTTTCGCATGGTGGCTCTGCGGGCGAAAGGCACAATAAGCATCCCCATCCCCGAAGGCTACCCTGAACATCCAGCACGGGGCGCCAAAGGACCCGCAGATAAGCTGGAGTGCAACCCAGCTGGCACCGCCACACCTGGGAAAGAACCCTGAATGATACGCGCTGGTTAACAGCTAGAAGCCAATGTAGGACCTTTAGCATATAACCCGAGAGGTTGAGCATTTGAGCATTTTACAAATGTGGCTTCCAAATTTAGTTGTTTAGATTCAAAGCATTTTAGCAATGTGACCAAATTAGAATCTCTAGCAGACATGTAAATTCATGATCGCAAGTGACATGTGTTCCATTTATCCTAGCTTGCAGTCCACATTGTACTGCATTTTGATGAACTTGCCAACAAACAGCGCTGGTGTGGAAAAATTCTTTAGGCAACTCACTCATAAAATCACACGTACGTTCTACAATGGGCAAGGACAGATTCTCTGGTTAAGCGTTGATTACGATCGAAAGAAAGTTCGCTAGTGAAGTGGTTCATAACGAAGTAATCGATAACTTTGCTAAAATGAAGTCTAGACGAAAAAGGCTGTTTTAATTGGTTTGTGTTTGTACTGTTATGTTATAGTACATATTGATTTTGCCACCTTTTGGGTGTTTCAGTTCTATTCAAAATACAAAAATAAATAGGGGCCTACTTATAATCATAATGAATGTAATTTATTGAAATTATGTATTTTGGTAATTGGGGCCTTTTTTCATGTGCTCGCTCCCCCTGGTGTTAAAACCTGGCTACGCCACTGGGTATAACCACACTATAAATATTACTGTGGTATAACCAAAGATCTTAGAGTACTGGAATAACGGTAGCGCTTGTAGTTCCGAACATTTGTCTAAAGATTAGGCCTACTAATCGCGACGGTTTTGGTTATGGGTAATCCTTGTGGGTAATATTATATGGCCAATCCAGGCCAGGTCGTTGGGCCAATCCGAGTTTACGTCATCGGTCGTTGCAGTTCTATGCCAATATGTAGTCTGCTTAGCTCTGCTACTACATTTGAGAGAATGATTACCTTTGACGGGTGCAGGTGGCCAGAGTTATGTTGATGGATTAAGTGTAGAAAACAGCAAAAGTATTTTTTACAAATACTCTACGAAGGAAAAGTTTGTCTGGTTAGTACTTCGTTTTGATTTAGCTCTCAGTAAACCTATTGGTTTTTTGCTAAGGATGACAAGTCTGCGTATAGGCTAAGTGTGATACTAAGATTTAAATGCCGCCAAAGCGATGTATATTCTGTAAGCCGATTAATAACTGGCTTTTTATTGGCTGACAGCGTGTTCATGCCAATGTCTTTGACTGTCATTACTCGTTAGTAAATATAGAACTCGCCAGCTGATATAATATATAGACTGTTAGTATTTTTTAAACTGCGAGACACTGTTTATTGTTGAAGTTCCGTATGGTGTTAACGCCGGTTAGACAAGTGTGCAGTGGACTGCTGCTCACTAGTGGTATACGAGAGTGGATTTGTGAAATTTTGGCCTGTGAGAGGTGATGGGTTCAAAAGGGTATGATGTTAAATCACACTGAATTGCAGGTGAAAGAGCACAAAGTGTTCATATTTGTGCAATTAGGGCATCTGAGCTTCTTCATCGTAAGCTGGAGAAATTTACTTAATCGTTGGGGGGGGGGGTGGGGAATGCATTGTATGTATCTCCATGATCCACAGTAAATCCAACTGAGCAGCCAACTATTGTCTCTAGGCAATGCAGGGGGAGTTTGTAGGCCTATTGGACTGTACATTGGTCTTTGCATTTACCATTAGGTCATACTGAGTTTAAAACAAGACAGAAACTGGGTTTAAAGCTAACCCCTGGCCATTTTTGGCCATTTTTTTAATCACAGTTGGGTATACATTTGGTGTAGGGTTGCTGTAAGTCAGTGTAAGAGTAATATGGTGTTATGTTATACTGCAAAGTGTAATTGGTGATTGTAAGACTAGTGTAATCAATAAGTCTGACTGATGCTGACTAGCAGAACATAATTGCTTAATGATGATGATGGTGAAAATTATAAGAATGATAATAACACTAAAGTAATAACAGTAATAATAGTAATTTAATTTTTCCACTTCTAAGGGTCATTCTTAGTTGGTTAAAAATAATACAGTGGAGCCCCATTTAGGTGCAGCCGGGTTATAGGGAATCTGCTTGATGAGCTGTTACATGGTGGCTCTTAATTATTTATTCATAAATAACATTGAGCTGTCTGAATACAGGACAATAGCTGCACTATCTTTAAGCCCTACAGAGGGCAGTACAGTGCAGGTGAACTTGATGCATATAGTTACCCATGTCTCCACTCCCCACACCTTGTAGCAGGTCTCCATTCCCAATACCTAGTAGCAGCTTAGCACAACTCAAAGCAAGATACGCAGTCTCCAAGTTTTGACATCTTTTCATGTAAAGAAGAAGAGCAGTCCCTTAAGGTAGCCCTAAGGCAGCCATTGGTATTGAGTGTTAGCAACTTCATTTTCTTAGCCTTGGCATATGAGGGCGGGTGGCCAGTCCTCTCCTGTCTCATCTTCCCACCGACAGTGTACGGTCAATGTACTCATTATAGCTGAGTTGACTAGGAGGTGCAGATGGAGCAGAAGAATGCCAGGTATTTGAACCGCCGACTTCTAATTGACAATCCAACATGCTAACCACTACACTATCGAGCATCCCCTTTTTATGTAAAATGAAAAGTTAAATGAAAAGCAACAAAGTTCTTGATCCAAACATCTACCGGTAATCACCAAATCTATCTAATGCTAAATTGTATGATCAACAAAGGTCACCCAGATCCTTGTCTCGCATACACAAGTAATATGCATATGTGCCCCTCTCCACTCTTTGTCACTGCCAAAACCTGATTGCTGTCAGCACTGTCCCCACTTATTATGAGTGGCACTCTGTTTACATTCAGTGACCATTAGCCCTCTTGCACTGCATGCCGACTCACTAGCTGTAACCAGTGAAAAATCACGGTATTGTCTTCCTCTTCAGTCTCTGTTTCTTCTTGCAGTTTACGAAGATTTTGCCTTGTATGAGCCTGTGCAATGTGATGTGTTCCTCTTCTCTGCTGTTTTTTTATGTTGGTTGATGATATTTAGTGATCTTAATGTACAATTGCATGTTAGTGTTAATTCACACTTTTGTGTCGGGTCATGTCTACACTGACAAAAAAAATTAGTTTTAATATCTGCAGTGGTTTGCTTTTTCTGCATATTTCCTGTGCTGTATCCTATTGCTACCTTGACTCTGTAACAAGTTGTGCACATCAAAGGTAATCATTCTCTCAAATGGATAGAAAAAACGAAATTGATTGATTGATTGAATGCTTTTATTGCATTGTCTCAAGTATACCTTTTTGTTTGCAAAATCACTTAATGGCAGCTCTTTATCACAAGTATACATTGTTTTATGCTTCTCATGCATTTATTTGTGTGCCTGCCCTTAATGTTACAATCAGGGCTGTAGTCGAGGGTATACGTGGGTATACAGCGTGTACTCACCTCTAGAGACCATATACTCACCTCACAGAATATTTATATTTATTTATATTAAAATACTGTAGCGTATACTCACAAAATACTGTAGCGTATACTCATCTCTAATTTGTTGCGGAAAACTAACCGGTAGCCTGTACTCACCTCTAATTTTACCACTACAGCCCTGGTTACAATTGTCACAGATTTCTCAGTCACTTGGATGTTACCATAATTTCTTGCAGTCATTTATCTCTTTTTTGCATTCTTTCCATCGCTATCATTTTTTAATTGTTTATTTATGTTATTTTCTCACTTGCTTTTGTTTTATGTTTGCTGCTATTTCATTTACAATTTCATGTATTTCATTTTAGAGATATTTAGTTTTTGATTTCTATGCATCATCGTTTCTTGTTTCGTGCATTCTGTTACAGCACCAGTACATTTGTTTCTCATGTCATTCGATTTGCTTCTCTCATCCACCCGCATTTATTTCCTTGTGCGCTGCTCTCGTGTTTTGTATTTGTTTTCTCTTCTCTGCTTCCGGCTGGCTGGATCGCATCAGCTGGGCCCATCGTTTCATTACAGTCTCCTTCTCGGCGACAATGCCAGTCGCTCGTAGGTCAAAATAAACTGGACATCCTGTGGCCATATTCTATCGATTCTGCTGAGATTGCTGGCACGCTTGATCACCTGACTTGGCCGGCCTTGCCTACCTGCTTATCACTGATAATGAATCTCTATGATCGTGGTCAGAGAAGTGCATGGCTCCGGGATTAACATCTGATATTCGTTCGCGGAGTCTTCGATCGATCAACGTCCACTTCTGCTTTGGTTTATGTGTCTTTCCTGATTAGTTTTTTTTCCAGATATGCCACCATTGCATCTCTTGACAAATCTTATACTAATTAATAAGATTTTAGCTGAGTCGGTGAACATCGGCGGCAGACTGCTGTTGCACTTGCTCTGATAGCCTTGCGATGACATGTCAAGCGATGTTTGAATGTGGTCTGGAAATGTTTATCTGTTAGAGCTGAGGCTGTATGCTTATCCTCATAGGATTTCTTCTTTATCTAAATGATTTTGGATTTTATAAAATACTACAGTTGCTGCTTCAAATATGATAGAGACTCGAGTTTATGCGTCGATATTTAAGTGTGTATCTTTTATTTGAGAAGAGAAATGAAGTGCAATGACAGTTCTGTTCATCAGATATCACTTTGTTAAACTGGCACGGTCACAGATACTGTTCATGGTATGGTCATCGTGCTTTACAATGGGATGCTGTTCGGTTACAACCGGGGCCGCATTAAGGCTAGTGCGGGCCCAGGTGCTGTGATTACCTACATAGCCATCAGAGCGGGGCCAAATTACAAGTACAATAAAAAAATGTTAATGTACTTCCGAAAATCCGGGGCCCTCAAAACTGTGGGCCTAGCTGCTGCAGCACCCTTAGCACCCCCTTAATACGGGCCGTCGGGCCTGGTTACAACATGTAATCGTAACTGTCTGCTCTGGTCTTTACCATGTGGAAGTTCTCCTGCTTGCAATGAAAGTACTCCTCCTCCTTGTATTTGCTGTTTCATCATCAAGGACATAATAATCAGTAACCTTCTCAGCTCTGCTTTTTTTACTACCCTTCCTTTTTACTACCCTTCCATTCTTTCTTTGATGATGATCATGAAGAGGAATTAGTGCCTGGCAGTCTCATCTGGTAATTGTGTGCTATAACCAGTTCGTCTTTGATCGCTCTAAATACTCCAATGTCTGCTATTCAGCAGACATTACTTGTGATAGCGTCCTTCATTTGGCGCTGTGCCTTGAAAGGACTCGTACTGCTGGTCATACATCTCAAAATGCCCTCTTTTTATTGTAATTGTCTTGTGGTGGTGCCAAACTCGAACAGCAGCCGAATGATGGTGAAGCAAGGCAATCAAGTTTACACTGATACATATACACATTTAGTTTACTGCATTGCTAATCTGCTATTTTGCCTGCCCTGTGCCATGCATCTGTTCATACAATAGTAGCAGACACGTTAGCACATTTGTTGAGGTACAGGGGTACGAGCTTGTGCAGCTGCAGTTTTTAGGGCTTCGGAAGTAAACTTGTTCACTCTGCATGTAAACATCATGCGGTTTTAAAAGCTACTTCATGATTTCTTGCACTTATATCTGGTTGTATGTAGACAACATTTTTTCTTGCCTTTAGGAACCAACCTTTGTTTGCTCTAGATTCGTTGTAAGTGGTTTGATTAGAAATAATCTTTCAGAAGCTTGACTTGTGGATTTTTTCCATAAAGAAAAACTTTGAAGCTTGCCCTCTGCCTCTGTCTTAACACTAAGCGTAATAAGACGCTTGAACCCCGACTTCTCAATCGACAGTCCAGCATGCTCACCACCATTGAGCACCCCTTTATGCAGCTCCATTGAAGTGCCTCACTTTTACATTACTGTGCTTACGTATGTACCTGGACTTTCTTCTATGGAATAGTGCTCCTTATAGTTTGTAAGCTTATGAGAATTTCTATATTCTATTATACATATATGTCTATAAATTTTTATATTTACTTGAAATAGTGATAACATGACAGTGCAAAAATAATATAAGTGATACATCTGACTGATATATAAGCAATCAGAAGAAATGAGAAGGAAATGACTGGACAGTACATTACTCCATGTGTACATGTACTGTTATTTACAATGCAAATGGGTTAGTTAATGTGTAATGCCAGTCTGTGTACCGTTCCTTAATGGTTTTGACGTGTTAATTGGGTATCAGTGGGGAGGCTTGACATTGCCTGAGTTCCAAAGTTAATGGGGCATAAGTTTGCCTGAGTTCCAGTGTTAATGGGGTATAAGTTACTGGACTTTTCCTGCATTTTTCGAGTTATGTGAACTGTTAACGTTGGAGGAGGCAAATGAAACCCTTCAAAATAGGTTTGATGTGAAGCTGTAGGACGTTTATGTCGTATTTATGAGTGATTTTAGTGATGTGCGTAGCAGTATGCATGTGTTTGTTATCAGTCATAGCACAACTGAAAACCCATGTAACAAGTTTTCCAGAATTCAAAGAACTTGTTCATATTTTGTACATGGTGTCTGCTATGATCTCTGGATGGGAATCCGCTGGTTCTATATTTATTTATTGACAGTACCCGGGCTGGTTTGGTGAACTGAAAACCCATGTCAGATTGGGTCGAATATATATACGTATACATATATGCATAATCTGTATGTTCATAGTCTGTAAGAGTGCTCCTTATAGTTCGTAGGTGTTCAATTGTTCATATGGTGCGTAAGATTGCATCTTGTAGTGTTATAATCTGTGTGCTGATAGGATTCTTTTCTCTATCTAAAATAAGGAATGGTGAAAAGCCTCATTTGGAGCATGATGCTATATGGATTGGAGACTTGGACTATTGGAAAGAAATGGGGAAGGTCAAGGCATTTGAAATGTGGTTATGGAGAAGACTGGCCAAGATCAGCTGGACGGATTATAAAACCATGGGGGGCCCATGTTTCAACTGATGCCAGTACAACAAGGAGAAGATAAATGAACTGGATTGGCCACACTGTGTGCTCCACAAAGAATAATTAGGCCTAAATATTTTATTGAAGTTAAGAAAACCCCAGAAGACCAGGAATTGATGTTGGAGTGTATGATGGATTAACAGATAAGGATTTAAAGAAATTAAGGAAAAAGCACAAAATAGAGAAGAATGGTATCGTTTGATTCGGGGACCTGCCTAAGGGCAGAACACTGAAGAAGAAGAAGAATGCGAAGAAGAAGAAGAAGAAGAAGCAGGAGGAGGAGGAAGAAGAAGAAGCAGCAGCAGCAGCTGTAAGACTGCATCACACACTGAATCTCTTCCAAACACGTTGCACTTGCACTGTCTTCTAATGCCAGGCTCAGTCGTTTCATTGGAATACCTTATTGAAAGTAATGATCACTTTTGCAACTTGTGAGAAAGTAAATCTTCCGTGTCTCAAAGTGGAACATGGGAAGGCGTTAGTTGTCTGCTTTGAACCCTTCAGCCATCAGTAGTAAAGTGACCATGGTCATGGACATGAGGCCACTGAAACACAGTCCTTGCCATTTACTAACCAGCTTGCGCGAGTATCAAATTCTGCTTGGTGAGGGACAGGTGTGTGGACAGTGTGCCCTTGGGTGTTACACGAGTCCACTTGGCTCAAACCAGCAATCACTAGATTATGGACTAAGTGCGCTACAGAATGGACCACCATGCTGCACAAATGCACAGCTTTTGAACTTGTTGTAAGTAAGTTAAGATGCTTAACTGATGTTTCAATGAACATATTGAAGACATGGACAATGTGAATGCTGAACATGATTAGCAGAATTCCCAACCTTGAAAAAGCTCAAATGATACAAGAACATAATAGATTAAAGAAGAACATAATCAGTGTGATTATCATCAGCCTGACGGGCATAAGAAGCTCGAGTCTCTAGCTGTGTGTCACATTGCTGATCTGTTGACATCCAATTCTCATTAGTGTCTGCGATTACTGCTGTATACTTCTAATCCGACAGCCTTGTAATTCTTTTAGAGAATGGAAAAAAGGATTTATGCAATTGCCTTTCTGTTCTATGCTTCAATTTTTAGTTCTTCTGATGGCTTCGCTTTGCCTTTGAGTGTCAAGTTTTGTTGCTGCAAGTTGTCTTCGTTAGCATTAAAAACTGCTTTTCCATGAATATTGCTTTTTTCCGTGGAACATCAGTCGCTTCTTGTCGTCACTGAAGAGTAAAATTTGGTCATTGCGCTTACTGTGTGGACGGTCGGGCAAACATTTCGAAGGATGAGATAACGCCTGCGGTGTGACCGGATCGCAAGATCCATAACCTGCATTCCTTGGAGACCGACGACGTCTGCCTAGGCGTGGTAGATAAAACGAACGATCCTGGCAACTTCCGGTGTCGCATCATACTTCTAGGAAAACGTGTTTCGATATTTCCCAGGCGGAAAATCTCCTCTGTTTATCAGGATTTGATGTCGTGGCTTTCGTGGTGGAGTAGTCGTGAAGGAGAATATTTCAGGTGTCATAACTTGGGCCCCAAGTGCCTCGTGGGCCAATCCCTTCTACTGGTCACTGGTTGGTTGGACTTATGTCCTCTGCCTTATGTCTGGGCGGACTCTCTAAGTTTCTCTCGATGCCTGCCGTTGATTTCTGTGCCTGCTATTATATGCCATCATGAATCACTACGTCAACCTGTATGCAATTAGGTGGCCTGGTTTTAGATGGCCTAGTACTGCTGTGTCTGCCTGTCTGTCCGTCTGTCTGTTAGTGTGTGTCTACCTATCTTCTGTTCAGTGGGGGTCTATCTGTTAGTATGTTTGTGTGTCTGTCTGTCTGTTAGTGTGTGTCTGCCTATCTTCTGTTCAGTGGCAGTTTGTCTGTCTGTTAGCCTATCTATCATTTGGCCCATTCAGGTCTCACTCTCTATCTGCTAATCTGTCAGCTTCATGTCTGTTTGTGTATAGGTGTGTCAGTGCCTGTCTGTATGTTTGTTGCTTTATGTCTCTGCCTGCCTGTCTGTTTATAATGTCTAATGTACTACACTGCTGAGCAGCTACTTAGTCAGGTATACTTTCGTCTGGAGAGTTCTATGACTGAAGGATGACTTGCTTTAAACCGTGTGTCAGTGATAAATTAGGACAGAATGTAGATTTGCTGAGATTAGAACTGGACCACTGGAAGCATTAACTGAGCTCTCCATGTCATCGTATTCCAACTTTAGGACTAGCTTAAGGATAGGCACAACCTTCTGGAGAACAAGGAGAGGAGGAGGAGGAGGAGGAAGAAGTAGAGAAGAAGAAGAAGAAGAAGACGGAGCTCCAAATTGAGTTCACAGAGGCATTCATTGGTATGAAGTGTTAGTAACTTAATTTTCTTAGCCTCGGCATACGAGGTCGAGTGGCCGGTCATCTGCCACTTGATCTTCTCACCGGCTGTGTATCGTCACTGGTCAGTGTACTTGGTATATTTGAGTGGAGCCAAAACTAATTTCTGCCTTGATGAGAACAAAACCTCTGACCGTATGGTTGAGAGTCCAGCATGCTTTTTGCCACTTGACTAATGCACACTGCACAGCATTGCATTGAGAAAAGATCAAACAACGAGAAAGGAGAGGACTGTGGCTGTTAGTGTGACGTGTAAATGATTTCATTTGTTTAACCTTCAGTCCTTATGCTTAGTTGGTTGTGCTATACTTGTCATCTCTGAGTAGCCCCTTTAAAGAGGTGCTATATAAATACTCAAATCCTAGAGCTAGTGTTTCGGTTGAAATCTGATGACATGGAGAGCTTAGATGATTAGCTTCCAGTGTTTCATGTCTCATCTCAACCAATTAATATTCTGTGTCGTCATTAAGAGGACAGATCCTCACTTTGAAAGTGGAAGGCTTAGAATTATGTTTTCCCATTGTGTGCACATCTAATGTACTTGGCATAGCACAACTCTGGGAACATACTCGCGCGCAGGCTCACATGCATGCATCCAGTTTTGAAGGCTGACCAGTGACCATGTAGTGTTCATTGATTACTTCTAATAAATGACATGTATGTGTTGTTACCAATTTCTAGTTGGGGTCAGTAGCAGTGTTTGTAATTGGCATAGAAATGGAAACGGTCCTGTCTGTTCTGGCAGTGAATTCAACCTATGAACTCTGCATTGGCAGCAGACATGCTAACAACTAGACCTTTATGTGAGATCAAATCAATGAGAGTGATGGTGCTCTCTTGAGCAGCAAAGAGCTGCAGTTTGGTAGGTACCTAGGAAACCAGGGCTCTGGCGGGCACCAATTAGATTCCGCTCATAACTTCCTAGTCTCAGATTTACTGTTGCCATGCCAATGAGAATGGCAGCTGATGAGGATGATTGTCAGAACAGATGATGCCAGAACAGGAACCATAATATTCTGCCTCCTATACACTGTGCATCTTCGTGTTGCAACGATACATCTGGGACCCATATCAGGACCAATGTTATAACAAGGTTCTATTACGATGGATCCTTGCTGCGAAGATAAACTAAATTTAGAATTCCCATCCGTGACAGTCTTATGTTCATACTACACTGAAGTACGCGATGAGGACGTTTCAGTTTATAGGCGTAAAATTGCAAGACTTGAACTCGAATGTATCTCTTCGTACTACCCTTGTATGTTTCCGATGCCTAAAGACTTTGTCTTTCAATCAGTTATTGTGCATTGTTTCACCGTCTGAGGGTCAAGTCTTATGGGGTGCCTGATAGTTTAGTATTTAGTGTGCTGGGCTGTAGACCAAGAGGTTGGGGGTTCAAATCCTGACAAGGCGGAAAGTGTTTTGAGATTTATGCTCCACCTGCACTCCTTAAGTAGTGCACTTGACTATAAAATTGGTACACCAACTACTGTTAGGAGAAGATGAGAATTGACCCAACTTGTATGCCAAGGGTGAGAAAATACTGTCGCTATATAGGACTCTGTACTCATGGCTGCTTCTGGGGATCAGGTCAAGGGAACATTCATGTTGTTAAGCCTTTTGCATCATAATACTTAAATTGTCTATCGTTTACCATAATCATCACAATTGATGCGGTTATTATCATGCATAATTGTCAGCATCAGTATCCTATATCATTATGCCTCTGTCACCATCATCATCATCATAAATTTGTTCTCAGTCACCATTTTAATATTATTAAGCAGCTATTTTTATCATGTTGATTTATGAATGTGCCTTATTATCATCACTGTTATGGTGGTTGTTTTGGTGTTTGTTGTGCTAGCGATCATTTGTTGGTCTTTGGTGTTGTGAGTAGTTTTTAATGGGAGCCAGGTTTTGCCTTGTACCATTGCAAGGAGGCGAGGCCTGGTGGTCATATGGCTGGGCTGGTGTTAATTGGCCTCCAACCAAACACTGAAGGATGGGGGAGGAACTGAAGGATGGGGAGGGACTGAAGGATGGGGGAAGGAACTGAAGGATGGGGAAGAGCGTGGAAGTGGTTCTATTGCCCACAGTTTGTTTTCTATCAGAGCAATTTTCCAGTCTGAGTTTGTTGCTGCTGCTGTGTTGGCCGAGGAGAGATGTCTGGTAACTAATAAATAGACCGATCCTCATTCCCGGTCATTATGGGGAAGGTGGTGGTGTTGACGGCCTCCAGTTGTGGTTGTGAGCGGCTGTGGTGGTGGTGGCAGAGGTGGTGGTGGTGGTTCTAGTTCTGGCCTGTGACAAGGTACAGCCTTAAATGTGCTAGTGTGATTGATAACCACACTGACTGAATTTGTGCATTTCTGATTTATTTATTTTGGTGTGATTGAGTCTGTATTGTGATTGGATATAATACCTAATCGATACCTAATCTAATTATTTTAATAACTTCTGTCGTGTCGTTATCACAATGCATTGCAATATATTATCATACCTTATCATATTTATCGTATTGTATTGTAATGGACAATGTTGCAAGGTGAATGGCTGACACTTTTAGTGAATTCAGGAAACAGTTCTTGTCATGTATGTAGGGTAAGGAAGGGAAGCAGAACCAGATGGCACTCAGTAAAATTCTGTGTCATCAAAAGCTCTGAGACATGGCCCCCATAGCTTAACTGAGGATTGTTTTCTGCTGAAACACAAACAATTGGGCAGTTGATCAACTGGACAATTCAACAACTGGACAGTCATAAATGGGCTACTCAACTACTGGGCAATCCATCAAACCCAGCAATTCAACAACTGGGCAAAATCCAACAGCTGGGAAGTCCAACAACTTGGCGACTCTACATGTATGTATCAATTTTACCTATCACATTCAGCATTGACCTATATTGCAAAGTACCATGATGTGTTGATTTTGGGAAGGTAATGGCAGAGATTTCCAAAGACAATGAACCCTTGGTTGTGGGTCATTTCATTCTGGTCTATACAAATAGTATTATTATTATGTTCTATCTGTGCAGTAGTATATGGTATGACTATGTGTGCCTTACCATATGGGTGAGATAAGTACTTGTTACAGAGGCATTATGGTCAAGTACAATGCCTTGTCTTGTTCTGTTAAAATATATTCATCTATGCAATCTATACCTACATGTGTATGTTTTTGAAGAGAGAATTCATCCAGGGACAGGGTCTCTTTATTCTGCTCACTTGCTCGCTCACTCACTCTCTCTCTCTCTCTCTCTCTCTCTCTCTCTCTCTCTCTCTCTCTCTCTCTCTCTCTCTCTCTCTCTCTCTCTCTCTCTCTCTCTCTCTCTCTTGCTACTCTCTCTCTCTCTGTCTCTCTCTCTGTCTCTCTCTGTTTGTTTGTCTGTCTGTCTGTCTGTCTGTCTCTCTCTCACATAGAAAAAATTTCCAAGAAACTTATATGAAGTCACCTGCACAGGCGTATACACATGCATATAGGTATGTATACAGATATGGGTATGTATGTAGTATGTAATGGGAACTGCAGGAGAACAAAGAGGTCTCTGTTTGGGCATGGAGGTCTAGACTCTGGTATCTCGATCGTGGCCGCTTTGGCTGGTGGAGTCGGTGTCCATTTCTTCCATCTATCTCGGTCTCTGCCTCTGGAGACCTTTGTTGCTGTTGGCCTCCAGGCAACCAGTTTTGAAGCCAGCCGATGACTATTCCTGTGTGCGGGTGAGGGGAGAAAAGAGGCCTTGCATCCGAAGATACTGCCTCCTTATATGGGAAGAATGTGATGGGGCCGAAAGCAGAAGAGGAGAACGCGTGGGAGGGGTGTGTAAGTATCCATGGCAACTGTAAGTAATGGTCCCCTGTGGTGACGGCTGCGCAGGAAATGATTCCGAAAGGCGCGAGAGAGTGCGGCGCTTGTTGAAGAAGAAGGCCCGTCGTCCGCTGACTCGGTCGTTGGCTCAGCGTTGTTGTTTCTGGTGCTGCTCGTGGTGATGCTATTCATTGGCTGCTGCAGCGGCGTTCTTGTGTAGATCCGTGCCCAGTCGTCGGTCGTTCGTTCGTTGTGCCTAACGACAAAGACGGGAACAGCCGATGATCCTCCGACCGGGAAACAGGATTAGTCGGGCGGCAGCGTAGACGATGCCCGTGTCGGCCGAGTCCGTCAAATGTTTGCCTAAAGTTAATTTGAACAAATCTCGGCGAGATGATCAATACCTTCTTTGATTCGGCGGTCTCCTCCTGTCGACGGGTGTTGTTGCCCTTCCTCAGCTGATCCGATGAAAACACGAGTACGAGGGGAACTACTTGTCCCCAAGAAGTTTTCATTGTGACGAGTTTTCTGTTTCTGAAACTTTGTTGGACACACTTGGGATTTGGCTCAGTCATTTTGTAGTGTAACTTCGTGTTAGGTATGTCTTATGATTACATTATTACAGTGAATTGCTTGTTTGTGGGTGAAGCACCAGGTGGCGACAGACGTTCCAAGATTTATGAGTTCAATCTGTAATAGTGTTAATTACAGTTCATTGTTAAATTATTGTACATTTTTCATACGAGCATGCAATATAAGTTGTAAACATTTATTTATGCTACACAAAAGCTCTGCTGGAAAGAGCAGCTTATGATGCACTAGTGCTTAATCAACTAAAATATGAGAGCCTATTAGGCTCCAAGTTGCTGAGGTGCTAAAATGTTAACAATTTACGTAGTGTTATGAATATTGACAGGATAGTAAACAAAAGGGGATCAGGATAAGACAGTTTAAAGTGTTTGGTTTTCCCTTTTGAGTGAAGTGCATCAGTAGAAAATGCCAGAGGAGGATGGTAGAAGAGTAGTGACAGGTTGAGTGTGTTGAAACTGCACTGTTGAAGGACTGTGGGGAGGGAGTTTATGTCCTGGAGTTGGTGCAGCCCAGACTCTCGGCTGGACCAACTCTATGACATGAACCTAGAGTAGAGACTTGTCACAGAATTTGATAAAGGAACTGACTTGAAGATGAGAAAAGGAAAGTTGTGAGTAACAAGAGAGCAGGTAACAGTGTTTGAATGGTTTGAAAAGTGACTAGCCTGCAAATGTAAGAAGGCTAAAAAAGCACAAGGAGCATTGTGAGTGTGAACATTATAACTGTGAACTAATTGCTCCCAGGGAACATTCAGCCAATGTAGGGATTTCAGAATGGGGTTTACTCTTTGTTGTCTGGGAATTTTAGTGGCAAAATATCTGCAAGTGTTTGTTTAATTTGGGAAGGAATGTACAGCAGATGTGGTTGTTATGCAAGGCAACCTAGTAAGCCTTATTGAGCCAGTTGCATTTGGCAAAGGATGCATGTATGACATGTTAAGTGTATATATGTGTATACGCTTCGGCGTGAAAATTCCGGCACAGTATCAAATGCTGTAGTCGGGAGCGCCTCTGAGTAGTAGTTGACTTCGAGAAGCGCTATAGAAATATTCGGAATAAATAAAAATAAAATAAATAAATATGTGTGCGTGTTTGTCTGGGTGTGTGTATGTGTTTTGCATGCATGAATTCTTAACTTCAAGTGGCAGTTAAGGCAATGTGTATGACTCGCTAACTTTAAACAAATGAAGGTGATATATTTTGTATTGTATATTCATTTATTCATTCTTCCAATGAATATATATATATTTATTATATATATATATATATATATACCCCTAACTCAGTAAATAAAAGCAGATGATGCATATACAAGTAATAATAATCATTTCTCACTTTGTTACTCCTTCTGAGCTTCAAATAGTTGAAGACAACGCTAACTGCTAATAAAATAAAGATGGCCTGTGTGTGATTTGCTGAAGTCATGACACCGTGATTGCCAGTTTTTAAAGTGAATAACAATAAAATTTTGAATCTAATCTGGAAAACAATCAATTTGAATGTTCAACCCTATGTTTCACGTATTGAGCTCTAATTTGAAAATATCCTTCCTCGGCTTCAGTGCAGGCGATAAGGTGCAATTGCCTCTAACTTGTTATTACTGTTTTGTCCTTTTCACTGGACACAATTTTGCTGTAAATGGTTTATCACAAATGACGTCACAGCGACGTCATACGTAATGGATCCATCCAAGATTGTATGACCTTTGGCCTCTTTTATTACCAGTCCATAAAACTGTATATTCATTGTGTCCCTAGAATCACCAGTAAAGTTCAGTTCAAGACAATAGAGACTTTATTTCCCGAACACTGTACCGTACTCAACATTATCTACTTCTCAAAATGCTATCTAACTTTGTTCCATGCTGCTGTTTGTGTTTACTTTATAAACAATAAACGAATATCATCAATCAGAAATAGTTGGCCATTGCAGTCAAGATTAAATTCGTTCAGATTCCTGACATTAATGAATCTTCTGAGTTACAGACACAACAGGTGTAGGGGTTCAACAGGTGTAGGGGTTGCTGTTTCCCACTCACAATATATAAGTCGGTTAGCCATATAGACGAAATGGCTTTGGACATTCAGAGCAGACATAGTATAATTATCTGCTTCTTCCTGACTTCCTCTGTCTTAAGTTGTATGGGGATTTGGAGCTGAGAATGTTATGATCAGCTGATCTGATGACATTGCATGTTAAATGACTTCATGGCACCTATGTTTAGTTGGCACGGTACTGGTCTGTGCGAAATTAGTTATTTACGGCACAAAGTCTGTCCGAAGAGAGATGGACACCGCCTGTGAATACAAAGGGTTTTGGATATAAATATTGTATTCATCCTCGGCTGATGAGTTCTTCTGGCCAGCCGAGTCATTTGCGGAACATGAAAGATATTTTTTGTCATGGACCGCGTGCTTTCTTTTTCCATGGCAAAATATCTTCTTCTGCTTCTTACGAGCTACAAATATATTATTATGATGATGCAGAGTTATTTATCTTCACTTTTTTCCCTGCTTCTGGTACGGGTTAGTTTTCACCAGTGCTTTTTTTCTGGAAAAAAGGTTCCGGAACGGAACAATAGGTTCTGGAACGGAATAATTATGGGCGGGCTAAAATCCCGAGAAGACGGGCTTGGGAGGGGTCTCAATAAACACTGAAAACAGTTCAAAACACTGAAATTAAATTAAAATAACTAAATTTGCTTTTATTATTAAAATAAATAAATTATTTTTTAGTACCTGAAAAAGGTGCCGGCACGTTCCGGCTGAAAAAAGCACTGGTTTTCACTCATATTTTCTGGCTCATGTTTTAGGGACAGTCTGACCTTTAACCTCTCGAGGCTAATTCTCTCCCTGGCCAATTCCATTGATCCTCATGGAAAGCCTTGTTTAACCAACCATTTGTCTCATAAGAGAGACTCTTGGATTTTGATTCGTTTATTTCTTAGATAGTTTGGACCAGAATGTTTACAGCTATTTTGTATGCTAAAATCAGACTCTGATGTCTCATTGTATAGCTAGTCAGATTCTCTAAAAAGCTGTTGTGCATTCTACATGTATTTTTCTTCAAACACTTATTTTCTGTTGAAAAAAATTATATTCTTTAAAGGGGCTATACAAATAGCCAAATAGACGCATACATACACATACACGTGAGCTTAAATACTGGATTGCATCAGCTAATTGCAGAAAGAACCTCGTCTTGTCTGCTTATAACCTGATGCAGTGTTATGCAATGACAAATTTGACAATGTTATGTTTAACAAGCCCTTCCTCAGAGAGATCTTGTGTAGTGTTTATAAATGCCTGAAGGCAGATTGGTGTCAGTTGGCAAATTATGTATCCATGGGTCATTCACAATGAACTTAATCTAACGAAGGCCTCTGAATAATATCTCCTCATCTGTGCAACTGACCAGTGTGAAACTCAAAATACCTTTCTGTCATCTACCTAGCTTACATGTATCCAAATGAAACAAAGGTGGTTGTAAGGTTTCTAGTAAATTTGCCTTTTACTCTTTTTTTGGTATTTTTTTGTCTGCAGTTCAAATCCTTTTATCAAACCACATATATAACCCAGATGTATGTGTTTTGTATTTATCTGGCTGTTAATAGATAGATCTTGCCTTTATTGTATTGTATTACATTTAAGAATTTCTAAAGGGCCTCTCTCAGTATGACCTAATCACAGACAGAGGCGCTTTAAGAATGGGAGTCTCTGATCGAGCGTGAGAAGGGGAATTCGCGCCGTCTCTGGGCCGCGCTCTCTGACGTCCTTGGTCGTTCATCTACTCCTCGTCTTCCGACTCAGTCATCGTTTACGGCTACCGATTTCCTGAAATTCCTTCAGACTAAGATTGACTCAACACGCCAAGCAACAGCTAATGCTTCACCTCCATCGTTTCTACCTACGACTTCTTCGCTATCAGCCTCAGGCCCGGATTAAGCCCTCGGGGGGCCCCTCGCCAAATTCTCCGGGGGCCCTTAATTTCTTTCCCCTTCCCTCACCATACCCACTTCTTTCCTTCCCAAATTTTAATGTTTGTATATTATATTGACTATAACTCAAGCTTAATAATGTGTAGCTTAATAAAATACCAAAAAACATGTTAAAATTAGGGCTGTACCGAATATTCACTGCGTATTCGCTTCGGGCCGAATAGTGGGCCAAATAGCTATTCGGTATTCGGCCGAATAGTAGCAGTCAGACCGAATACGAATAGTGGTCAGATGACATCTGTTTCTGCATATGCGGCTGCTATAGCGAGTGGACTGAACGTTAAGTGACAATTTCTAAGTTTAGTTAAATTATTTCCATTCCTAGTTTACACAGACTGGGAGAAGGATGCAAAAATTACACGTAGGCCCTAGTTAACTGTTTACTTTTAGTTTACCTATTAAATATACTGAACTGAAACTTTTGCTTACATTTGAAAGTTTGAATGTTGTCGGTAGACCTATTTTGTACACTATTCGTATTCGTACTCGGCCGAATAGTTGGTCCAATTATTCGTATTCGGCCGAATAGTGATAGGCCTAATCACCTATTCGGAACAGCCGTAGTTGTTACCGTGAAAGCAGTGCAAGATGCTGTACCTCACTCACAAATTTCCGACACGGCTGATGTACCTTCAGTGCAAGGCGTATAGTTACCACAGTTTCGCACTGTGACTTAAATACCACCAACATTTCAATCCTACCCTTCATCTGGCTCATGTGATGTGACTGTCTGTTTGGAGTGTAGCCTACGAAAAATCTCTCCAATTTCGGAACAGAGGCAACGCTATTTCTTTCCCTGTCAGTACGTTCTTTAGCTACTCACCTTTTTTGAGCACCGGAAAGTTGAACTATTTTATTCTTTGGCATTGTTCACTTTTCATGAATATAATTATATAATATTCAGCACGGTTGTTTATTTGTTTTTTGAGACGAAGACGAAATCATAATTACAACTGGTACAGATATATATAGGAGGCCATTTATCGCCGTCATGAGAATCAACGACCAATTCACAATTGACTCCTGACGTAAATTTACACTGCCCTTGAAGAGAAAATCCGAATAAATGTGAAAATGCACAGTAAAAAATTCTTCTTGTTCACGCGGGGGGCCCCCTGACGACGGGGGCCCCCCGCCATGGCATAAATGGCATACTGGTTAATCCGGCCCTGATCAGCCTGGGACCCTCTTCAGTTAACTACCATCCGTCAACTAGTTTTAGACTCCCCTCTAAGTCTTGTGAATTGGACCTGTTGCCTCCGTTTTTACTTAAGGATTTCATTGATGACTTTGGTCCGTTTTTGCAATTACTTTGTAATTCCTCTCTGACCCAGGGTTCTGTTCCTGTCTCCCACAAGCGGGCTGTCGTCTTTCCCTCCATTAAGCGTCAAGGTCTGGATCCTAATTCTCCAGCTAATTTTAGGCCCATCTCCAACCTTTCCTTCCTTTCTAAGCTCCTGGAACGGTGTGTTGCTTTTCAATTGGTCCACTACCTCGAATCTAATTCCCTCATGCCTCCATTTCAATCTGGGTTTAGGAAATCCTACTCAACTGAAACCCTACTAGTCCGGCTCCTAGCCGATGTCTTCCAAGCTCTTGACCGTGGTCATGTCACCCTGTTAGCTCTCTATGATATCAGCGCAGCCTTTGACACGGTAGACCACTCTATTCTCTTAAATCGGCTATCTATATCCTTCGGTATCTCTGATAGTGCCCTTTTATGGTTCCGCTCTTTCCTCTCTGACAGGTCCATATCTGTGGTCTTTGGATCACAACGTACTCCTTGGGTCACTACCTCCTATGGTCTCCCCCAAGGCTCTGTTCTTGCTCCTCTGCTCTTCATCCTATACACTTCGGACCTTGGGGGGATTTTCCAGCAGTATGGGGTTTCGTCTCATCAGTATGCTGATGACACCCAGTCTCTAATTCATGGTTCAGCCTCTTCTGCTGTCCAAATGGTCGAACGCATCTTAGCAGCAGCCTCTGCTCTGGATTCTTGGCTTTCCTCTAATCGCTTGCGGCTGAACCCCGACAAGACTCAGTTTATCTGGCTCGGTGGTCGCCTCCAACTCAGCAAGATTGATTTTGAATCTCTACATCTTAGGTTTCCCCTCATTCAATTCTCCTGCTCTGTTCGTGACTTGGGGATTGTCCTTGACCCTACCCTCTCCTTTACTGATCAAGTTAACCTTGTATCCAGATCTTGCTTTTATCATCTACGCCAGCTCCGATCCATCCGCAAGTCTCTTTCATTTCATGCTGTTACTACGCTGGTCCATGCTCTGATCTGCACTAGGGTAGACTTTGGCAATGCTGTGTACATTGGCCTTTCCTCCTCCAATATGCACAAACTCCAGACTATCCTTAATGCTGCTGCTCGGCTTATAGGTGACATTCCTAAGTTTGCCCACATTTCTGCCTTTATCCGTGATTCCCTCCACTGGCTCCCTGCTCAACAGCGAATTCAGTTTAAAACCCTCACTCTCATGCGCAACTGCCTTACTGCCTCTGCTCCGTCTTACCTAATGAATTTTTGCAACCCAGTTTCTTCCTTGCCTGCGAGGGCTTCCTTGCGATCTTCGGCTCGCGGCCTTATGGTTGTCCCTCGCATGCGATCTTCCACGGCACAATCCAGAAGTTTCGCCTATGTTGGCCCCTCTGCTTGGAACTGTCCCCCCTTGTTTCTCCGCCAAGAGCTTCTTGCCCTCTCCCCTCTCCAGTTCCGTAGACGCCTGAAAACTTTCCTTTTTGCCGGTGCCGGCATTGATGCGGGTTGAAAGCGCCGCTGATTTGAGTGGCGCTATATAAGTTTTCGGTTACAATTACAATTACAATTACAATGTTGCAAGAGACTAAAAGGCTTCATTGACAGCAGCCATCATGGTTATGGTTGCAGAAACAAAAGTTCATGAACTGTTACCTCAGAACCATTTTTATGAGAAATTTTTTGATTGCGAAATGCTGTGAATGGGTAATTACCTTGCCATACTTCACCTTATCAAGATTTGAGGGTTGAAGTGGTTAAAGGCCATCGGTTTACCACATGGATGTCACCAGAAGACTCAGAAAAACATTTCCGGCGAGTAGGCTTTGCCTCCAGCCAGTCTGTAAACATTTGCTAACCGTTTTTAAAAATGCCAGCCATGGCCACAGAAGGAACAGAAGCCGGTGGGTAAATAATTAGTGGAATTTAACCCTTCAAGTTGTCAGATAATGAATTCCACTTTTTTATGCTTAGGATTATCAACAAATGTCTAAGCTCGTATCCATTTTTTCCCCCAAGTATATACAAGCCTGGATCGCCGTGATTTGTTGTGGTCTCTTTTGCGAACTATGTGTGGAACTAAGTCGACTGAGATATCGGTAGTTGGAGCGGATGTGCTCTAGACGGGCGGGCGTGCGGATGAAGGTTCTCTAAATAGATGGCTATGTCCAGAAGTGGTCTAATGCATCGAGGCAGTGGGAGGCCTCTCGATCGGCTTTTAAAGTAATCAGATGAAGGATTTGGCTGCCTATGGAGACATACAACGATGTTAAGACGATGGAATTAGATGAGATCAGACGGAATCGGATTAGACCGGATTGGATTAGATTCCTTTGGATTCTTCGGCTTTGTATTTGAAAGCATATTTGACGGATGGGAAAGACTACATCAGAGCTGTGGTGTTTAACAGTTGAAATTCAATATCTGAGCAGATTAAGTTGCCCTGGGTTAGGTTGAGGTGGGGATGACATCATCTCTCTATGGATGATGTCTTGAGATGAATGTCAGGATGCGCGTTTTGCCAGACTTTCAATGGAATTTTGTTATCATCCTTCCAAGAAATTGTAAATGTTATTTCTGATGTTCAAAGTATTAGAAAAACTATGAGATATTGTGAATGAAAACTAACTGTATTTCATCTGGTTGATGTTAAAATAGATGCATACTTCAGTATGTATTCCTATACACGTGTGTGTGTGTAAGTGATTTTATAAGTTGTTAAGAGTAACCTAAGTACCTTGCTTCTTGCATGTATGTGTATATATATATATATATATATATATATATATATATATATATATATATATATATATATATATATATATATATATATATAGCCATTTATATAGCATGTTACAAGAGCCTGACAAAGATAAAGATAGTCCAAAAGCAAGTAGAGTCATAACTGTTGAAACTCACGCAACATCCAGGGTTGACTATGAACAGTATATTCAGAAGTTCAGAGTATTCAGAGTTCTGATAGGTGTTGTGCTCACTCTTCTCAGGTGTGCTCAGCTGTTGTACTGAGCATGATCAATTAAAGGAGTCCACTGCAGAGTTAGCCTCACATGGTTATGCTCACTGACTGTCACTTCCGGAATGGGGAGTATAATGCACGACCTCTGATTAGCCATCATGCAACACCTGAGGTCAGTTGGCTGCCAAACAATGTTTCCATAGTGTATAGTTGATGATTCTCCCAAGGTGGCATATGGAAGTGTAAGCACTGTATTGTCCAAATGGCAACAAGACTGTCTTGTCTTAGTATTGTATTTTTAAATTAATTACTGTATTGTAAATCTGATAAGGTGTCATCAGTTCCATCAAATTGTCAGGTTTTATTGGTAAAGTCCTGTAAACAAGATCAAATTTTCAGCAGTGCACCCTAGTTTAGTGTGTGGTTATTTTTGTTGGAGTATGATCGCCTGCTGAGTTGTTCCCTGTAGTTATTTATTAAAATAACAGTAGATATGGAAAGAATAAGAATGGCAAATGCAGTAAGCCAGACAATAGCCTTAGACAAGTGCATCACTGCTGTAATGCACATCTGCTCACTATCATCAGTGCGTGATTTGTGACATAGACAACTTGATGTTAAATAAATATAAGAAAGAAGTAACTGAGGACATTTTAATAATGGTTCTAACGGGATAATTAGTGTTCTGGTTTCTCCTATGTTAAAGACATGCATTACATATATCTATAGTTGTAGATATCTGGTTTGGTGTAAAGATGTTGCTGGAGTTTACTGTGTCAGTTACTTGAAGTACTAAGTATTCTGTAGCATTTGTTGGGCCTCAACTTATACTGCTTATTTGAAAGAATTGGAAATTTTACAAAATGTGCCATTCAAATGATATTATTCATGTTGCACTGGTCTGCCAGTACCAAACTCATTTTTCGAACCTATAATATACTTCTATTAGTAGATAGAAATTAGTTTAAAATTGGTTTATTCATGTTTTGCTATCATCACAGAGTGTTACCTAGTACATTTGATGGTTTTTGTCTTCTGGGAACTGCTTTCCCTCATACAATACTTTTCATTGTTGCACAGTTACTACTGCCAAATATTATCAGAGAAAAGCTAATCCGACCTAAGAGTATGTATGACCTTTGGACTCTTGCATCATTTACTGGAAGTGTTTGAGTTTGAACTGACTGCTTTTATTGTGATATTAATATTGTTGAAGCTCTGTCAGAAAATGGCCTACACACGAGCACACACTGAGTGCTGGTACTCGATGCTTTCTTTGAATGTTTTGCAGATAAAAGATGGTGTGTATAAAGAGATGTTCTGTATGAGTTGTGCCGGAGGTGAAATGACAACATGGTCTCGGCCATGAACTCCTATATAATATTAGGTGAATATATAGGAGTCCATGGTTCACTGGTGTTTTTGATGGCCATGAAGCACATTTCGGTATGATTTGGATTAACGTAGGCTAGTGTATGTGTTGTTGTGGGCTATGCGATTTGATTTAAAGATGTTGTAGTTAGAATTAGAGTGGCACTCTTCCATTTTCTCCTTTCATATGACCACATGCACCCATGACTCTTACTTTTCCCCTAATTGACCCCATTGCTCAGGGATGTTCTTTTCCCTGCATTTGTACCTGGAATTGCCTCTTCCAGATTAGCTTACTGCTCAGTGAGCGTACGTGGCTGTCGCTCAAGAGCACTGGTGAAGTTAATTTGATTTTTCATTGACATACATGGTCTGTGTAATTAGATGCATCACCTTGGAGTCTAGTAATCCGAGTGCCCTATTGAGTTTTATCCTCTTTCCTGCGGGTTTTCCTGAGCTGTCTAACATCATTTTCCTCCAGGGATTATTATTAGGTGCCCTGTCAAGGACAGGGTCATTTGCATTGCTCTAAGGGCTTTGTTTCCTATACAAGGAGATTTGTTCATTCAGAGTAAAATGTCATTGTGATGCAGCTGTGATGCCTGATTAATGAAATCCGAATCTAAAGCTGACAAGAGATAATACCAGAGATTACATAAGATTAGGATTTCCAGAGGGATTTCGATTTAAATGCTGCATAAATTATGCATGTAAAATACTGGGTTAGAGATGCTGAGATAATTATTAATTATACAAGTGTGGTGACTGCTATATTACCACCTGAACATTCTTCAGAATGAAGCCCATGTCTTGAGGAGAGGGGAAATGTCCACCAGTTCTCTTACCCTATGCCCGGTAATTACTGCATCCGATTGTTACGATTTGGTCTGTCTTCAGGTGCAGGTCTGGTAATGAATGATGTAGAGATTTCAAGCGCCATTCATTAACGGACTTCCTCCTCCATTCCTAGTCCTTCGTGCAGAGCTGATATTTCCTGTCTGTCCTTCTTCTTGCAGGTGACATGACTTAAAGATTTTCCATTAACGAAGGCTCTGCTCCTTCATAAATTACGTGATCCTTCCTACCTATGCCTTACCTGAGTGCATTCGTATACAAGCCTGGCTCACCTATTTCGCACCTATGCCTTACCTGTATGAAGGACGTTGTTTTGTTCGTTAATGCTGTGTTGTGCGCTTTCAAAGATTTGCATCGCAGATTCCAGTCACAGTTCACGGAATGATTTGCATTTTCAATGCCAGGCTGAAGGGATTCCTTTGTGCAATGGCTGATTCTGAAACTGCTGACCTGTGAACCAAGAACTGGTGTGTTGCACTTGTTCGTGCTTCATGTCACCACCTGTGTGGTGAACACCTGCTGTAGCACGCTTACCACGTGGTCGTTAATCAACAGAAATGACATCCATGAATTAATGCAGTGTTTGATGACCTCATTTGAAACTGCCAGCAACCACTGCCAGCAGCCACAACCCTTGAACACAGTTCAATATTGTTGGTGTGCTGGGGAAGGGCATTGACATCGCAGACTCGTAAGATAGGATTAAGATAGCATGCCATCAGTACATTTTTATATTGCTATTAGTTTCTAAATATGTATGCTAATAGGAAAAAAGTTTCATATTTTTAAATCTGAAATGTCATAAGTCTGTTTCCAGACACTTGAAATTAAGTTGAAGGAAGGATTAACTTTTGTCACTGAAGTTTTCTTGTTTCTTACTTTGCTTTCATTATTTATGACATGTTAATTTTATCATCTGTATGGAATTTTTTTTGTTTGTTTTTGCTTTTCAGGTCTGTTGGTTTGACCTTTGACCTAAGTGAGAGACAGGATTATGTTCTGAAATCTGTGGATTAAACATTTTGTTGACGCTCCTGAAAGGTAAGTTGACAGTGACCATATCTTGCACCCTTGATCCGGCATTGCACTGGGAAAGCTTTTCTTAGAGTTAGGAAGATCTGAAAGCTTTACTCGATACTTGGAGTTGTTTCCATTAGTGAAGTTGCATTCTAATGGAGGCTGAGATCATAGACAAAACAATGGCTGCTGAAAGGGTCAGTTTAGTGGTCATGCTGTCAGAAATGGATATGAGCGCCTCCCCTAAGTCCTACTATATATTTGAGTGAAATACTATATACATTAACATTGAAGAACGACTTACTTTCTGTATTTGTTCTGTATTCGATCGATCGACTTGGTCATTGACCCCCTGACCTTCGTAAATATGTTCCAGGCCTTTCAAATCCAAATAGGTATAACTAACTTTCCTGTAGAAAAATAACCAGCCTCTTTCAGGTATAAAACGAAAATGTACAATAGTAGTTCTAATAAAAAATCGTAATATGTATTTTTAAAGTCTGTTAAAGAAAGGCGTTCACACTTTGTGGGACACGGTAGTAGATTGGTTGGAATGCTCACCTCATAACGCGGAGAGTACGAGTTCAAGTCTCCACTGAGATGGTTACTGTGTAGGGACTTTAAGCAAAACCTTCGCTCACAATTACTCGGCGCTGTCGGCTGATATTTGGTTGTTAGATAGAAGTGACATTCAATGAATGCTTAATAATAATACACGTTTTTCAACATCGACCGTACTGCCTATCTTTCATTGAATTGATCGGGTGAGGTCCTTCAGCGCTGCCTGTTAGAATGAGTCTCACACCATTTAAGAACCTCGTGTTCATCGTTGCAGGATTGTAAGCACTTGACAAACAGCTGATCACATGACAGTGTAAACAAGTGCATTTTCCGTTTGGGAATGGACGGCTCCACAAACTTAAGTGCAGCAGGAGCTTGTCCTAGAAGGACGAAGGACAGTCCAGTGCGTATGAAGGCACGATAGAAGCCCAAGTGCGGCACCTGAAAATCTCCAAAGTCCTCAGAGCATGTCTTCCTGACTGATCTAAACAAATGCCTTTTAAGCAGGCATTCAGATATGTTTGTTGAGTAGGTTATTTGCTAATTTACTCATTCAGAGATCTACTTGGCATAGAATAGAAGAAGAGCAGTCGCTTAAGTTAACCCAAGAGACAGCAATGGTTATGTAGTGTTAGCGACTTCAATTTCTTAGCCTCGGCATATGAGGGCGGGTGGCCAGTCGTCTCCCTCGCCATCTGATCTTCCCACCTACAAGTGTGCGGTCAGTGTACTCATAATAGCTGAGTTGGCTAGGGGGCGCAGGTGAAGGAGAAATCACGAAGTAAATTTCTGCCATGGCATCGATATGAACCCCGACCTCTCCGTTGATAGTCGAGCACGCTAACCACTAGACTATTGTACACCCAGAAATAGGTTTCTCCTAAATAAAACAGAATAAATCGACAGCGACTTTTAAAATTGCCACTGGAATTAAACCGTAAGACCCTTTCCTACCAGAACATGATTCAGATTGTTGATGCGCATTTAAGCTGATGAAACCAAGTGAAAACAAGCGTGTGGAAGTAGATTTGTTACTTACGTGCTTGATCTTTAGAGCTTCTTCCGGTGTTCAGTAGGTCAAAATAATTAAATGTTATTAATTTTTACATGGCAACTTCTATCATGCCTGTGTCTAATACACAAGGCATCAACCGACAACACATCAAAACCAGATCAATCATCAATCCACTAAATACATCCATCAGATATGCAGTTTTATTTCTATTCAGTTTAAGATTTTACTTTGTAATCAGTCAGAATTGGGCTTGGATTAAAAAGCAACGTTAAAATGCTAAACTTACCAAATATATCCGATCAGCGGTGAAATGTAGTATTAGGTGAAGTTTGAGTCTAATCGAACAGAACTTGAGCGTGAGTCTTTCGACAAAGCCTGGTTTCCTTCACTGATGAGAGTAGATGACTTTCGCTCAGAGTGCTCCTGTGCTGTATGTAGTATGGGGTATGCTGTCCAATCTGTATTGAATGACTCTGGTGAATAAGTTGATTTCAAGTTGACCATTTATAAAGTTGACGTTCAATCTGGATCTTTTATATTTTATTTGCTGAAAACCCCCATTCAACTTTAAATTACCATATGATCAAAACCAATTAAAAATTTAAGTTTAAATATGCAAACTAATGATCAGTTCATTGTTTTAAAATGTTATCTCATAAAGGTATAAAGCAGAAGAATCTGACTTTAGAGTAGGCCTACCTCGTATCTTCACTTCACATCTTGACTTTGAAGTTGGCATTGCGTTCATGTTGGCCATCTAAAGTTGACTTTGAATTCCATTAAGATCGAAACCAATTAAAACGTTAAGGTTAAGGTATAAAGTAGAATAATCTGAATTTGAAATAGGCCTACCTCGTATCTTCACTTCATATCTTGACTTCTTCTTCTACTTCTTCTTCGTCTTCAGGCTGGGATTAGTCCCTCGCTGGGGAGGGGTCAGCCACTCGGATGGTCTGTCTCCATCCCGCTCGATCTCCGGCGTCTTCTTTTTTTAGGCCTAGAAGCCTGAGGTCCTTCTGAACCATGTCCATCCATGGACATGGTTCATATCTTGACTTTGAAGTTGGCTTAACCTGCATGTTGGCCATATATCTAAAGTTGACCTTCCATCTGGACTTTTTATATTTGATGTGCTGAAACCACCTTCAAATTTAAATACCATAAGATCGAAACCAATTGAAAAGCTAAGTTTAAGGTATAAAGTAAAGAATCTGAATTTAAAATAGGCCTACCTGGTATCTTCACTTCACTTCTTGACTTTCAAGTTGGAGTTGCATGGTCTGGACTTTTATATTTGATCTGCTGAAACCCCCCCCCCCCCGTTCAACTTTAAAGTACTATAAGATCGAAACCAATAAAAATTTTAAGATTAAGGTACATGTATAAAGAAGAATCTGAATTTAAAATAGGCCTACCTGGTATCTTCACTTCACATCTTGACTTTAAAGTTGGAGTTGCGTTCATGTTGGCCATGGCGTCGCATTCATGTTGGCCATCATAAGTTGACCTTCGATCTGGGCTTTTTAATATTTGATCTGCTGAAACCCCCCCTCCTTCAACTTTATATAGCATAAGATTGAAACCATTTAAAATGTTAAGATTAATGTATAAAGCAGAAGAATCTGAATTTAAAGAAGGCCTACCTGGTATCTTCACTTCACTTCTTGACTTTGAAGTTGGCGTTGCATTCATGTTGGCCATCTAAAGTTGACCTTTGATCTGGATTTTTTGCATTTTGATTGCTGAAACCCCGCCCCCCACCCCCCTTCAACTTTGAATTCCATTAAGATCGAAACCAATTAAAACGTTAAGTTTAAGGTATAAAACAGAAAAATCAGAATTAAAAATAGGCCTACCTGGTATCTTCACTTCACATCTTGACTTTGAAGTTGGCATTGCGTTCATGTTGGCAATATATCAAAGGTTGACCTCCGATCTGGACTTTTATATTTGATTTGCTGAAACCCCCCAACTTTAGAGTAGGCCTGCCATAAGATCGAAACCAATAAAAATGTTAAGATTGAGGTATGAAGGAGAAGAATCTGAATGTAAAGTAGGCCTACCTGGTATCTTCACTTCACATCTTGACTTTGAAGTTGGCTTTGCGTTCTTATCGGCCATCTAAAGATTGACTTTCGATCTGGATATTTTGATTTGCTGAAACCCGTTCCCCTTCAATTTAAATTACCATGAGATCGAAACCAATAATTGAAAAGTCGCCGCTCCTTTCGGTGTTGATAATAGGTCTTAACCCTTGTAGATCTTCTTATGTCTCAACATCAAGTCTGTCATTTCGGCACAATATACGTAGAAAAGAAATCTAACAGTTGAACTTCTCAAATGAACGTTTAGATTCTAAACTTTAGAATAAATCTTAAACTTGGACCCCTGTATAAAATAGCGCAGTTGTGCTTATAATACAGGCGTCTATGACTAAACACTGCGCTTATACATTGTGTATAAGGCAATGGCTTATACCGGCGTCTGTGGACTAAACGTACGCATGTCTACAGAGAAATAATTCTACACACGTTGCCATCGCAAAGGATTTTACGTCATCAATGGCGTTTGTTTTATATTATGACGTCATCAATCAGTATGCACTCACGGCGCCGATGTTGATCACGTGGATCTGGTATCCAATCATTTTTCATTCAATCATTCATTCATACAGAGATTTATATAGCACCTCTTCAAGGATACTACTCAGAAGAGTTCCCAACCCCAGCGCTGCTGAAGAGGGCAGTCTTGAGATCAGAGCAGAACATGTCAGAATGGATTCTAGGGAGCAGACGAGGGCCAAGGGGACAGAAGTGTCCAGCTGCAGGCCAAGTTTGCTTTTGTTAGCTTTCCATCGTATCTCTACTTTGTTTTTAAAGCTGATAAAGTTGAATATGAAAATTTGTTATCGATGATTATGTCAAATGAATTCTGCGGCTCGAGTCACTTGTGAGATTCTAGAAGCAGTCTGCACATTTATGCCAATGTGTTATTTGAACATCTCTACAGCACCCTTGAAAGGCACTGCCTAACTGTTAAAGCCCCTCTCCATGTATGAACCACAGGAACCAGAGATACAAAACTAAGAGACAGTGACAATCGTTAATCATCTACCCTAATCTTGCTCATGAGGAGGAATGTGATGCATGGATGATGCAGTTGTCCAGGCTAAGTAGTTGCCCTGGCTATTGAGGTTATTGGGCGGCTGTGGAAGTCTTTGTTACAGAGATGCAGTAATCAAGTTTGACAAGGACAGAAATTGGGGAATTTGGAGTCGGTGACTGGGTCATTTATCAAGGATGTGTTGGGGTAGGATGGCTTGGGCAGAAGTCAAAATGAAGCTGACATTAACATGACCATTTGTTCCCTTGTGGCTCGGCATTGAACTCTGCATGGCTTTTCTGTTCATTCTGTGTTGTCTGGTCTTAAGAAAATCATGAAAGTGAAGCCATTTGTCATCGGTAAGTTGCGCTTGTCAGAGATAAGATCAGCTTTAGCCCTAAGCCATTGGTCCTCGTAGTCTCATGCACAGCTAGGACCTGTCTGTGTAGAAGTTGGAAGGGCTTCTAAGCCACTGTTTCCTTTGGGCAGGGCGTAAATCCCTGTGGCAGTTGAGTGCACAACTCACCCTAAGGATTTATTTATTGTCCACTTGATATTGGGGGTGGGGGTGGGTGGTGTGGAAAGTAGTTGGACAGTGACATGGAAAGAGAGTGGAAAGAGTCTGACGGCAATGCCGCAGAAGGCTGCAAAACATTGCTGGTGAAATATGTGGTAAAAGGCATTGGTGTACTGGACAACTGGATTAATGAGGGAGCAAGAAGCAGATTGGCTGTCAAAGGCTGAGAGGGTTAGGCTTATGGAAAATGTAGAGGGGTCTCATAATGCTGCTACTGCTGCTGATAATCATAATAATAATCATGAGGACACTATAGCGTGACCATCATTATCCTCCTCTTGTTTCTCATCATCATCATCACCACCACCAGTAGCAGCATCCGCATCAATCGCGAAACCCTTCAACTGTATAAAAATAATTATGAATTCCGATCATAAGTTGTGCTATCAAGTGGGTTATTATGTTACACGTGTATAGGCTACAGGTGTCAATATGGACATTGGACAAGTGCATTTTGGCAGTTCTGGCATCCTCTTCCTGAGGTCCTTATGAAGGCACTCCTTGCTAACCTAAATACTGTTGGCGTTTTTTTAGAGAATGACAAGATCATAAGTAAAAGCATCAGGCACATTTAGGTCACATATTCCTTCTATATTGCATTGCAGGAGACTTGGTTTAAGCTTTAGTTTTTTCATATGAACCATTCTGTTTAAAATCTGCTTGTATAAAAGAGAATTCAGCTTTTAATAATTGTGTGTGTACACCAGAATATGTTTTGTTGAGGTCGGGGTTTCATCAAAAAGTTTTCAGATCAAGAGGGTTCTGTAGGCAAAAAAGATTGGGAAGCGCTAGTCTAGTGATTAGGGTGCTGGACTGCAAATCGAGAGGAGAGGGTGTTCAAATCCCTGCAAGACAGAAATTTGTTTGCAGATTTCGGCTCCACTAGCCAACTTGGTTATGGTGAAGCATACTGCCCATAGAAGGCCTACACTGTCAGTGGGAAGAAGAGGCAGAAAGGGAGAAGGATGGCCACCCGCCCTTATATGACTAAGAAAATTGTAGTTGCTAACATTTCATACTCTTCACTGCCTCGTTGGGGCTAGCATGATGGACTGCTCTTTGTTCCTAATCATTGATATGGTCATGGGGATGGATGGTGGGTGGATGGATGGATGGATGGAATGGGGTGGGTGGGTTGGATTGGGTGGGTGGGTGGATTTGGGTTCAGATGGATTAGCTTACTCATCTTAAGGTTATGTTACCATACCAAGGACCTTTCACAGAGGATCTTGTAGGCAGGTCTAACTGTGTATGATCCTACTGCTTGGATAGTTCAGACTCCTGGGGCCTGTTAATGTGAGTAGTAACTGGGTGAGTTGGTGGTTGGTGGGCAGGAAGGAGGGCCCTTTGGAGTGCCTAGGACTAGGGGATAGCAAAGCAGTAAATGTATCCGTGATTTAGTGTTCCGGGCTTATGAATCAACCCGCTGTGTCCTGCTGCCTGGCCAGAGTGTTGGCGCGCGTCAGGCTTCATCTCCCTTCGTCCTTCCCACCCGGAGACTGGGCCAGGGACTGAGTGATACAAGCATTTGTTCCTGATATGCCTGCCCCTCCAGGGTCCAATGGGAGGGAGGGATGGCAGCTGTCCAGTCTTTGTGCTGTTCAGGTCAAGAGTTGGTGAGGAAACTGGAGAAGGGTAGGTAGAGAATCAAAGGAATCGTGTAAGTGAGGGCAGGTGACCGGGTCTGTCTAGCTGCTCCTTTCAACTGCCAAGGTCTTAGACTTGTTGATTTGCTTTGTAGTCTAAGAGATATGAGTGGACTCCGAGGAAGCAGGCCCTGCCGGTGATTAAGTAATGTGTAGCTCTGTCTGTTTTCTGAGAATAAAGTTTAAAATAAATTGTAAATTTCTGATGCTTGTTTGGGCATTTTAGTAAAATAAAATTCCATGCAGTTGAGAACATATTTATGATGATGATGATTATGATGATATTATGATATTATTTCTGCCACTGTTAGGCCTACTATTATGACTTTGTTGATTAGGTTCTATGGTGCCTAATTTGTGATTTAAGTCTTGAGATAATTAGTAGCAATGGCTGAAACTAGTGTGATTAGCAACAATCCGAATGGTATTTATGATTTCATAATAAAATTAATTATTTTGATTTCTGTGTTTCTGTTGATGAATAATAGTTTTCTTACTACTTTACATTGTTCAAGCCAAGGTTATTGTGTATAGACTTTGAGAGTTTAGCACCATTCACTGATGCTTTGTCTTTATACAATAGTACTGTATATATTTGCCAATAGGGGTATGTATGTGCAATATGCATATATGTAATTATGTATATATATATGTGTTTGTGCATGTAAGTATGTATTTTCTTTCTAATGTACATAAAAAGTGAAATAGGTATATGTATGTATGTATAATTAATATAAGCATGCTTGGATGGAAAACGTGAGACAAATTCTTAAAGAATAAGACATGGACATGAGAACGGTCCAGAGACAGAAAGAAATGGAGCCATCTTGTAAAAACCTCATCCTCGGCACACACCTGACGGAAGAGAGAAGAAGAAGATGTATGTGTGTGCCTGTTATTATGTGTGTATGTATCAAATGACTCAAAATTGCTGGATGCTAGAAGAACAATATGACCAACATGACCATCTAACTATTCTACATTGTATCAAAAATGATATTGGTGATATTATTCTTTTAATTAGGAACGAACTTAGCTTCATCTTGTCGGCTGCAGTTTCAAACACACATACATGGAGTTTGGTGTTCGGACAGGACATGTCTTGATTTAGAATGGTGCTATAGGAATATCGTATAGCAAACAAAAAATTGAAGGTTTGTTATTCATAGGGTATCATGTTTTACATTGCATCCCTAAAGCCAGGTTGAAAACAACTAGGTATACTTTGATTATTATTCATTGGTCATCTTGCTTGGGTCTGCACTTGGGGTTTTGACCGCGGTGCTTCGTAATCTTAGGGAACGATCTCACCATCGCGTGGACGAGCTTCAGGCGACGGGTGGGCGCTGTTTCTGTCCTATCGAAGGCTCATGCATGTCATATTGGAGGAGGATTACAGGCAGCCATGGATGAGTACGTCTTGTCTGTGGGCTGTGGCTGGCATTTGTGGGTGACACGAGGTCTGAATGACAACGAAGTGTTGTTGTTGTTGGTCAGGTCTGTGTGGGTTGGATGATGATGATGATTGATGATGGTGGTGATGATGATGATGATGATGATGATGATGATGATGATGATGATGATGATGATGATGATGATGATGATGATGATGATGATTGATGATGATGGTGGTGATGATGATGATGATGATGATGATGATGATGATGATGATGATGATGATGATGATGATGATGATGATGATGATGCACTCGTTTGGATGCTGAGTGATGCTTTGGTTGCTTCATGCTGTACGAGTGCCTAATGGTGAGTACTTGGTAAGTGGCCAGGTGTATCAGTTAATACATATTTGGTAGGCGGCCAGGTGTATACGTGTTGTGCCAAACTTAGCTGTCATGAGTTTAGGAAGTGAAAGACAAATTGCATCAAGATGACTTCAATTCGCATCTGATGGAGTTTATGATATTATTAAATCAGTTCAAATTTTTATGTACAATGAGCCTATCGTACCTACATGGCACCAGTTGTAACTAACTATAATTACTGTATCATATTCTTTTTGGTAGAGACAGTCTAAAGATTGTTCTTGCATAGGTTGTTCCAAAGCATGTATCCATGCATGGAGAGGAATTTATGTACAATGGAGTTATTTGGTCTTTCTTCAAGCAACAGTGGATTCCCTTGTGACAATAACGAGTAGGCCTATTAATGTAGTCTTTAGGTAAGTTGTTCAGTATGTAGCTTATGGTAATAGGCAAAGGTAGTTAAAAACGATCCTTATGGGATGTTTATATGTTGAGACATAGGCTGCCTGAATGCAAATGCCCAAGCATCTAATTTTAATCAAATATATATACTTACTTTATCCTGGAAATCCTGTTGATTCCATGCACTACATTGCCATAAAGCTCGTGATGGCTGAGTTAATGATTAATCCAACTGACGAATTAACTTTGATGAATCACATTCATCACTTATTGATTCTCTCTACTCTCCCTCTAATGACCCCTTCCAAACGTCCTCCCAAACGTCAGTTTTACAACCCAGTCTGCTCTTTTATCTTAATCCCGTGGCCTCATGAATTTCGGCTCTGATTATGGTCTTCACCAACCGCCAATGGTCGTTTCAGTTTCTGCCTCTATATAAATATCTGTTTTATGGCTATGGTGTCCAGTTATAATTCTTAGTGGTGCCGTTTAATAAACTTAGCTTATCCAAATGATGGAATAAAATATTTAAATAATAATAAGTTAGTTGAATAGAGTGTATATGTGGTGAATAACTTTTTTGACAATTTACTATATAGAGTACTAGACGATTGTAGTGAAACATGTGAGTACTTTAAAGCTGTACTTATTTACCCTGGAAAGATTATTTGCTGAAGCTGCAAACGTATTTAGACAGTCTTATAAATGCTGCTTCACACAGGGCAATGTGTGGATGTGATGGATGGATGGACCCATGCAGATGATGGGGGAGGTGGAAGAAACTCATCAGGTCATCCTCTTCTCATCTGATTTGCACTGTGGCCCTCCTCTGGGTCATTCACCACCCCTGCTGTTTTACTTTCCTACATCCTGGGCACCTCTTCCATCCCCTGGTTCGTTCTCCTGTGTCATATTTTCCAGTAAGTCATATAGATGAACCTTATTTTCACTGCCTTCCTATATTCCTCTTTTATCCTCTCACACAGATAGTATGTTGAATGTTTTAGATGTACATTTGTATAGGTGTGTCTGTATGTATATATAATGAGAGTATGGATGAATTATTCAGCTTCCAGCTGAGTGTTGAAACAGGATAGGTCTTCAGATGTTTTAAGAAGAAAAGCTCAGCTGAAATGGTGGCAGTTGGACTCAGAAATTAGCAATTCATCTGGATAATAATAGTCTGTTGTAGTGTGTCTGTAGTAATTAGGCATCGTTTTTTCCTATTGTGTTTTTTGTCTTTGTCTTTTGATGGTAAATACTTTTGAAAGATTATCCAGGCGATATCTTTGGCCATTAGAAGCAGTATCTTCAGATTCAAGAGAATAGTTGTGACTTGATCTGTGGCTCATGATCCTGTGAAAGGATCTATTGTAAAGACCACTGCAGGGGATCATGATGACTGAAGATCCTGTGAAGAGCATTGATGATTGATTGTGATTATGTCTTGATCATGCTATGTGAAAAGCATTTATGTCTCGATCATGTTTTTTTTTAAAACATTTGTAATCCTCTGTGTAGATGGTGTAACTTGAGAAGCACATAATATGCAAAGATATTATTTGAAAAACCCTGATGAATGCCTTGTGAAAATTTTAAGTGAGCACCATTTTGATCATGCGGGGAAGATCTTATGTGTAAAGCAATGACAATCCTTTGTGAAGATCTCTTGTAAAGCTCATTTGTTCTGTAAGGGTCAAATGTGTATGACTGGTGATAGCACTTGACAATAGGTTGATTTTTCATCCCCTCCTAGTTTTTCATGTCTTTCCAATCTGCCGTTTGCTTAGCATCTTTCTTCTTCCTCACAACATCCTTATCCTTTTTCCTATTATCTTCCTAAATGGATTTATCCTGTTTTTCCACCTTCAAGGTCTTTTACCCTTTGTCTTCATGCAACCATGGACAGCACTGTTTCAACTCATAATAAACAGATTACCAAAGCATATTTTACCTTCTCTATGTACTCTTCCTTTTTATCCTCCTCCATTTCCATCTCCCTTTCATTTGGTATACCCTCCTCTTCATCTCCTTTTTCTTTGCCAATCCCTCCTTCTTTCCCTTCACTCACTCGTCTTGCCACTCCCACTGCTCCATGGCATCCTCCCCTTAGTTAAGGCCGATTCCTGGTATGCCATGACGATGTCTTCGCATAAGTCGCCGTCCGTCATCTGCGATTGAATCATATTTGAGTTGGCGTCAGCTTCATATTTTGCAATTTGCTCGAGGAGTCGTTTCTGCTCCCGCGGGAGTCGCTGAGTTTTCTTCCCGTCGCTGCTGAATATGTAAGACACTGTGCATCCTCGCCCCCTCGTCCACTGCCTCTGCCATCACTAGCATCAGCTGCCTCCAACGATCTGCATCCGCAGCGCCCGTCCTATCAATACAATCGCCATTTGGGCGGCGGTGGCATCGCTCTGGCACTGGTGCTGCCGTGAGCTGGAAGTGCCAGTTGTGGGTGGGGGAGGGAGAAAGAAGGACCAGGGTTTTTGTCGGCTGATTTTGGCCAACAATTAGGGGCCGCATCTGTTGGCTGATGTGGCCCAAGTGCCACCGCGTTTCTTGCATTGGCCGCAGGAGAAATCATCTGTCCATCCAGGGAGACGTCCTTGGTCCACCTCTGGCATAAGCGTCCATTCATTGCTCATCAGTTCCGCTTGCTGCAGGTGCCATGTTTAACGTCGGCCGTTCAACGTCCTTGTTTCCGGTGCTTCTTGTCATATGTATATTTTGGGGTTGCCTGTGTCAGTGTGACTCTGCGTTCTGTTCGTGTGTTTGTTTCATGGCATTTGTTTCTGGTTTATTCCATCTCTTTCGGTCATTCTCCTTGTCTGTCTCTCTTTAAGCTAAGTGTTCCCATCTTAGTTTCTAGAGAAATCACAGCTACTTGGAGGCAGAGTCTCAAAAAACTAATAAATTTCCACAAACTAAAATTTACTTGATGCACTTAATCGATATATATATAGCTAATTACTAGAGTTAAAAATATTGAAAAATTTTACTGACTGATTTGGAAGATATTCATTCTCTTTAAAATGATGTTCTTAAAGATCAGACAACAGACTGCACTAGTCATGACCTATGTGGAGTCAGTGTGACTCTTTTCTGGTAGTTAGTAAGCAATGTCTGGCTGCAAGTCACAATGGATGTTGATGTTGTTCCTTACTTAAAGACCATAAACAAGTTGGCTAGAGCTGTCACTGACCTGGTCTTAAGGCAGATACTTGTTGCGTACTAGTGTACTCTTACTTTACATGGCCACATATTTGAGGTAAGAAATTGTGCTTTAGTACCGGACAATTTATATATATGGAGATTTTGGTGACTTCAATGTCTGCAGTTTCCATGACATTACTGGTAAGCAGTGATTTTTTTCTGCCGGAATACTCCGGAACGGCGTTGCGGGACCTTTTTCAGCTATTAGCAAATAACTTAGTTATTTTAATAAAAGAATAATTTAGTTATTTTAATTTAGTATGACATCAAACATTTTGTTGGGGAGGGTCTCACCAAGACCACTCCCCAAATCCTACCCCGTTTTTTCTTGGGTCCAGCCCTCAATTTAGCCCTTCCATAATTGTTCAGTTCTGGAACCTTTTTTCTAGAGAAAAAGCACTACTTATAAGAGAGTGTCGCATAAGGTTACTCAAAGAAAAACTAAGGATTTTGACTCTTAACTCTTAGTCCCTCTCATCGTTAAAGGGTCAAAGACAATCAAAGCAAAGACCTGTTGTTTTTTCAACTATCTGATCTCAAACCCCTAATGGTAGGTTGGTGGTCCTTGCCAGCCCATTAGTTGACACGCAGCTATATCCAATGTTTAATCTGGTCTGTAGAACCATGTAGCGCTGTTATTGTAACATACAGGAAATAGTTTCTTTGAATCAAAGCTGTTGCATGAAAGCAACCGTTTAATCAGATCTGGGAGAAATCCAAGAGGTTACAAGGTGCATAAGCATTTTGAGCAAGATAAGTAAAGGAAAAAACTGTCTGGCATACACTCAGAGGGAGATAGGACAGTCGTATGCCAAGGTCGAGAAAATAAAGAGTGTTCATACACTTCTGTCTATCTCTTGTTCCAGACTAGGTTAACAGTGGGATGTTTGTATATGCTTATAATCTTTACTAATTCAAACTGACAAGTACGCAGTAAAATTACAGTGAAACCTGACAGTACAAGCAAGATCTTAATTAAACACATATTTTGACAGCCATGCAAGGTGCCGCCCTAGAGGGGAGCTACGGGTATGGACCGCCATCTAATGCTCTCCTGGCCACGAGTGTTACCATTGCTCTATCCCCCCAACATTTAATATGCTGATGAAAAATGTGTCTATTAGGTAATAATTTTCCAGTCCATCCAAATTCCTCTTTCATCCGTTTTGTCATTATGGGATTTGTGCCACTTTGAAAATGAAAGTAGCGTGTCATTCTTTGACAATCGATAGGTTTTTACAAATTGGCTGCAGACATGAAAGTGTGTTTTTCCCCTAATAGTACCTGTACTGTAACAAACTATGAAAGGAGGGGTAGAGTACTGGTAACACTCATGACCAGGAGAGCATTAGATCGCAGCAGTTCGATACCCTTAAACCCCCCTCTAGGGCGGCGCCTTGCATGGCTGCCGAACCATGTGTTTAATTAAGATCTTGATTGTATACTGTCATGTTTCCATATAATCGTGCGTGTCAGTTTGAATTAATAAAGATTATTATTATTATTATTATTATAAAAATGTAATACACTTTTATTATGGGGTCTTTGAATATAGATACAGTGGAGGGGTGCTATATAAATGCTGGAAATAAATTATTTTGTGCAAACGTGGATGTCAAAAGTTTCTTATGTATTTACTGTATATCATTAATTTCATTTTAAGACGTTCTGACATTCTTTATTCATGTTTAAACATCTCAAACTTGTGTACAATGGGGCTAAGGGTAATGAAATGTTGTCTTTTAAAGACTATGTGTTAAAATTCCTTGCAAATTTCTTTGCATATCTGTGTGTTGTTTGTTTGATGTGATCCGTCTGATTTTGCCCTTTTGGTTATAATGTTCTTCAGTTTGGAGTTGAGGTTCAATTGTTATTAGTCCTGGAAACAAAGTCCTATGAAAAGTGTGCGAAACAACTTAGCAGTGTAATACGATAAGTAGGCAGATGTGAATTGATTTCAGTTTGGTTAAATTCAAAATTTTATTATTGACTTTTTTACTGAGTTCGAACCAATCTGATAAGTGTCGTTGAGTAAGGTTTGTTGTGCATGTTTGCTCTTTGAACCCCTTGTCTTTGTACCCCATGTCTTTGCTCTTTTGTTGTCAATACTTGGCAACCATTTTAACTTAGGATATTTGTTGTCATTTCTCTTAACACCTTTTTTGGTATTGAGGAGCGATCTCTTACTATTTTATTAACTCTCTTTTATCTCATTTGATATGTTTTTCTTTTGTACTCCCTCAGATTTCATGCATTTTTTATAACTAAAAATTTTGCTAATTCTCCAAAGCTGTAGGACCTTTTTCAGTTGCCCTGAATTTTTGATTAACGTTTTTTTAGCAGCAACCCTATCAAAGCCAGTTGGGGCTACTCAGTGGCATGACCCGAAATCAGTTTGGGGCCATGTGGATTGCCCAGGACCTGACCTTCAGTCTAACTGTGTTAGTTTGTCAGGTAGTTAACAAGCTGTTAACTTGATATGTGCATAACTTGGAATGTGCTTATCAACAGGCTTACTACTGAATGGATGGCACTGAAGTGGTTAGATCTGTAGTGCTATTAGCAGACGCCTTTGTGCTTGTATACTGGTGCCAAATAAGTCTAGAAGTATTAGCAGTGATCAGTCTTTTTCAGTTTTGGTCTTCCGTGTATTTTCTCTGAGGAATTAAAACCAATTTTCTGGAGAGCCATCATTTCATAAGAGTATTATCTACAGCACACTCGGAATGGACAGCTTTTTAAGGGCTGGTGTGGTGAGACTGCATCTATCACCCAAAATCCCAAGAGATTTATCTCCGAAGATAGGAATTCCAACTGTGTCTGTGTTGTGTTAAGTTCACTAGATAGTATCTTAGCAGAGGAGGAGGAGGAGGAGGAGGAGAAGGAGGAGAGGAGGAGGAGGAGGAGGAGGAGGAGGAGCTGTGGTCAAGAGAAGAACTTGAGCATTTATTATTTCTATCCTTTTTATTTAGACTGGATAAAAGCTTTGTCTGCCTGTTTCTCTTATTTCTCCTCTGCCTTCCTGTTTCTCTGTATTTCTCTCCGTTTCCTTTTCTTCTCTTTCTCCTCATCTTCCACTTTGGTACTTTAGTTTTTTTCTGCTGCCCAGCAGCAGTAACATTCCATCTCTTCCTCCTTGTCCTTCTCCTTCTCTCACTACGTCTCTCCTGCTTGGTAGAACTGTTTTGATGGATCGTGAACATTGTTTTTCCTGGTAATTTGGCATCCGGTCGGTCGTCGGGCATTTCTGGCGGCACTGATGTTGTAATCTCTGCCTAATTAAAAGCGAGGCCGAAAGGCATCGGCCGCCGCACTTGGTTTTGTCCCTGCCAAGAGCAGTGTTTCTACTCATGTTTATTTAGGCAGGGCATTCAGATGGGGGGGGGGTTGGTAGTTGGAGAGGCTGGCTTCGGTACTATACTGTGACTTCATAGTGGAACTACATCTGTTAAATGGTATACGCTTGTGTTGGTTCAAGCTTTAAATGTGTTTTACGGCTGTACTTTAGAGGTATGTATGCTGTCCTGATGGACAGCTTATACAACGCTATCTGCATGTAATTAACACACTTGAAGGTGTTCATTTTATGGGATGAGCAGGTGATCCCTTATACTAGAATAGTTTTGCAGGCAGTGAATGAGGACCTGATAACGTGGAACATATGGTTGACTGTGGGTTCTGATCAGTCCATAGGCTTCCGGTCATACTTTGGATTTCTATGCTGTGTTCATCTTTTTTAGGTAAGATTGGACAGGAAGTGGCTAACACTTCAATTTGACGATTCAGGTTTTGAGATTCTGGTGCTTGCTTTGGTCTTTGGTTTATATGGGTGCAGTTGAAGGATCCTACTAGGGCACAGATAGGAGTCCAGCAAGAGGACAGGCTGTCTTGGTTAGGAAAAGATCTGGGTTATGAATTATCAATTTCATATGAGCAGCAGTGATCCGACTGTCAACTGAGCTGTGTACCTCGCCTATGAGGTGATAAGTAAGCAAGGTGATCCATTTATTAATGGCTTTGTCAGGCACATGCCGTTTATTCTCAAAGATAGTATCATACGTATTTTTGTAGGATTATTCGGCAAAGTGCTGAAATTAAATATTAATGTTAAATGGAGAATATTAGAGTCTAATGGTTAGTACAACCTATCCTATCAGACTGCACTGCAAGGAACTTAGGGAGTTATTTTTTACATGCAGCTCATCAACATTTTGTAAGTTAGATTGATGCTCAGCAATTAAGTGGAGATTAATAGTGACTTGTTTTTGTTGTGAGTTTATTTGCTTCAGTCCTAAATTGTTTGCTGTTTGACAGTTGATGACCCAGTGTAAATATAGACAAAATTAGTGGCTAATTTAGTAGACATGTGCTGAATTACTACTTCAGTATTTTAAAGTGTATGGAAAATATTGTTTGTCAACCTGTTGGTCCAATGAATCTGAGAGCATTCTCAGTCCTTGGAAAGGGTCCTAGCACAAGCAAAGTCAGTTTTTTTTATAGTGTGACATCTTTATTATAAATATATAATTATATACAATTTTATATTTTAAATAATTAATCTGTGTGCAATACTTGAACTTGCTGTCTAATATTAGAATTAATTTCTGATTGATGCACGAGTCATCTAGTATCTTCTAAAAGTAATATCCACTGGTGGCAAAATGGTCTCTGAAGTAAATCAATCATCACTTGGTTATTCATGATAGTCAGAACAACAGTATCTAGTGGAAGCTTCTGTGACTGTGCTTACCATGAGACTATATGCATATGAGCCACATTTGTTTTAAGACTGGTTTGGTGTTGGACAACATTGCTTGAGTTTTATTCATGATACTAGTGTTTGTCCTGCTCGAATATATCCTCTGCAATACGGGACCCTGATGTCGTCATTTAAGGGTTGTGGCTGTCATTAGACTCGTAGACCTGAGGTGAAAATATGATTAGGCATTTTTATTACCCATTATTACTTTTTTTGACAGTCTGCCCATCTTTTATTAATTCATTGGCCATTTTCCATTGCCATTATAACTGGATTTCCTCCCAAATTGTGGCCTATTGTTTCGTTGCTGACACACCATTTGTTTCAATTAAGTTCCCCAGAATGTATTAATATTATCTGCATACCAGAGGTTGTCTGGGGATGGCAGTTAATTTAGTTGGAGGTCAGGGAGGTCATATGTAAGGCTACCCTCCCCTTGTACAGTTGGGTGGTCCAGTCTCTGATAGATTGCCATGTTCGGTAATTGATGATCTAAAAGGAAAAATGGGTGTATAATTAGGTGGCATGGTAGGCAGGGTTGAAGGTGTTTAAACCCACTGTTGTGAACAGTTGAAATGGCCATATTTTGCAATCATTTTGAAATTCCAGGACAAAAGTCCATCAGCTATAAATTGTATTAATTTAATTTTGATTGGTCCTGCTAAACAAGGAAGCAATGAGAGAGCCGAAAGAGACTGATGACGAAAAGTTATATGAACGTGAACTCAAATATATCAAAAACTTTAAAGGCGTCAACGGCCTTTGTAGCCATGAGATGTCGTTAAACATTGGAATAATAATAATAATCTATACATATAGTTTCCATATAGTGTCCGTCCGGATAAACGCTACGTCACAAACGCTTTCTGTTCTATTGTGAAACATAAACCGGTTGTGTTGACGACGGCTGTCTTGACGACGGGGATAAGTAACGATACATTATAGGCCTATATTATGACGTCATGATATGACGGGAAAATACACTAGTAATGATAATAATAATTAATTGGCGTAACAATGGAGAGTTGAATTTTACAGTTCTTTGCAAGACTTGTACTCCAACCATACATTTTGTGATTTTGATAGTTTATGTGTTTACTGTTCCACTTGGCCGTTGGACCAAAGGAAAAGTCTGTTGGGAGAATTCTTCTGAACTGATTCAAACATGAAACTGAAATTACAAACATTTGTAATTTCTTTTCGTTTTTGAATCAGTTTTTGTGTTTGTAAATTTTGTGTGATCTGCTTTAAACGAGCAGTCTAATAGTTTGAGGAACTCTTCTGATTCCAATCAACAAACCGAAAGAGACAATGCTTAAAAAGAGAGAAACTATTGCATATGAGCAGATGCTAATTGTGTTTTTTCTTCATAAATGCTTAAACGAAAAGGCTTTTGATTATCCGTCTGATGCAACATTCGCCATCCTCTGTGGATTTTGATGATCTTTGTTGAGTTTGGATCGGACGAAGCATCGGACGACAGCATCCCTCGTTTCTTGTTCCGTCTATAAACGATTCAGTGCATCTATAAAGCACCAGCGCTGCAATGACAAGTGCTAAGCCAGGCACAAAAGCTCATTTCGTTTGCAGCCGCTGGGAATTAAGGCAGGGCGAAACGGCTAATAGAAGGGACGTTGGACGGGCTCAAGTCTTCCGCGGCGGCGGCCGACCGCCGAGGCTGATGCACAATCACACTGGTTTGGAATTTGAAGGAAATAGAATTGATGCGTCGAGCGTTTCTCTCGTAATCCATTCTTATTGGATTCTTTCGTTGGCTTCGTCCGGACGAAGGGGTCAGTAACTCGGTTGAGTCAATCGATGGTCATTACATTAGTCCGATACTTTGGTTGGCCCGCGCTGAATGATGGGGTGGGCGTGGGGTAGGGGAGGGGGGTCGATGATGCCACCACCTCAGAGCCGTCGTACAACTTGTAGTCATCTGTATGTGCATGTAGGTCCGCATTTCTTTATCACCTGTTTGCTACTTTTGATGGCTAGCTTGCTTTGTCACTGTTCCATTACTAAATTATTACTTCGTGGAGCAGTAAGCCTAGTATTGCTTAGTACTTGACAATTTATCTTGCTACTGGGAGCTGTCTTTTAACCACCAAAAAACTGTAATACGTCCACTGCCTTTAGGCAGTGGCTTGCAACATCACTTCAAAGCTTTTTGGGAAATGCAAACCTGTATAGGTTATTATATTTGGAGACCAAAAATCTGCTTTATCAAATTTGAGGAAAGAAATCAGAGATTGTGATTAGTATTTTGAGCTGGTATCTCCGTTTGCTCCCTACATGGATGTTATTACCATATTTGTTGATGAAATCTGGGCAATGGATATATAATAGCTTATGCAAAATGATCTTGTGAGTGGCACCACAGCTTAAAAATAAAAGGTAGTATCAGGATTGATAATTCCATACAAAAGACGATGCTTTATTATGATACTAGTTTTTGTACTTAAATCAACAGGCGGTCTGGTAAATAGCATGAGAACTAAAAAGGTCATAAATTTATGAAAGGCTATATGGAAGTGTAAGGTTTCTTTTATGAACTGTTAAATGTAATATGTTTAACAATTTCAACATACCCGATAAATATTATGTAACACATTTAATATAATTATTATTAATGATGACAACAGGTTTTATAATAGGTCCACATGAGAGATACCCCTTTATTTGACTGCTGATGTTTACATGAGCAACAAGTCATGCCTTGGATGAATATAAACAGTCAATAATCCGATCCTCTGCTATTGGACCCTGTAGCTGACGGGATACTGCGAAATAGCACATAACTGAAAAGGTGGAATGCTTCACCAGTTTTGAGTGGAATAGTACATAACTGAAAAGGTGGAATGCTTCACCAGTTTTGAGTTGAATAGCACATAACTGAAAAGGTGGAATGCTCCACCGGTATTGAGTGAAATAGTACATAACTGAAAAGGTGGAATGCTTCACCAGTTTTGAGTGGAATAGTACATAACTGAAAAGGTGGAATGCTTCACCAGTTTTGAGTGGAATAGTACATAACTGAAAAGGTGGAATGCTCCACCAGTTTTGAGTGGAATAGTACATAACTGAAAAGGTGGAATGCTTCACCAATTTTGAGTGGAATAGTACATAACTGAAAAGGTGGAATGCTCCACCAGTTTTGAGTGGAATAGTACATAACTGAAAAGGTGGAATGCTCCACCAGTTTTGAATGGAATAGTGCATAACTGAAAAGGCGGAAAGTGCCACTCATTACAAGTGGAAATTTCCACCAAATATTCCTGTGAAATTTCCACCCTGTTGGTGAAACTATTTATTGATGGACCTTTGAAGTCATCCAAATTGGCAGAATTTTCTACAGACTTTACAGCGCATGATTAGACGTTTCAGATATATTGGATAACTCTAGTGAAATACAGAGAATGTTGTTTCTTGTTTTTGAATTAATCAAGAAATGAAGGTAGGAACTCCTTTGTTGTTAGGTGTCCTTACCAACCCTAAAGGTGTGTTGCACATACTGTGATATCAGCCACCTTGTTGGAAGAGAGGTGTTCTTTAACAACACATTGCATTGATTTCCCTGTCACGTTTAGTTCACTCTGGTCATTAAACTATGAAGCAACAACATCTGAAAATGAGTAAGAGATGAGCAAAAGCAAAGTGGTTCTTCACGGCTTAGTGTAAAATACATTATTAAAAAGGTTTTTGCAGAACTGTTCATTGGAATATGACAGATGAATAACTGTAGCAGTGAGGAGGTTACCTGAAGTGCCAGGTATTTATATCTAACGCTAATACTCAGCAGACTCCCACTTTGTAAAGAATGAGACCTGTAACCACCCACTCAACATGAACTAATAATAAGGGATAAAAAAATGAAGAACACCACTCTGTGTAGACTAATCCTACACTTGTGATGAAGTGTAGGATGAAGTGATGAAGTGATGTTTGTTTGCCCATATGCCATCCGACAGACCGTTTATCTCGACTCTCGTTGCCTACAAGTGTTGATCCTGTACGTATAACACTGTGTCCAGACATGATAAATTGTATGCCAACAGTCATCGGATGTTGCTGCTTGTTCTCCGTAGCTTGGTAGTTGCTTTCTCGTTCAAATCTCTGTGGTTGGTGAAGCTAGTAGCTACGTGCGGAGAAGCATTGCTACTTAAGGTTGTCTTTTACATGCAGTGACACAGCCACTTGTAGCGATCATCTTATCGAACTGGACATCTGATGAATATTAAGAACCAGCAGTGACGGTCACCGGTTGAGACGTATCCTCCCAACTCCTATCGTACTTCCTTCCTAGTGTGCTTGATAGTGGGTCGCCCTCCCTGCCTCTCTTCGGTGTCTATCCCCGATCCTTGGTCACGGACGCCAGCGGCCGAACATAAGACGCCCGGCCAGTGATCAATCACGCAGTCTTTTAGCAAGGGATTGGAGAACTTATGCGGCACAGCGTCGCCCCTTTCTAATGGCTGGACATAATTTCCCATTAATGCCGCTGATCCGTCTTCCAGAGCCAGGCAATCAGTGAGCCTCGTTTTCCGATACGGACGACCGTCGGCGGTGACCGTCCGCCTCTCAGGAGGGGAAGAAGAAGAAGACAGAACTTCTTTCAATTCCTAATGCTGTTCGTCTCTCTCGCGCCCGGACTCTGGGATTAGATGGCTTTGCGCGGTCTCTTTCCTAATGGTCGAATGGCGGCATTATGGCGAAGTGTAGTACACGTTAAGCCGTTAGGTTTACTTTACATATAAATGCTGTATTGGGCATAACACTTCTGACAGGTTACTAGCTTGAGCCATGCAATTAGTTGCTGTGCTAGGCGTGTCATTGGTTGAGCTACCCACAACATTTGTCAATTGCTTGGATAGGCTCTGATTTCGTCATACAAGCAAAATCTGTCATTCTAGGAAAGAGGGAATGGAATAGGAGCTGTTTCAACTCTACCTGAGTCCTCCAAATTATTATTGAGGTAAGTTTATTTACCTGCAGTTTGCACATCAACTGTCACTAAATGTTTACAGAATGTCTAACTATGTGTGTTGCCGTGCAGTAACATTGCAGGCGCTTTTAGCCGTGCTTTGCTCGTTTGCTCTTTCGCTCGTACAATCAGTTCTAGGAAATAACACATTTATCTTTCTTTGCTCACTTTTTACTTGCTTAAAAATGAGAGTTGCCGCCAGTAACTTGTGATTGTACAAGCAGAGTTTGTTATTGTGGTGCAATTGTTCCCTGATGGAACCTGATAGGACGGAAGCCAAGTCTTTCCACAGGGTCTGCAATCGGGTCCAGCCCGTGGGTGAAGCCAGACTGTGGGGTAAAAACGTTGAAATCTAAAGTTCTGACCTTTTCGATATCCTCGGGAAAGCACCGGATAAGACTGAGAAGTTTCAGAGTCCGTGGGTTGGTGAGTAGTAGGGCAGATAAAGGCCGTCTGGGTTTGATGGGGTTTCTGTCCCTCGGGTGACAGAGTATCCGATGATCTGATGGAATGGTGATAAGTCTGGGGAGTTGGCTTTGGTGGCAGGGGTTGGTTGTGGAGCAGCCGTAGACTGGAAGTAAGAGGCTGATGCGGTGTGGCAGGCGCTATCTGCCAGCCTTATCTGTGCTAGCAGCCAGCAGGGTCTGGTTGATAAAGCTGCCAATGTCTGTTTACATAGTCGACTGACACACAGTGGTTTCAGACTCTGAGGTCATGTCTTAGACCTTGGTCACATTGGTTAAGCATTCCTCAGGTCTGTAGTTTCTAGCTAAGCTTCTGGTTGTTCCATAATCTGCACTGCTGTGATAAAATAAAGTCAGACTTCTTATCGATAGCTCACAACATGAAATCTACATTTGTTGATGAAAACTGTTTGGCTGGCAAATCATTTTGATTTGAAGATGTAGACTTGCTTTGGCAAAAGCAGTAAGAATGAGAATGTAACATTTATGAAGCATTGCTAAACTTTTAGGCCTATGCTGCCTATAAGCCTAAATCGTTCATTTCTACCTTAATCAGCCAGGCAGAATGCCGACTCAGTTACATGGACATGTAACTGAGTCGGCATGGTGGCTCAGTGATAAGTTCGTCGCCTTGTGACCGGAGGGTTGCAGGTTCGAATCCCACTCTAGCCGCTGCGTAAGGACCTTGGGCAAGTCCTTCACTCACAATTGCTCGTGGCGCTTCGGCGTGAAAACTCCGACACAGTATCAAATGCTGTAGTCGGGAGCGCCTCTGAGTAGTAGTAGACTTCGAGAGGCGCTATAGAAATATCCGGAATAAATAAATTCTGTATGACCGTTTTGCTGACTATTTTTTCTGAGTACCTAGACCATTGGCTCCTCTGTGGGTCGAACATCCTGTCTGATTCACCTGCCCACCTACACATATGGGGGAATTCATAACCTTTTCATCCTAACTAAATCCTCTTTTATTCCTCGTATTCAGATAGCAGCAGTTTCTCCATACATGCAAATGTCTGTATATATAAATACGTACAGAAGTGTGGATTTGTAAGTGGATTGGTAGGGTTGCAACTTGTGCAATAAATTGAACACCATTCTGGGAAATTGAGCGTGGACTGTACAGTTTGAATGTGTCCCATTTTGCTGATTTAGTTTTAGTACTTGGTTATTTTGTTTTATGCTAATGTATTTATTCCACTCGACTGTAATGTTTCACTGACATACATATATGCATATATATACATACATATATATGTATACATGTGTATATATATATATACATGTATAATTGACACATGTGTATATATACACATGTATGTATAATGAGTGAGTAACTGTTTAGTTGTATTGATATTTTGTGTTTTATGATAAAACATTACAACATTAGATTAGATTTTATTTGAAACACTAAGCATTGATTTGATTACATGGTTTTCATTATAATTAATGTGTAATTGTTCTTGCAAGATTAGGGAATCTGTCACTGTCTAGTTGAGACTGGCTTGCCGGTGACCTGCCAGCCTCTGCTTGGTGTCACTGGTTTGATGCAAATGTGATCTGGGTCTGCCCAGTGTGCAAAATTAGGTTAGCTGGAACTGTGAAATCAGATACGTGGCAAGTGGAAATCTTGTAAATGAAAGTGAAATCAGATTAGAAGTGACCATTAACTTTGCTGCTTTACTGTGGTAATTTTTCTGGCTTGTACGTAGGGGCATCCTTACTGTAGCATATACCCAGTTTGGTTCTTTGAATTCTCTTTACCTGGCCAGGAACGTTTATTTCTTTCCGAAGTGCATTGCTTCAGGCACTGATGAAAGAGGCTTTTGCTGATCCAGTTGGTAGTGGTTGGTTATCTTATCTGACATGGAGGAGGAGAAGGAAGAGGAGGAGGAGGAGGAGGAGGAAGAAGAGGAGGAGGAGAAGGAGGAGGGCTTCAATCCCATAAGAGTGTTGGCAATTCATCTAGCAGTGCTAGTGCACTTCAAGACGTCTTGTAAATTACCTTTGCTGGAAGGTAATGTGACCACAAAAGTCAGACTGATGGTATTAGATATGTCCACAGTCGATTAACATGCTGTGTGCTGAGCATGTGCAAAAGGATATTGCTGATGGCTGACTGTTTTTATTTGGAAAATCTGCAAGCAATAGCTAAATTACGGGTGAGTGATCCTTGGTGTATACAAGTCGCTTGTTTACGCCTATATTCTGCCCTCTAAGCTAGGTCCATCTGTATGCTGTGGCTTGACAGGCATAGGCTAAAATCATTTACAGTACTTAGAGACTTTGTCTTGTATTTTGAGCTTAGCTTCGTCTTTCTTGCACAGTCTTGATATTCTTAGACAGTGACACTTACCACTTGGTATTTATTTATTCTTTATCTCCAATTTAGGCTGCTTCACAAAAGGCCTATATTCTTACCATTGTGATGCTAATTCTGAGCTGTGAAGATGCCAAGAATTGTATAAGAAATAAAATTGCCTGCTGATGAAAGATGCCTGATCCCATATGGTGGTAAAGTCATTTTGTAGCGCTGTTACGAAATTTCAGATGAGGTGCTTAGTTTTGTAGTTTATGTTTGCACCTTAGCAGAGTTCTAAAGAGAAAAGTAGTAACCTTATGTAATATATGACCAATTTATTCCACTCATCCTGGAAAAGTGATATCCCACTTAAAGATTGCCAAGTATTGTACCCAGTGTTATAGTGCACACTGTGAACATAAAGAAGGCCAAGCACTGAACACTGAGGGATTCCATATGTCAGTATTCAGTAAGCCTTGGATAACTAGGCCTAAATGCCATTTAAGTATACTGCTTGAGTGTGCAGACAGAGGTGTGTAGCAACTAGCAAGTCAGTTTGTTGCAAGACCAGAAACCCCAAACTAATGCTGAAGCTGATGCAGAAAAGAGAATGATCCGGGTCTGTAAAAAGCAAGAGGCAGGTCGAGAAGAACAGCGTCCATAGAGCTCACTGTGAACAGCAAGATGTGCAGATTCCATTGAGTGAAACTTAGGTATGCAGTTTGTAAGAAGAATATTTGATAAAGTGTTGCTGACTGAAAGTAGTTTAAAACAGTAGGTGCAGAATTAGGGTAGAGAAATTTATTATCTGCAAAGGCATGAGCTAATTGTAACCGGATGCCAGGAATTTTATCTGCCAAGAAATTGAAGAGTTTGTTGGCAAGCTCATGGAGGTTCCCAGTAGTCCAGCGGTTAGCATGCTGGTTAGCAGCTGAGAGGTCAGGTGTTCAAATCCCTGCCAGGGGGTATGCAATATAGCTCCACATGGTCCACCCCCCCCTTGGAACTTGGCTGGTGATAGTTCCAATATCGCCAGCCAAAAGAGGCAGCAGAAACAAATGCCTTGACAGTGTATGAGGGGAGTAAACAATATATTGCAGAAATAAAAACTTAGGTACAGATTTTGCTTTGTTCTAAACTATGAACAGACAACACAAAAGAGAAGCCTCTGAATTTTCAGATACTGAGTAACTTTGAACAAAATCCCTTTGAACAAAATCCCATTCTCAAAATAAAAACACCCACAGTAATATAGCCGTTTCTATGGGGCAAGCATTCTAGGAAAATGGCCTATGGACTCGAACCACATAACAAATAGGAAGAGTGGAAGACATGAGCTAATTCAGTCTCTATACCCATGAATAGAATCTGCAGCTTATGGCCAGATCGTGAGCACAGAAAGCTGAAGTGTAGCCTACTAACCGTGTTAGTTTGGATCTGTTCCGAAACTGTTCTATAAAGAGTGTTGTACAGAACAAAGCCGATGAGCAGGTGAGATGCAGTCGGTGATAGACAGCCACAGAAAATGACATAAAAAGACACACAAACGAGAAATAATAAAAACTCATCTTGGCAGAGGATTAAAAAGCCAACTGGCTTGGTAAACGTAAAGTAAAATTGGTAATACAACTGTGTGAAAATAAAAATTAATTTGAATAGAAGCACAACAATATTTAAAAGCAAGTAATTCAGTTGACTGCTTCCCTGCTTGTTATGTGTATGTGTCTAAATATTTTTTCCCTGGGGTACATATGATCCCTTGGGATTGCAAAAATTAGGAGCAGTGTTCTGGAATGGCTATGAGCATTGTTCTGGAATGGCTAGTCTTCACAGATGATTTTATCGGTGCGAAAGGTGCTACAAAAAGCCACTGCATTGAAACGCTGGATTGTCATAGATAAGCGCTGAAATAGAAGATTATTATTATTATTATTATTATTATTATTATTATTATTATTATTATTATTATTATTATTATTATTATTATTGTTATTATAAGAAGTCGGATCAGAATTTTTGAAATTTAGAACCAATACAATGAAACCAATCTAAAAATTTATTCCAGAGGCAGGTTCAGCAGTTGAAAGGACACATGACTGCCTCCATGGGTCATGAGAGTTGAATGAGAAATGGAAAAAAATTCGTAACAGGAGGTGTCAAGATAATAGGTCATCAACATAGACTAAACAGAAGAAGCAGACTCTACTGAAGATTGAGAACAGTAGTAAAACTGCTACTGTTAAAATTAATCAAATAGGGTCAAGATATGTCAAAGCACTCAAAGATGCAGGTGATAAATTACAGCACACAGGTTCTGTGACCGAGTTGTGAAAGTTCTGTTGACAGCTGATAGATGGCAGCAGAATTGGCGTTTATCTCAAAGCAGGACTGTGTGAACCGTGAGAACCGTGAATCAACACTCTCGATAAAGTGGTTAACACTTTAACAACGAGCTGCATTGGTTTCCCAGTCACTTTTAGTACACTCTGGTCATTAGTACTTGGGAAGTTCCAGCCTTCATGTTTTGCTGGCCAAGAAGCTTTTACCTTTACTTGTGAGACAGGAGCAAATCCTTGACTATCTTATTCCTGAAACTATGCTTGATTGTGTTTATGATGTCTTAATCTACCAGAAATTCCAAATTTTCACTTTACTTGGCTCTGGAAACTAACATATTACCAGGACTGCAGAGTCTGTGCTGTTTCTCAGCTATGATGAGTATACTGACTGTACACTGTCGGTGGGAAGATGAGATGGTGAGGGAGAGGACTGGCCACCCACCCTCGTATGCTGAGGCTAAGAAAATGAAGTTGTTTACACTTCATACCCATGGCTACCTCAGGACTAGCTTAAGGGACTGCTCTTCTTCTACACGTAGGTAGAGGAGCCTCTGTATGGTGACTGTCACATCTCTGAATCAAACTGGAACCGTAAATAGACATACGTTTTGGTATTCAATCATATATTTATGCAGGGTCTTATTTGGAACCTATTCTGTTGCACAGTGAGACTTTGTGAGAATCGGTTCCATGGCTTCCTCTGCACTTGAGAGTCTGAAGTGCTTGTGGCGCCAATCCATTTAATTCTGTTCTGTGATAATTCTGTGACAAGGATGTGGTACTTTGTAAAGTGGCCATGGCCACTGGCACCAGACCGTAAATCATTCCCCTCTGTGTGCAGTGAAGTCGGAAGCCAGGTTTATCTAGACTCCAGTCAGTCCAGTGTACCTGTTGGTCTGTGCTGCAATTGATAGAGTCGGAAACTGTCTGTGAATGAATGTCCTGTAGTATTGTGATATGTTGTGGGTCAACATGCAGGGATTGCCTGATATAATTTGCTAGCTGTATGTGAAGAAAAACAATGCATTCATAAATTGGAGAGAGATTTGTTTGTGCTGTTGTATATGGCAGAGATACATAAATTAGAGAGATTTGTATACAATGTGCAGTTGTCTGGTGGCGGAGATACATAAATTTCTTGTTGTATATTGAAAACACAGCTGCATAGAAGACTCAGAAAATGATGACTAACGGAGGTACTTCTACCCCTTGAGCTTAATTAATTGTCTTGCTCTGGAGCTATTCTTTCTTCAAGTTACCATCAACCAGCATAGTGTGTGTGTGTGTGTGTGTGTGTGTGTGTGTGTGTGTGTGTGTGTGTGTGTGTGTGTGTGTGTGTGTGTGTGTGTGTGTGTGTGTGTGTGTGTGTGTGTGTGTGTGTGTGTGTGTGTGTGTGTGTGTGTGTGTGTGTGTGTGTGTGTGTGTGTGTGTGTGTGTGTGTGTGTGTGTGTGTGTGTGTGTGTGTGTGTGTGTGTGTGTGTGTGTGTGTGTGTGTGTGTGTGTGTGTGTGTGTGTGTGTGCCTTTCATCGTGCACTGTTTTCTCTCTTTGTCTGTCTGTCTGTCATCGTGCACTGTTTTCTCTCTTTGTCTGTCTGTCTGTCTGTCTGTCTGTCTGTCTGTCTCTGTCTGACGGTACACCAATTTTTATTTCTCCTATCTCTTTCACTCTCTGCTGCTCTTTGGTGATATACTTACTTATGAAGCTCCACTATATATTTGAGACAGGTACGGTGAAGATCAGTAGCTCTGGCAGCCGGCCGTAAGTTGATGTTATATCTTGGCAAATACTGTTACTACCATCTAATGACAAGCATCATTTGATGCTGCTACTAAGTAGTTGTGTGTGTGTGCTTGTGTGTGTGCTCGTGTGTGTGTGTGTGTGTTTGTGAGTGTGTGTTTGTGAGCGTGTGTTTATGTTAGATAATTGCTCCAGGTCCTTATGCAGTCAAGGAATCCTGGAATCGGCATAAACTGCATTAGAAGGCGAGTGCTCAGCCAATTGGCAACCATGTCACACGGAACAATAACTCAGTCCATTCGAACGTATTGTTGTTTTATGTTGACTAAGGTTTCGTTGGCAAATAGAAGTCGTGGAGCCAGTGGGTCCTGGTCGTACATCTTCTGTGTTAACACAGCCACCCGGGGACATGTTGCCACCGTCATCTGTCCTCGGCCGTCACGTGTCTCCTGCATTGTCACTAGTCTCCTGCATTGTCACGCTGATGAATAGCAGGCGTCCGTAACAATGCTGTCTTGCGACGGATTGGAACGGCTGGAATCCGCCGCGACGGATTTTGTTGTAGACATGGAAGAGGAAACGCTGTCCCTCAGATATGGCATTGCCTGACGCATTGTCTCTTCCCATTCAGCATTCTTTGGGCGCCGTGGTTCTTCCACACGCATTGTTTCGTCTTGTTTCATGCAACGTGTTATATCAGTGTGTGTGTGTCGTGATTTGGGGAAGCAATAGTCTTTGAGATATGTTGGCTTCTGGTAACATAGCACGAGGGTCTGGGAAATTGAGCGTCTTTGTGGAAGTGTGCGTGGCAAAGCGGGATGGGGCGTAGGTCAGCAAACAGGATATTTTCTGGTGACTGCCTTTGGCTGTTCGCGTATTCGGTCGCTCATTAGCTAAGCATTGACTCTGCTCATTGTGCTGCATACTGAGTTTTCCCCGATAAGCCATCAATGCTTTGTCCCTTTTGGACTCATTGCAATGCATACAGGTTAGACTGAGCTCATTAGATAGCTCTTTCTATACAACAACATTTTGGCTAGCATGATTATATATATATATATATATATATACATATATATATATATATATACATATATATGTGTGTATATATATAATGACTGTTGTTGTTAGCTTAGCTCATTTATAAACACAAATGTACAAACTTGGTCCTAACTTAATTTTAAATAATGGCTCACTTGTTACGGTGCTTATGTAATGTTCTCGAAAGGAGCTAAATTAATAGCCAGATAGATACTTGCCTAACCCTCTCATCATTAGTCTTTCAATGCGTGGGTGGACATGGTGGTTGAAGAACAGGGCAACAGCAACCGTTGGCTGGACAGAGGTTCCTTATTGAACAAGCAACTTGACAGTGAATGATTGAGTGGCCAATGTCACTTGATGCCCTCTAATTTAAAAACCTAAAGAGAAGCTGAATTTTAAATCTGTCTTCTGTGTAATTATCATAGATCTTGCAAGAAATTCTTAAGGTTTCACTTTTGATGATAATAAGCAGGTGGTTGACATCGTGATTGATGGGTTTGCCTTCCTCTGGACTCCTGAGGCTGGTAGGAATGTGACAATGCATTGCAGGCATGCAGGAAGGCCAATGCATGGTTGACAATCCTGTTCCTGTAGGAACTGAAATAGGTGTGAGCAATTGATGATAGTAAGGATGTGGATGTTGAGGAACTGTTATTACCCGAACCTGTGACCCTAATAGAAAGGATTTACTGAAGGTCAAGAAACCCTCATTTCCTCTGCCCAAGACCCAACCTTCTGTCTGCATGTAATTAGGTTCAGTCAAGTGCACATGTCCTTGCCTTCTATGGACCATCAGCTGATGTCGGCTGATGACCATTGCCATTGGCATTGACCAGATGCGACCTAATCGTATGAATTGATTTATATAGCACCCGTTCTCAACATAGATCATTTGTCATTAGTCAGTCAATGCATGTAAATGAAAAGGCTATCTAAATGTGAAGGAGTATCAGAATCTCGTAGGTCAACCACTGATAACTGCTTAGTGTTGCTGGAAGAGTCACAGACGTTAACTTTCCAGTGGAAAGGGAAATTGATTATTGCCTCCCCAGACGGTTTTCTCTGATTTTCTTCAAAAGGCGGCCACAGCAGTGTCTGGGAATAGACAATATTATTGCCAGACATTTATGGCATTGATATTCTGGCTTCTGTATTGTTGCTTGTTGTCAGCATACGTTTCACCCCAGTCAGATTAGACTGTGCTGAGGGACTTTCTGATAGGTCTAGATTCAACTGACCATGATCAGTTGTCTCCAGAATTGGCTAGAATTACCTATAACTGGCCAGAACTGGTTTGTAACTGGCTTTTATCAGTTATGCATGTAATGTAATGAGATGAAATGGGTAAGTCATATGGCCCATATTTATAAAAGATTCCCTAAGGCCTGACAATGTTTAACTACCATGAAACAAGATGGTCATCTGACTGAAAAGGGACGATCAGAAAAAGTCCATGCATGCGATTATGGGTCATGTGGTCAAACGGTCAGCTTTTATATATAACTGGCAGTGACCAGATATGACCGGCTATAACTGGATGCGACCGGCTGGCAGTGGTCATCTCTCTGGTGGAAGGCGGTCATAAACAAACACTGGAACATGATTTTGATGCGATTTACGTGAGCATGCGATCCATCACGAGTCGATTTCTTCGCTCGCTGCATATCCGTGGTTAATTTCCTGGATAGGAAGCGAGCGCTAGGAGCGATCGCTTCTCCGGTTACCGCCAACCGGATTGGCGTTAATCTGGCGGACAATGGTGTCGCTTCTAACATAATGGGACTGATGTACAGTATTGTGGTAGATGTATAACACTGCTCAATGCAATTTACAGAATCATCAAACATGTATTGTATTCGGGCATTTATAAAGCGCCTCTAGAGAGCCATTCAGAAGCGCTCCCAGTGTGAGAAACCCCGAGAAAAAAAACAGGTTTTAAGAAAGATAAAACAGGAGGTGACGTTGCCTGAGAGAATAGAAGAACGAACGGACAGAGAAAGCTCATTCCAAAGACCATGGGCCAATAGAGAGAAGGACCTAGATTGAGCCAGTGAAGTCCTGACATGGGAACAAGGAGGTCCAAACGGTAGTGGTTAGTGTGCTGGGTTGTCGGCAAAGAGGTCAGCAGTTGAAGCTCTCCAAGGACCGAAAGATGTTTAAGAATTTCTGCTGGACCTCGAAATTGAAATTGGCTATACATAAAATGTGCACATTGACTGAGGAAGAGTACTGATCATTCGCCTGCTATCATGAGCTCTGCCCTCATAAACCCAGGTTAAGAATAATGAAGTGGTTGACACTTTTTACGGATAGCTGCCTCTGTGGATTAACTTTAGGACTGCTCTTCTTCATTGTGTTAAAACATTTGGGATGTACAGGTGTGTAACATGTTCCTTATGAAATTTTTCTGAATGCATTTGACAGAATCAACTTAGATGTTGGGACTGTGCACTGAGCATGGAGCTAGGTATTTAAAATTACAACTTGTGAATTTGAGTTTAAGTTAGAAATACAACAGTGTGCTGAATATAATGATTCATATGTGTGCAAAGCAAGAGCTAAATAACGTCGTTTGGAGCTTGTTTGATGAATGACATTGTATGTGATGAGGATGAGGTTCCATGTAGTTCACAGAGAGAGGCAAAGAGCAGATATTTTGGAGAGAGAATGTCTTAATAATAACAGAACTGACAACCTCCAGAATCCTGGAATCCTTGCTTGTTGCTTCAGGACCAGTAAAGAGTGAAGCCTTTTTTATTATGTTTTGGCTGAAGTGTGGTAGAATAGTGTGATAGTGCAGTGTGATAGAACATGATAATGAGGGCTTCAGACTGGTACCCTGAAAACGTCTTTAGGCTGGGCCCCGCAAATGGCAGTGGCAGAGTCGAACATGGTAAGCTTTGCAGTATTTGTCTCAGTCATTCTCCAGGTGGCGCTAGGAAACAAGCGGATTCCAGGAATTAAGCGGCGTGCATGGGTTAATTGTTAAGCAGGCGACTAGGGTAGTGTTTGCTCTCATGTGTTCACTTGATTGAAATGTAGTCAGCAAATAAATACTAGACGTAGTTTTATAATGACGTTTGCTGTTTTGCTGAAACTCTACACTTACATTATATATACTTAATTGAGCACTTGAGCTTCTTGATGATGACTTGAACTTTTTTGTATTGCTGTGATTAGAGACTGAATTCTGACAATCAGTATTTTTGTTTTAATATATTCCATAATTGTGGGCTGCCATTAAATATTGTAAAGCATTGTTGGATGTTGTAGTTATGATAGGCAAGGTAAATGGCGATTCATTTCACAATACACTGAGATTCAGGTCATTGATGGGGAGCTATAGTGTGTGTTGGATTTAAGGGGCAGTTGTACTGAAGATGTTGGCCTCTGAGGTTAGGCATGCAATGGCCTGCGTTTATTTTACAATTGAACCTGAGTTGCAGGGGTGAGAAGTCAATGTGCTAGCCACTCTGGCACCATATTCAGAGGTTAAAGATGCTTACCTTGGCAATCTGCTATACTGCCATTCACCTTATTCCTCTGAGGTGGTTCTAGATGACCTGCATGTTTCAGCTGAAGCCAGGGTGGAAAATGTTGGGGAGGTTGAGGGTTCAACCCCTAGTCTTTCTTAGGACCCCACAGTTAAGTCTTCATTGCACATCCCAGGGGACTGTTTCCAACCTCCTCAGTTGTGTTAGTGTGATTTAGCATTATTTGACTCTAAGGCTGACCAAGAGAAGAAAGAAATTTCCATGGTGTATCATGCATACATTTTTGAATTTTCTCAACAAAGGAATTGATTTTGATTTGAGTCTGACTTGCAAAACTGCTAGCGTTGAGATCAGCTGCTTTCAAATTTTTTTACATCAGTTTGCAAACTACGGATAAAATTTTCAACCCCCCAGTCTTTTTTTTATACAATCCCCACACTGGCTGAAGCAGATGCAGCATCCAATAGAACTGAACAACCTTTTGGTCTTGTTTACATGGCTTGAGAATCATTTGTCTAATTCAACCACTGCGCTGGTATTCAGACCTCCGGAAGAACGAAAGACAAACACTTTAGCAATGCCTTCAAAGAGTTACATAACGTACATGCATGGTACCAGATTGATTGCGTAACTGTTTGTCAATGGTGGTATTGGATTTGATTATCCATGATTCTAATTCCTGTTCAGCCCAAAAACTATTGATTGTTTTTATGAACTGTGCCATAAAGAAATAAATGGGACACTGGCTTTACCAAAATGGAGTGAGGCAAATGCAGCATAGTGAGGTCCAGAAAATGAAGTCGCGGTCACTTCATTTGCATTACCAGAGAGATGATGTTCTTTACTTCCGTCGCGGCATTGGTCACTGGGCGCCACCTAGTGAATGCAGCGGCAGTTTTCTTTCGTTGCACGTAAAATTTGTGGCACGAGGATTGGTTTGATGACGATGATAACAACGATGATGGTAATGATGATGATGATGATGATGATGATGATGATGATGATGATGATGATGATGATGATGATGATGATGATGATGATGATGATGATGATGATGATGATGATGATGATGATGATGATGATGATGATGATGATGATGATGATGATGATGATGATGATGATGATGATGATGATGATGATGATGATGATGATGATGATGATGATTAATAAGGACGATGATGGTATTGGTGATGGTGATGGATGGTTATGGACGATGATGGTAATGATGATAATTACAAGGACGATGATGGGAATGATGATTAGAGTGAATTAGACAATGATAAGACAAAAAAATGGGACTGAAAGATTTTGACTTGGATTTCCTAATTTTAATTCTCCTTGGTCTTTGTGAGAAGCTCGACTGAAATGGTCCTTTGTTCATTCCACTGAAATGGTCCTATGTTAATGGTTCTTTGTTCATTCCACTGAAATGGTCCTATGTTATTGGTCCTTTGTTCATTCCACTGAATTGGTCCTATGTTATTGGTCCTAGGTTCATTCCACTGAATTGGTCCTATGTTATTGGTCCTAGGTTCATTCCACTGAAATGGTGCTATGTTCATTCCAATGAAATGGTCCTATGTTAATGGTCCTTTGTTTATTCTGTTCCATCAAAGTCATTCTCCTTGCATTCACGGTTTCCTATTTGTTTGCTCGCTTATACTCTCAGAGACGCTCCATCGATCATTTGCTCACTCATTGTGTCCTTCTACTCGTTCCATTGCTTCCGTTGCTTATGATTAAAACCGTATATACTTCGTTTGCTAACTTGGTCTTGGTCCTGTGAAGACGATGATGAATGGTGACGTGTCTTTGACAATTGGTCTCTCGTGCTTGGCTGCTTTCAAATGGCGTCCTGTACATCGTCTTGTGTGGGAATCTTGCTCGAGATCCTCAGCTGCCACCGACCGCTGTTAATGTTGCTGCTGCTGCTGCTGCTGCTGCTTCCGTCTTTTATGCATCTTCTGGTGAATGAACTTGCGGCGGAAGCCGACCGCAGCCACGGAGGTGGTGACGAATACGAAGACAATTACGCAGGGAAGGTGGGATGGGGTGGGGTGTGGCAGGGGAGGTGGTGGGTAAATTACGTAGGGAAGGTGGGATGGGGTGGGGCGTGGCAGGGGAGGTAGTGGGTAAATTACGCAGGGAAGGTGGGATGGGGTGGGCGTGGCAGAGGAGGTGGTGGGTAAATTACGCGGGGAAGGTGGGGTGGGGTGTGGAAGGGAGGTGGTGGGTAATATTTATTCTCGGAGGTGTACAAGGCATTGGTTGTATATATGGTGATGCAGCCCCGGTTGCTATGAGAATTAGGGTCTCATTCCATCTGACAACAGTTGAGAAGGACAGTACATCAGCTGTAGGTGTAGGAGCAGAGGAGTCACTGTCAGACACTTGTCTTTGTTTCTATCAGGCAGTGGTGTCTGGGTATAGGGCACAGCTCTCGTCGTTTGGCTGTCGTCTGCTGCGAGGCAGGATGACGTAATGAGTGTTCTATAGATGTGCTACAGCAATAGTGTCTGTTATCAGCAGAGCTAAGTTGAAGACTGCGAACGGACCCTGTGCATAGATAATGCGTTCTTATTGATTACCTTCGTTCCGTTTTTGCCGTCGTCGTCGTTGTCGTGCTAGTCCTAGTCGTAGTCGTCGCAGGGAAAGCAGCAGCAGGCTGCGACGGCGACAGAGGCAGCGGCGGCGGTAAAAGGAGGTACGACAGCGGCGGCGTCTACGCTGGCGTTGGGAAATTGACGTTCGGCTGCAATGCAACATGGCTACTGCTGCTGCTGCTGCTGGTGGGGATGGTGATGATGACGGCTGCGGCTGCTCCGTCCGACCAACAGGAAGAGGAACACGGAAGCACACACCTGTGGAAGGCGCCCAAACGTAACCACCACATGCCCTGCTGAGTATATCGACTCTGCATAGGGGATAGCGGCGATTCCTGTGCTGGGCAGTTGAGGAAGGGATTTTATTACACCGGTCGACCCTCAAGGGTTAGAGGGTTGACAGAGGAAATATCAGCGGTTGAGGAATACTGATTGTTAGCGGATACTTCTTGGGATGGCGTGCTGCGGATGCTCGTGAGACGTTGGTTGGAGACCGACTGATGCAAGTGATGTAGTTGCTGCTGCTGCTGCTGTCAGGCCAGTACTTTCCAGACTGTTTTTTCTTTGTTCTAATGTTGTATTTTGTCTGTGCTCTGACGCATTCATAGGTACGGTGTAGACGGGTGAGGTGGTCACTCGGCAATCATGGTCAACGTTTACATCATTGCCTATTACCTGTCCATCGTTATCTTCTTTGTATCAGCCGTAGCCGAACAAGACGGTGAGTGCTTTCTTCTTGTTTGTATTTTAGGCTCAGGCTTTGTGTTTTTTGCAGCCAAGACTGGATTATGATTTTAAACACCCTCACGAAACAGATTTTTCTGAAAATTTGAAACTGAAAGAAACCCTTCATTTATTACCTCATTCATTGCTATGTGGACCATTCAATGCCAGTGCTCTGGGTTTGATGGGACACAGAATTTACTAGGTTGGAGGCAGGGGCGTAACTTTAGTCTAAAAAGTGGGGGGTACCAATACTTTGGTCTGAAAAGTGGGGGGTACCAATTTCTTCTCCACTTTAGCTTTTCGCATGGTGCCCATTCCGTGCTAGTATTCACATTAATTTTGGCTCTCGGTTTACCTGTGTATCTAAGTATTTTCATACTTTTGGTGGTGACTGCGTTCTCTGAGAAGGCACAATAAATAAAATATTGATTGGCATTATTTAAAAAGTGGGGGTACAGTACCCCCCAGTCCAAAAAGTGGGGGGTACGGGTGCCCCTCGTACCCCCCACAAATTACGCCTATGGTTGGAGGCCTATGGTCAAAATTGTGTATGAGTAGGTAACCTATTAAAGTAGGTTTGCAAGGATGTCTTGATTAGAGATACTTAAAAGGCAGTATTGTGATACTGTACATTACATTACCAGTGACAAGTAGTTTTCCTATCATCTGTGCTGCAGAAATTCTGTTCAAATATTTATCTTATATTCTGATGAATTAAACCAAACATCCACATTGTGTAAAGAAAACTAACTTTTACGTTTTGATTTTAAGTTTCATAGGAACATGCAAACTAGTGGTCCCCAAATGTTTTGGACTGTGATTCACTTGGTGGGGATTCCTTGATCAACATAATGTCCTACTGAGCAGAGTTCTAGCTACGTTGCAAGGATAAGCACCACACGCATTTGTTAGGGACAAATGGTCCAAATGTACAAACATATTGTAAAACTTTAGACCAAGACTTGTACGTAGACTCTAATTCAAGCAAAACTAATAAATAAACGCATGATTTAAGGATCAGCTGGCAACCTATTTGAACTGATCCTGTGACTGGCCAGTTATTTATTCATAGCAGTTTAGGAAACTCTGGAAGACACAAATCCATCAAAAATTTTTACTGACTGTCTCTAGTTTCTCTGGCTAGTTATAGACGTTTTACTAACCTTCACTTAGCAGATGTCTTTGTAAAAAATTCTTAAAATTGACTTTGGTGCCTCTTGACAGTGACACAACCTGAATCATTACCTATCTTGAAGCCTGTTCTACCTACGAATATAAATCTCTAAACTCCATTTCAGTCTCTTCCTCTGACTGAGAAAACGCCAACTGCATCAACAGTCTGCTTGATGGTTTCTCACAAATTGTCACCCTGTCTCCGCATTCCCATCTTTTATCTTTGGGTTCTCTGCCTCCTCAGGCAGGTTCCTATGGTCCAGTGTCACCAGGTCCAGTGTCACCATGCATAGCGTTGTTTAGCCTCACCTGTAGTTCCTGTAACCATCCTTCATCATCCAATCCAGTAGTATCACTCCAGGTCTTCCTCTCGTCCCTTTCCCTTCCATTCTTCCTTCAATTATAGTTCTATAGGAGAGAATCTCCTCCCCTCATTATGTGGCCCATTCATGTTCTCTACGGACTTCTGATTGCTTCTATCAGGGATAGGGATCTTCTTTCATCCACCATTTGTAATATCTCGTCATTTGTCTTATGTTCCACCCAGCTGACTCTCTCCTGTCCTTGAAGCCATATTTAGCCATTTGTGGTTTGGTTAGAATACCAAAAATACTGTGATTCCTTCTTCCACACGTCTCTAGGCTGAGCATGTTGCCTGAGTGTTTATCTCCTTGCTAACATTCTCTAATCAATTCCTCTATGGATTTATTTCCACCTACAGAGGGCAAACAGCAATGTTTGCCCGCTCTTGCTTGCTGAAAGTTTTCTCAAATGGTATGATTCAGAATTTTCAGCTATGGTACCTGTTATATAATCTGATTTCTCCATGGTAGATGTTACCTTCTCCATGGTAGATGTCACCTTCTCCATGGTAGATGTCATCTTCTCCATGGTAGATGTCATCTTCTCCATGGTAGATGTCACCTTCTTCATGGTAGATGTCATCTTCTCCATGGTAGATGTCACCTTCTCCATGGTAGATGTCACCTTCTCCATGGTAGATGTCATCTTCTCCATGGTAGATGTCACCTTCTCCATGGTAGATGTCACCTTCTCCATGGTAGATGTCATCTTCTCCATGGTAGATGTCACCTTCTCCATGGTAGATGTCACCTTCTCCATGGTAGATGTCACCTTCTCCATGGTAGATGTCATCTTTTGTAACTACATATGTTTGGCTCACTCGGATCTCATAATCCTCCAGTCTCTGAATTTATTGTTAGTAATCCGCCTCGTTCCTCTAATAGATTATTATCTATAGCCAGAGCTCTAGTCTGTTAAAGATCTAATTAAAACCATCTAGTTGGAATCACAAGCTGGAAATTCATTGTTAATATTTGATTGATTTCATATAAATTTATCAAAGAAGATGTGTTTACCACAGTCCCAGAGAATTTTCATCAGTTATCATAATCCAGTCTTGACCTACTGTTGAACAGGGCGAGAAAATGTTAGATAATTTAACATCGAGCAAATGATGATGTTGTTGAACATATAATGATCAGCTTTTACAGGTTTTGTTTGAATGATTACTGATTTTAATCAGAGATTTTATGCCATGACCAACCACACTACAAATAATGAGACGATGAAGCCAACAGCTGCTGCTGGTCCACCATTCGATTCTTACAGTAATGGGCAAAATCTAATAACGTTTTGATTTATTCATCGGCGGCCAGGGAATTTTTGGTAATTTTGGGGATTTCATTTGAAGCACGATTTGAAATAGCATTGCGGTTCTCTGGCTGCACATATTCTGGTGAATTCAGCTGCGTGGCTTTGGCAGAATCAAATGCTTGTCGTATATTTGCATCTGTTTGGAAATCTGTTTCTTTTTTGTGTAAATGAGAACATGAACATATTTTGAGCAGACAGTGTTGGCTTCAACTGTGCATAGAGTGCGCTGATAATGATGAAGCTACTATTTAGTCTGGTCAGAGGTGGCCCAGAATGAAAGTCATGCAGTCTGCATTAGGTAGAATGTTTGATGAATGCCGTAATACACATCCAAGTCAGTCTGAAAAGACTTTCATAGCATTGTTTTATTCAGGTACAAAGTTTCCATCGATGTTCGCTGCTGAGTTCTGCTCAAGTCAATTTCTGTTCAAAGGTTTTTAGTGGGAGTCTGGTCAAACCTAAATTTTACTACTATGCGCTAGTTAGCCACAACAGACATGATTTGGTGTCTGCACTCTGCAGTACACTATAGATCATTTGATTTTTTTATTTGGTCACAGTACACTTGATCTCATTTGGTCTCAGTACACTTGTTTTGGTTTTACCAAACTACAATTGGCTTGATATGGCAAGTTGATAAGTTGACAACATACCTACCATAAGACACAGAAGTTAATGGGAACTGATTTGATCAAAATCTTTTAATTCAATTTAATTTCCTAATGTGGATGCTTAAAGCAAGAATTTTGCCCATTGCTGCATTTGGATCATGAAACCGATATTTATCTTGAATGTCATTATGCTGGCAGTTATTACTGTTACATGTATCTCTACTGTTAGGATACCATATACTGGTTGAAACAATTTGGTTTTCATAACATCTATTGGTTTTTTGGTGGTTGTTGTGATTGTGGCAACAGAGAATGTATGTCTAGCTTGAAATGAGGAGTTTTGTCTTAATTCTTTGTGTACCAGTGGCAAAACTTTCCATGCAGACCACAGGCACAATGTTGTGACAGTACAGTTGTGCTTGCTAAAGTGGTGGGAAGGTAGTGAACCAGCATTTGTCCAATGTAAATAAGTTAACCATTAGTCGTTAAGAGAGATATAATTTAGCTACAATTTTCCCATTGGTTATATTAAACACACACGAGATAGTTGTAGAGATATTGGACCTGAAAGTGGACCCTATCTTTTGTGTTGCGATAGCGTTTCACAACTGTGATTTTGAATGTAGAAGAAATTTGGCTTATGACTTTCGGTCATTCAGAGTCTGATGAAGCACTAATTTTGAGGGATTCATGCATTAATGTGTTACTGAACCAATGTGATGTAAGAGCGTTCATGCTACAGAGCAAACGATAATGAAAGCAATACCAGCAGCAGTGTAGAGGCAATGCTACTCCGATGAGACCAGGTTTTTCGCCACCTCTGATGAGGACTGGTTAAAACTATTTTAGTAATAGGTTTTTTGATAGATTAGATAGTTTAACATCTGATATATTTTTGTAGTTACAACAAGAATTGTCAGTTCAGATTGTGGCTGAACCCAATATTGACATTCATAACAAAACAGTACTTCGAGCACTGTGCCCAGATTCAAAATAAAGTGGCATCAAACAGATTTATGACTTCTCCTCCTCTACGGAATTGTAAATATGCCTCTGCATTAGTTACCAGATGCAATAAATTTACCTGGAGATCTATCATTTTTGAGATGATTTTGAATTTGGCTAATAAAAAGATATGAATGCAGAAATATGATACTATTTTTTGGCATAAATACGATGACACTTATTTGGCTGTTGTCCATCCAAAACATAATCCCTAGTTGAATAAATAATAAACCTGAGTAATAAGGACTGCTATTAAGTATTGTGGTTGGCCAGAATTCAATGTTTTATAAACTATGAAAGCCAGTATAAAAAGATTCTTTGTTGCATAGGAATCCAATGCTAAGATTTGAGCATGGGGTTATTTTGATGTGTTGGTTATGGCTCCAGCCGAAGAGTTCTGAATTCCTTGGAGTTTCATGCTTTTTTGACTGTGTTACTAATAAGAAACGAGTTACAGTTAGCGCCATCTACTGATGCTTTCAGTTGTGCTTTTGGTTCTCTTGTTGCTATCAAACGTGTTGCTATCGAACTGTTGAAGTTGACTATAGAAGTTCTTATTTAGCTGTAGATCGAAGCAGTGGCCGTGATTTGTAGAGGTGAGCCCCCCACTCCATTAGTGTTTGTATTTGGAAAATATTAGTTTTGCAACGACCAACACAGAAAGTGCTGCCGCATTGTCTTTTGTGGTCTTGTATGCTGTTGCCATTGTCATCTTGGGTCGATTCAGCTGGATGGATTGGGTGAGGGGTGGCTTGTATGTTCGTCATAGTCCTGTATGTTCGTCATTGTCCTGTGTGTTGCTCAGTGTCCTGTATGTTCGTCATTGTCCTGTATGTTCGTCGATGTTCATCATTGTCCTGTATGTTCGTCACTGTCCTGTATGTTAATCAGTCTCCTGTATGTTCGTCATTGTCCTGTATGTTTGTCATTGTCTTGTATGTTGGTTAGTGTCCTGTGTGTTCGTCAGTGTCTTGTATGTTCGTCAGTGTCCTGTATGTTTGTCAGTGTCTTGTATGTTGGTCATTGACTCATTGTCCTGTATGTTCGTCAGTGTCCGATCCGAACTATATCTGAAAGAGCCAGAGCCGTCGGCTGGGTCCTTAACTAAGCCTGCTAATCTATCGATTGGTCACTTTCACGGCCAGTAGATGGCGCCAGTAAATAGAATTATTTGATCACTGGCCATTTTGCAGAGGGCAGATGTACATGGAGGCAATCATGCAGACAGGCAGAATGAGGCCATATGAGGGACATGAGAGCAGAAGGACAGGAAGAGAGGGAGGGACGGAGGAGGGACGGAGGGAGGGAGGCAGAATAAGCACCGAATATAGAGGTTGACTTGGGCAGGGCGTCTGATATAATAAGCTGGATTAGCAATTTGTCTTCATCAGCCGTAGATGCATTGGGAGGCCTTGTCTGCTGCGAAATATGGGTATGATGGATTGAGTGGACTCCCTGCCTCCGATTTGAAAGACCATCCATTGATCCACAGCTGCCTACAACCATCTTACTTCTGTTGCAGAACGAGACTCATAACGGGTCCAGCAGCTGATTATGCTGCTGCTGCTGCTACTGTGGACTTGTCATCTACCTGTGTGTGTTATCGTGTGACTAGCCCTGTCCATAATTCTGCCATTTCTATTCATCCCTATTCTGGAATTAGGTCAAGCTGAGTGAACAGTCATGCCAGTACACTTAAGGTCTCAACCAGGGCCGCATTAAAGGTGCTGTGATTACCTATATAGCCATCAGCGCGGGGCCCAATAATACAAGTACAGTAAATTTTTTAATGTACTTCCGAAAATGCGGGGCCCTCAAAACTGCGGGCCCAGGTGCTGCAGTTCCCTTAGCACCCCCATAATGCAGGCCTGGTCTCAACTTGACTCTTTTCTTTCTACTTGCATACCCACTGTATCCTGATTCTGGTTTCCCTGATCTGTCCGATTTCAACCTGTCTTCTTCTCCGGTGGATTATGAGTTTTTATTGTGATTTTACTCAAAGCAGATTAGGCATTTACTCACACATATCGAGTGATGTCTTGGATGTTACATGACAGTGCTTTAGAAGTCTTTAGATTAGATTTGGCACTTGAATTTCATGCATGATGAAAATTGAGCAGGTACGTAGAGTAATCTTCACCCTTACCCATGTATATACAAATAATCACAGGATGGTGGCTATGGACCATGACTGCCCTTGCTAGGGTATAGTGGATCTCTTCAAGCATGAAAATGTTGGGCCTGTGTAAGTTCACCCTCCCCCTTCTGGTCAGTGAGATTAATTTTCCAATTCTTGAGGCTGGGCAATTCGTTGTATAAGATACCCATTTGTGTGAATTCTGCACTAGGTCTTTTGTAGAGTGACCTCATAATTGATTGATTTGCTTTTGTTTGTCCGCTGTTTGTGTCTGTGATCCTCTCCAACCCATCGGCCTGCTCTTCCGGCCTTCTTGTCATCTTGCCCTACCCAATGGTTCACTGCCTCACAGTAGCCAGATAAGTATTTTTCTTTGTGTCATTCCATTGTTGACAATCCTGATCATGTTCTGCTCAGGCTTTTGTTCTGTAGACTGTTAGTTGATCTATCTGAGCATTCACTCATCTATTCATTCGCTAACTTCCGCAGTCACTGATTAATTCATGTCATTGTCCGTAGCTTTGAATTGTTCTGTGGCGTAGAAATACCGAGAGGTTGTCGTGGACTCGTGATGGCAGCGGGTTCGTTTTTCTTTTGCCCACTGTTACAGTCAATTTATTACATCAGCACGAAAGCTGCGGATGCCACAAGTCTGGTTTGCACAAACGATCATGCCAGCGAGGAGGCTTTCAATGCAGACAAAAGTTGCATTAATGGTGTGTTCTGTTACCATCGCACTTACCATAAGATACGTTCAATCCAAACAATGGAGAGATTTATGCTATATAGTCATTTCTATTTCTGTTCCATTTGGATTCGTGCTGCACTCTGCTGATATCTAACCTGAAAATGGCGTCCATCCAAATAATTAGACTGGTCCCTACGTGTTGTGCATCTCTAAAGTACTCTCTTAATGTAATGATTTATTTATAGGATGTGCTTGTCTAGAAGCAGGGTCTTCTTAATGCACTGCGCGCTGTTCTTGCCAGTTGCATGACTTGCAGCTATCAAGACTGTTGATTGATCAGCGCATGGTTTCTGCTTCTTGTCATATCAAGTGCATTCTTAAAGCCTTTTTCTTTATTCTATTGATCTTCTCTGGATTCTTTTGTTAATGCTGTGTATCGAGTTCGTCTTCAGTTGGAATTTTAAGCACTCTTTTGACATTCAAGAAGAACCTAAGAGACTTTGGGTAATGGAGAGTTGTTATCGCTTCCTGCCAGACCTATCCTGGCCTTGCAGTTGTAATTGGCAAAGTGATCAGCAGTTGATATACTCTGCTTTATTGCAAAGGTAGTGTTCAAGCCTTGCTGCAATGCTGAAAGTGTTCAATGGTGGTGTGTTGCGTTCATCGTGTATACATGTTCAGTGTGTGAGCTTCGTCTGTTTTTGCGTTTAACTCAACTCATTCTGCGCCTCTGAATAGTTTATACTGCAAGAGGCACCTTATAAATTACTAGATACGAAATACGAAATTGCTGTTCTTCATTTTAAGTAAGTAAGTAAGTAAGTATATTCTTTATTTGACCAGTTGACATAGCGCACTCTAGTTTGCATACATGTCAGACAATTAGAACATATAGTACATATACAGCATCCTAATAAAAAAGTCTTTCTCATTTGACCATCAGCCTTAGGTAATGTCCGACTGTGAGTTCTTGGCCGCAAGGTATGTCCAGTGACAGTTGAGTGGATGCTGTGTTTGTTTTTATCATTTTCCCCCTAAATCCAACATTTTACCTCATTGGAAGAGATGGAATGGCTCTTCTAGTTTAAGGATTGCAACTTCATTTTCTCTTTTCCTTCTCCAGTTACATTTCCAGTGGATGTCTCATTGACCACTTCCACTCACACATATTAGTCATCGAAGACTAACAAAGAGATGCTATTCTTCACATCCTGCAGTTTCTGTCTTGATGCTAATGTCAGCTGCTGTATCTCATTCCAAGTCATGCTCCGTTGTTTCAGTCTGTTCTGCATATTCCTGTTGACCAAATCTTTTGCTGTTGTATCCACGTGCACTCTACAATGCAACCAAGAACAATCTGTCAACCTCTGGCCCCTATGGACTTTCCTAGGCAGTAAGCAGCTCTTGCCAAGTAAGTTATATTGCCAGCACAAATGGAATTTATTTGCATTGTCTGTTCCATGTAGGGTTAAGATATAAGAAGGACATGAGGACCCAAGCTGTGAGAAGGATCTGAGAAGCCAAGCTTTGAATAGGATATGAGAGGGGGTGATGATGTACATGCCTGTCTCTGGTGTATGTATAGTTTGAAGATTGTCTGTCAGTGAGATTTTATTTCTCACAACTCTATTCGACCAGAGCTAAAGTTGTGGATTAGGATTTACTTTACTTTTAGCAAAAGGTAAACATTGTGAAGAAAATGCCATTTGAAGAGGTTCTTAACTGTGAATTTCTAAATGTAGAGGTTTTCTTGACAAGGCCACTGTAGCATCTGCAGGGATGTCAGGTCCTTACATCACTAGCAAGCATCCCTGTACAATGATTTACCAGTCATCTGAACTACTAGGACTCTTGTTTCTCTCTGACTGACTTCTCTCTTGTCTAGTCACTCAGTCACTCATTCTTTGATGCATTGACAACTTAGAGCAGGGATGGTGAACCTTTTTAAATGTGCATGATAAAAGTGACCTAAATCGTTTTAAAAATACCCTCGCCTGCCCCTCGGAAGTTTGCACAGTATATAATATTTTCTCATGGAGGTTTTTATTGACAGAGTGTAAGAAATATAAAAAAATTAAATAAAAGACATTATTTCAGTGATGCTTTTACAATTAGTTAAAATAAAATTATTCATAAATGAACATATGGATTCGTGGAGTGATTGTGTATTTCGAAGTTTGAATTTTTGGGGGACGATCTGAATTCCAAATGCCCAAAATATTTGAATGTGTGTCATACATGTTCGTCATCTCTGGCTTAGACTCCCTTAGAGATTTCAATCTGGAACCGGAGCATTATAGGAATCTGTTACCTGGGATTAGATGAAACTGTCCATCTTAGGCAAATGGCCTTCTACCCTCCACCTCTTTGTCCTCTGCCTCCTCATCCTCTTCCATCCTGCTTCTCATGCTCCTTCTCCTCTGCTTCCTTCTGTTTCAGCTCCTCCACATCCTGCTTCTCCTCGTCCTCCTTCTCTGCTTCTCCTGCTCTTCCTCCTCCATGTCCTACTCTTCCCTTTGCTCTACTTCCTCTTCTGTTGCCTTGCGCTTCTTCTTTCCTATCCACTCCTTGGGTTGTCTTTCATTGATCTGGACTTGGACTGGATGAACTTGAGAAGACAGACACAGGCCATTGTCTGACGATGGACCATTGTCTAACGCTTACTTGGTGACGAGTTCTATGTCCGGTTTCCAGCTGCTGTACGCTTGATAGATACAGTAAACATGGCTAGATGGAGAGCAGAAAGCTACACCGGATTGGTCTCACATTTACTGATGTCTTCACAATTGTGGCCTTTGGAAATGGTTCGGCTGGACAGACAGACTTGGCAGGTACATTACTGACTGGATGAATGGCAGGTGGGCAGACAGGCAGACGGACAGACAGACTGACCCCACAGAATGACCAACCGGCGGACTGACTGATTTGGATGCAAACGTGCCATGGAGGCAAGGAGGGAAATGTGGGAGAAGGAGATGAGAATTGGCCTCATCTGATAGGAGCGTGGTTGGTGGACATTGGTGGTCGTTGGTGATTTATGGAGGCATTCCATGGAAGCCAATCACAGATGACTGTTCACAAGGAGCAGTTCCATGTAACAGTGGAGCCAGCCAGGCCTCGGAATTATGATTTGCACTGAGAACGATTGCAGTTTATTGTGGCTTCCTCGCAGTCTCCGTTGTCGGTCGCTTTAAAGCCCCGTCGTAAAGCACCAAAGACTGTAAACGGTCATTTCTGTGCATCTTTCGTTGCATATAGGTTACTGTTAGCATGACTCAATATACCAGTCGGCTGAAGAGACTTTTGCAGCCACTGGAACTGTTGTTTGGTGGATTTCCCATGTACACTTCACTGGGTAGCATTTGGCACTGTGTCGAGGGAATTTGTCGTCTCTTGTTTTTTGTTTATGTGCTGATTATACAAACGGATTTTTTGAGTTGGTTTCTTTGTCATCTGAAATCTTGCTTTGTCTTGGCTTGTTAGATGGAGTGCAGAAGCGCAAGGTCCCCAGAGGGAGCTAGATGTAAATTCTTCCATTTCATTACGTTTCATTGAATGATGGCAGCATTGGGAGCTGAACGGCAATACTAAGTTCACATGAATCAGTTCATTCTTTTCTTTGTTTGAATTCTGTTCCATTCAGAAGCATGTTTGATGCTGTGGATGGATTGGTGGCATGCATTCATTATTAGTTAATGGTCATTAGGTGATTGGTAGATCAGAGATCTGTGTTTTAATACAATGTAAATCTTCGAAATTCTCAGCAGCATACAGAGCTGTGTCAGGGAGGAGGTCTGCATAATTAGCCAGCACCTAATCAATTCAAGTGCATAATCATTTAAAGTGGCAAGACCCAGCTTGTTGACTCAGTTTCAGTGTTAAGTCAAAACCTGAACAGCCTGAGGAGGTCATGCCAAGAGCCTTGTAGTACATGAGATGTCAGTATCATGGAACTGATTCCATCTGATTGGATGATTTATTTGTGGATGAGGTCAGAAAATAGGTCAGAAAATAGGTCAGGCAAGTTGAATGTTAATTGAGCAGCCATGTAAACAAATTGCATTCTACTGTTGAGTTTTGAAACTCAAAGGTACTACCTTTAGATCTGGGCATATTGACTTATGTTATGTTAATTTAAGTTGATTGCTAAATGCTGTACTGAGAAATCTTATCAACACTGTAAAAATCTGGTAATGCATTTGAGTTCAGTAACCTAAGTGTTTTATTTCCCTGTCTGAGGAGTTACTGTAGGTTGGGGTGACTATCGGTGTAAAATTCTTTTGTGGAAAGTGTGAGCTGAGTATAACTTCGCAATCTAGTTACTGAGCCCCTGGGTTGTGTAAATGAGGAGCAGGCTGGGTGGCTTCAGTCAAGACGGTTCCTACCATTATTCATATTTATTGTGTGCTTGATATATCTGGGCTTCCAAAAGCCTTCTCTTGGGAGGAATCTCTTCCTAATTTCTATGAGGTGCCTTGCGCATAACAAGTTTTGGATGAATTATTTAGCTTCGGAGAGGCTTTCCTTGTTTCCGTCACCATTAATGTACGTTAATATGGATATATATCCGAATTTGTCTTTGGGTGTGAACTTGAGTTATGCATCGAAGAAACACTATATCCTGTTTCTTTGGATGCCTTCTTTCTGCACCACTTGTGCATACATTACATTACGCAAAGCCATCCTTTGCCTCAGGACTGCTGCATTCTAGTAATAAATAAATGGTTGATCCAAAGCTTTCAGATTCACTGCACAGTTCTGTTTCTAAGACTCAGTTCTTTAAAGCCTTTCAGGTCTGAAACTAAACAAGTCAAAACAGACGAGTCCTGCTTAGCCCAATTTCTGGTATTTATAAGATTTTGACTGGACTTTGATTACGACTTTTGATGATTTGAATCGGCCATTGATTGGTGTTATGTGCATTATGGTAATGATCTGTATAAGATGTAAGATCTGTATAAGATGTAAGATCTGTATGAGATGTAAGATCTGTATTAGATGTAAGATCTGTATAAGATGTAAGATCTGTATAAGATGTAAGATCTGTATGAGATGTAAGATCTGTATTAGATGTAAGATCTGTATAAGATGTAAGATCTGTATAAGATGTAGCATGATGTGGAAATTACATAACAGTTTACAAGTCCAAAAGTGGATAGTTTTGATAGTCTGTGCCAAGGAGAATCCACTTTCCTTGCTATGTCAGCAACAGGTAGCTTTGGACATGTTCTGCATTCTCCATAACATTTACTCCACTGCAGTCTCTACCTCCATGTACACTGCATCATTATTCACAATTCACTTCCCTTTCCAGGCTGTTGCTATAGATCTATAACCCCAAGTCCCGCAACCCATGCTACAGTCCCAGTCCCATCTGGTACACGGACTACAGTGCACAGACGTGTACCGTACTCAAATCCTTAATCCCATCCAAAGCTTTACCAATAACAATTCAGACTCCAGCAATTTGTAAATGAAGATCTTAGTGTCTAGGTATCATTCTCAGCACCAGCCGCATCTTCAAGACAATGGCAGCAGCTATCTGCTTTGGAATTGTTTCTGTGTTGGTCATCCCAACAGCTTTTCATCAGCCTCACAGGCACTTCCTACTACCTGCATTGTTCATTGTTCCTTTGTTGTGTGAGTTTGCAGCATCTCTGTCTCTGTCTCTCTTCTCTCTCACTGTCTCTCTCCCTCAGTCCCTCTCTGTATGTCTCTGTTTCTCTTTCTGTCTCTGTCGGTCTCTGTCTTTCTCTGTCTCTGTCTCTCCACTTGGAAGAAAGGCTGCTGTTGCAACTGCGGCAGTGATTATCATTTGCTACTTTAACTGTGGGATGCAGTAACATGATTTCTTCCAGCTGTTACTGTTTGCCATCATTGCAGCCACAGTCTCCACCACTCAGACCAGAATTTACTGCCAGTTATGATTGACTTGAGGTTTAAGAGACCATGACTTATTTTACATTCTTTAACCAAGCATTTGCTTTCCACTGATATGCTGCTTTGGCCAATACATTAAATGGCTACGTGGACAAAGGCTCAGTAGCTTAACTGCTAAACATCTTGACAAAACAATCACTTTTTTTAAAGGTAATTTGCATTGCATCTCAATAACATTGCATTTTTTCCAAAATAATATGCTACAAACTATATGACAAAAATAATTCATGACGTAGGCAATGAAGATTTGATTGTACGACTGTAACTGTTTAAAATGTAAGATAGCCATTGTTGGACAGGAGATGACAATAATTCAGTCTACTGGAAACTAGGTAATTGTTGTGTTTCAGGTACAGTGCGTTTCAAATATATAGGAACATTATTGCTGTACTTCAAGCTGTTGTGCATTGGTTGCATTTTACCACCATTACCACCACAACCTCCACTACCAACTAGGTGTCAGCCGGAAATCGCCTCGGACATTTGCCTCGGCCGAATATCCCGTTTTTTGGCACTATTCGCCTCGGCAAATACTGTACACACAATAGTTGCTTGTTTGTCTCACTTGCCGGAATTTGTAGGCTCATAATATCAGCTTTGAGCTTCATCTAGCATATTCATTTTGAAGAAGAAAAGTACAAAACAAACACCAACACCGGAAGTCCACAACAGATGTCAAGTCCATTTCATTGATTATTTATTATTAAAATTCAAACTGTAGTAGTCAGTTATTACAATTACAGAAATTTATTTCGATAAGTTTCATTACATGAAAATTTTATGTGAAGCCTCGCAAGTGGAACAAATGGTACTCGGTTCATACCCGGATCCGGCAAATAGTACATCCAAATACTCGGATTCGGTACTCGGTGGAAAATGTCTACCCGGCTGACCCGTACTACCAACAACACCAGAATTTCACTACTGTCAGTTTTATGATTGACTAGTATCTGCTGGTGATGCGTATAATTAAAATCATAAAAATGTTTTCGAGTGGCTCTATATTTGTCCTAAGTAGTTCTTTTCCCATGTGTGGATGAACACTGTTGAACAGTGCTGCTATAAAAGAACATGGTTTGTTTTCATTAACTCTTTGCATAAGATTTTTATTTTAAGCTCTTGTTCAAGCCCCAGCCAGATTTTTTTTAGTTTTGTTCATTTGACCCTTTTGGGTATAAATGTTATATCTGATCAACCACTGAAGATACAGTTGAAGTGTAAACTTGAAAGTTGTTTAGAAAATGAATTCCGAACAAGCGTATGTTGTAATATTTAAGTATTTCAGAGGCATATTTACAATTCGTTAGAGCAGAAGAATGTCTTATAAAATGCCCTTGATGCTGCTCTGTTTTACACCTGGGCTCACTAGCATAGCAGTTGAAGTGCTGTTGTTTTGCAACACGACTGAATGTAAACAATGGGTTCAGCCACAATCCGAGAATGCAATTCTTGCTGTACAACCATGAAAACATATCAGATGCTGATTAATCTATCATATCAACTTGGTCTTAATTAGAGGTCTCGTTGATACAACATCGACCCAAATTGCTGCTGGTATCGCTTTTAGTATCGTTTGAAACATTCCGTAAATCATTAGTGTGAATGCTACTTACAGTACTGTTGGTCCAGTTACCCATAAATTCATGAAATCGTTCAAATTTAATGCTTCATTTAACTCCAAAATTACCAAAATTGCAAATTCATCATCGTATGCCTTTGCAGTTGTAAAATGCAATCACAAAACAAAACTGATTTCTGACTGTTGGGTCTAATATCTCCACAACTGTCCCATGCATTAATAATTGACTTTGAAATTCAACTATCTAAATTATCTAAGCTATCTATGTAATGGTTAACGTAGTTACATTGGACAAACGCTGGTTCCCTAACTTCCAACTGCTCTATTAAGTGTACCTGTAATATTGCCATTTGTGCCTGTGGCCTGTGTTGCAAGTCTTGCATTGTTGAAATTTGGCTTGCACAGGGTTAAGAACAGTCTTGTTGTCAAGACCTTAAACCTCAAGACCAAGACCAAGACCTTGAACCTCGAGACCAAGACCAAGACCTTGAACCTCGAGACCAAGACCAAGACCAAGACTTTGAACCTCGAGACCAAGACCAAGACCAAGACTTTGAACCTCGAGACCAAGACCAAGACCAAGACCCAAAGAATCCCATTCAGGCCAAGACTTCTTTTCCTTACACACAAAATTGTGGAGTCGATATTTTAATGAAAACGTGAGTCGTTTATTTTATTCAAGCAAATGAACTTTAAATGCAGACTGCAGAGAATTCCGAATTCGTATTTACAAAAGTCCTTCATACAAACTGTTATTCCAAATGCCTTTTGTATTTTATAAAAAAAAACAATTCGTTCAGAATTTTCTGACCAAGACGTGCCTTGTGAGCCTCATAAAAATTCCAACTCGTGAAAAAATACTTTCCATAGCTATAGGTGCTGAAGTCGCTGGCACACACAGTAACTTTTCAAGCACTGGATGTAAATGTACAAATCGTGAGCCTTTTTGATATCCTCCCATGGTTTATCAGACCGTCTGGCTTCAGAAACAAGTCTCGACAAGGCTTTCATATACAGCATAACTTAGTTGCTGCTGCCACTGGGTTTTCCTGACCAACATGACTTGCATCCGTCCGTAGGTATTTGTTGTAGGTTATGATGCATACAGGTTTGATAAGTTTTAAAATTCTTGAGTTTTGTCAAATGACTGTTTATATTGACAGTTGGTCTTGCGAGACCAAGACCAAGACTTTGAACCTCAAGACCAAGACCAAGACCAAGACCTTGAACCTCAAGACCAAGACCTTGAACCTCAAGACCAAGACCAAGACCAAGACTTTTAAAAACGAACTCGAATGCACTCGAGACCAAGACCTCGGTCTCGAGGACAACAAGTCTGGTTAAGAATAGATAGCGTTGTCAGCAATTTGTAATTTTGTTACATGGTACTTCAGTTTGATGTGAACCTCGTTATGTTTTGTTGTTGAAATTAACTGACATTTAATGATTGTTGAATTGTATACAGCCGAATAATTGAAAAGCTTTTGAGTTCAGTTTTAATGTTTTGCCAGGGTAGCTTATCATGTTTATGATATTGCATTTGTTGAGTCAAATAATGGCTCATTATGACAGTTGTGTGGAGAGGTTACTTAAGGATGGGGTCATTGGCAAACCATGTTTCATGTCCACAGGCATTGCTTGTCATTACATGTTTTACATTTCCCTACACTGCTTTACTCATTCCAGTTTCTACTCGTACTGTATAGATTTTTGTGTTACCAAAGCATAACTCTCTGCTTTACTGTTGCCTAGTGAGAGTAAGTAAGCATTCAGTATTGCAGAGTGACATGCAGCGGAAACAGTTTGTATAAACGAGGATGTTTGGGAATACCGTGGAGCAATTGCTATGTGTGTATTGGTCCGTAGTTATTATTGTTTGTCTTGACCTGATAAGCTGTTGATGTATTGACCTGCTAATACTGTTGTTGTATCGTTTAACATCCGCAGGAAGAAACGTTAGCAATTTTCGGTACATCCAGTATTTAACGCGTAAGTACGCATCCCTTGAGCCTTGGAAGCTAATCTCAGCACAGACACACAGGGCACACACTGCGGCCAATTGCTCCTCTCCGTTGCTCCTTCTCTCTGAGAATGAGCTGTTTGTGCATTCATCAGTGTGTGTTTTGCTGTAAACTTAGAATCTGCATCCTTTGGCAGTTTTTATGCAGCCATTTGTGCATCTTTTTGGTGGGTGGGTTGAAACTTATAACTGGGCCCATTTGGGGGTTCAGCTTTTGGTGCTGTCAATCCATAACCTAGCTCAGCAAACACTTTGAGATGATTCACAACATTATCCTTCAACATTATCTGCTTCAACATTATCTGCTTCTTTATATCTCTAAATAAACATGATATTTTAAATAATCCATTTAAGCTATCATAAGTATAAGATTGATTGTAAGAGAGAGATCTGCAGTTTCGTCTGTGAATGAGACAATGATGATTATGGCAGCCGCAAATGGTTTCTTAGAAATTTGATATTTAAAACTCCCCCAATTTAGAGAAAGTTTTAAAATATGTGAATTTATCAGAGGCATAGGATGTATGGATCGACCCTACAGTTTCTGGCTATAAATAACATTCCTTTAGAGGAAATGAATCGTATTTAATTAAATCTGATCTGATAATTTGTGTAGTTCTGTTATTATTATGCGCAAGACATCAGTCGATGGCTGGTTCAAGTCAAACCAAACACAAACATCGTGATCCATTGGAAAATTGCTGTGGAAAATATAAGTAGCAAATAAACTCCATAAATTCAAATAGCAGAAGGTTTTAATTATTTTGTTTTAAATATAGTTTCATGTATTATTGTTCCAAAAATTGTTAAATAAGTGAATAAAGGTTAATAATTATTTTCTTTTGTGCTAGTAGGACTGTGGTTCAGAGAATTGTCATCAATAAAAAGTCAATAAATAAATCACTATTAAGGATTTTGGGTGTGGACGAAGGTGGATCTGTGTGTCTGGAGCTAATCATTTATTGCTGTTGACTAGCTTCTGTGCTTTGCGGCTCAAAGGATGCACAGCAAATGTCTTAGATATTTTTAAAATGGAAAATGTGGATTATTGTCGGACAAGGTTTTTTGTTATTAGTCATTCATAGTCCACTCTTTAGAAGTCGACCTTCTCTAGAAAAACAGCTCTGGTGATTTTCTTTGTCTCATAGTGGTGCTTAGTTAGTCTTCCAAAGAGAACCATAAGTGGTAAGATAACGAACAGTTTCAAACGTGCAGTTTGCTATGAACAAATTGTATGATAATTAATCATTAATGAGGGAACCACAGAGCATGTACATGGAGTGGGCCAGTACTGGTGTCACAAAGAAGGATTTGCTAAAATGTGGTGTTTACAGATTTCCAATAGGCTTTTGGTGATGTGTGAAATATTGGGCTCTTAGAAATTATTGTTTTCTGCATTTTAGATGCTCCGAAAATCACATTGCCTCCGACGGATAAAAAAGTCGTGGAGGATGCCGTTGTGAGCTTTTTCTGCAAGGCCTCTGGCAATCCACTGCCCGAAGTTCAGTGGCGAAAGGGAGGCAAGCGCATCACAGCAACGAGCACACGATACACGGTGCACAACATGCCACAGGGATCCGTCTTACGCATCGAATCGGCCAAGCCATCAAAAGATGATGCAATCTTTGAATGTGTGGCTGACAACAGCGTGGGTGACACCCGAGCCTCTGCTCGACTGGAAGTCTATCCACGGGACCAGAGTAAGTTCAGCAGACTTGCTTGCTAGCATCGGCTGTATAGTTTTATTAGTGTTCGAAATTCTAATAACATTTTCTCTTGTGACACTTTAGTGTGTTTGACACCAGTAGGTGGTTCTAGACAGATTTTTCTGTAGACTCCTCCATGACTTTACTGAAGGCTCAACAGCGTCCTTTACGACACCTCCAGTGAAATATGGTTCTGCTTTGTCAAGCTGTTTATAATCCAACTGCTTTTGGTTATGAATCAGAAAGTGACAAGTCCACTTGACAACCGTTTACCCACTTCGATTCACATCATGACTGACTCGTCACATTGCGTTTCTTCCTCAAAGACCGTCTTCCCTTTGTTGCCCGATACACGTTTTCGGCAGAGAAAGAAGACCGACTTGGTCCAGATTGGCAGCATGAAACGAAGCGTCACGTCTGGCGGCCGTGACACCTGTTGGTCTGGGCAGCCACCGCCTCCGCCGTCCATTGGTCCGTCAGAGGACGAGACGTACACAGTCCGTCAGGCTGTTCTGTCATCGACTGTTTAACCTCGCTTCCACTCGTCCATCCGTGCGTCGGATTTTTACGGCCGAGTCCTCCCCCTCCCGCCTGTCTCCGTCGTCTTGGCAACGGCGACTGACAGAGGGAGGGAGGGAGGGGCGCCTGCGCTGGTTGCAGCGGCTGAGCGCAGCTGTCTCGTCGTCGTTTATCGATTATCCCATCTGTCATATGTTTAAACACCAAGTGCTTGACTGTGACGCAAGTTTGGCCTACAAGGCGACGACGGTCCAGCGTTCTCTGCTGCCGCGATACTCTTAGATTAGCGCAGGTAAATATTTGCCCGAAATCTAAATGCGCGATTCCTTGGGCGAATTTGAAAGACGGTCCAGCGTCCATCGTCTGTCCACTGTGTCCAGTGCATTTTGACTTTAATCGTGTGTCACGTTGATCCTTGTTTGGTCATTTCAGCAAATGATTACAATCATGCTACTCGTGTCTCCATTCAACTGCTAAATATGATGATATGTATGTGTGTACTTGCATAGGTGTAGACTCTGTGGGGGCAGCCGGGCACGTGCCCCCCCAATAATTGAGATGGACTGTACATTCAATACAACAAGTGTCGAATGAATAGCCCTCCCCCAATATTTTGGACAAGTTTACACCAGTATGTACTTGGATATACTCAGTGCTTTGTTTCTGGAAAAAAAGGTTCCGGAATGGAACATTAAGTTCCGGAACGGAATAATTATGGGCGGACTAAAATCCAGAGAAAAACGGGATTGGGGGTTGGGAGGGGCTCAATAAACACTGAAAACAGTTCAAAACACTGACATTACATTTTTTAAACTAAATAATTGTTTTTTTTGTTATTAAAATAAATAAATTATTTTTAATACCTGAAAAAGGTGCCGGAACGTCGTTCTGGCGCGTTCTGGCTGAAAAAAAAACACTGGATATACTATGTACTTAACCGATGAAAGTCACGCTGCTGTGTGCCTAACCTGAGTTCAGTTATTCTATACTGTTCATCTCTGGTGCACTGATGCTTGCTGAGCAGATGAAAGATTGGGCTGACACTAACTGAAGCGCACTAACAAAAGCCAACTTCTGATACAGAGTTCAAGAGTTTATGATGTTTTTACTGTCCTTTCCCCCACGGCTTCTTGTCCACATTCGCTCATGAACCTTGCAACCTTTCACAATTCCAACAACAGGAATTTTCTTCCTCCAACATCCCCATATCTAGGAGTAAAGACACACGTTTCAGCTGCAATGAGAATCATCAAGTCTGGTTTCTTTTCAAGAAAGAAATTAAACAAAAGCTTTTTCCTGTTCATAGGAGTCCTCATTTAGGACTAATTAAAAGTTCTGGTGTCAAAGGATTCAACATGCACGTATTAAGAGACCTGTGTGACGGAATGATACGAGAGGTGCAGCGTGAAGTGTTATTGACTTCATTGTTTCTCTGTCTCTCTCTCTGTCTCACTCTGTCTCTACTGTTTCTGTCTGTCTGTCTGTCTCTTACTTATGTAGAATCGTCAGTTCTCTTAGGGCTATGAAAGCTGTTACCAAATTGTTTTCTCCTATTATTCGATCTGTTGATTTCTTCCTAGATCATGTCTTGCCTTGCAGTGTTCTGCATTGAATCCTAAGCAAGAATGTTGTCTGTGTACAATAATAATATTCTTTATTATTTCAAACTGACAGACGCAGTAAGATTACATTGAAACATGAAAGTACAATCAAGAGCTTAATTAAACGCACGGTTTGGCAGCCATGCAAGGCGCCGCCCTAGAGGGGGGTTACGGGAATCGATTTGCGAAACTAATGCTGTCCTGGCCATGAGTGTTACCATCATTCTATCCCTTCTCCCCCTATCGTTTCATTGCACACGCTTGCCACTCCAAATTGAAGCCGCACCTCTTCAAGAATTCTTGCCCTAATCAATCCAATCATCTGCCTTCCAAGCTTTCTCTTCCTCAACGAAACCAGCCTTAACAGCTCCTCTACCTCATCTCTCAAGTGTCTTAGGCAAGCGTACTTGAATCATCTTTTGACATCTCTGACACATCACAGTGCTCATTCATGTTTTGATGCTTTACAAATTACGGGATTACCAATACGGCTGTCAGAGGCCACTGACCTTGTATGACTTAGTTTTATATGTAGAATATCTGTTACCTATGGATACTGTTTAACAACACTTCATCATAACAAAATTAACGTCACCGTCCTCTTTCATCTGTGACAGTCTGAACCCTAGATATTGGGTAGAACGCCTGTTGTTTAAGTACAAATCAATATTAATGAAAGCAATGTTTATCTATAATCAGCCTCTTATTAATAAAAAAATAATAATGAAACGATACAGATGATGCTTTTGCCAGCCTTGGAATTTTTACGCTTGATTGCATTACTCAACTGCAAAAATGTTGGTGTATTTATATATCTGCACATTAACTAAATGATTCCTTCTCCCTTTCATTTATCTGCATATCAGTTGTCCATGCGCATTACACAAGAGGTAAATTGCATACAGAATTTGCTCGCACTAACACCCGACAATTTCAGCGTTATACACTGAACCAACCGTATGGAATTCACTGCCATCTGGACTTACAGGATGTGCTCACTGTACATCAGTTTAAGAAATACATGATACATTATTGATTTGCTGTGTAGTTTGGCTTTGTTCTGCAGGTATAACACCACGGAATCAAAGTACATGCATATTTTTGTTTTCTTTTATTTCATATCTGTTCCATTAATAAAATGATTTGTACAATGTAATGACATTCAAAGTGTTAATTTTGCTTTGTTAAGGAAAATATTTAAAATAACACTCCATGTATAATGTTAACAAAATGTGATGAATTGTGAAACTGTTGAAAATGACATAATGAATTCTGTTGTAAGAAACTCTGTGACCCTGTTAGCGAGACTTGTTGTTCCTTCTGGTCTCACCTTTGATTGCCTACTAATCCTTTCGAGTGTTATTATTGGTATTCAGTAAACTGATTGACTTAACTAATAATAATAATAATAATAATAATAATAATAATAATAATAATAATAATAATAATTTTGTTATAAAGACATGTATGTTGAAATTTTTTATTAATGAACTGGAATTGTATCGTGGCACATCTTGAGCAGATTAGTATTTTTTCAATCACATTAATTGTCAGACTCCCCAACACATGACTCAAGTCTTTTATTATACAGATTGTCAAAAAACAGTACAGAATTAGTAGTATTTACTGTAGTCTCTGTGAAGGTGAGGATTGTATATGTCTTAGAGCTCTACCTCAGAGATGAATCCAACTTCATTTCAGTGAGGCAGAAATGAAATGTTGAACATACTACAAGTTATTTAGCAAAGAACTGCAACCTCGTAGATTGAGGTCTGGACTGAAAATAAGAATGCAATTGGAGTCACCTGTTCTGGCACTTGTCTAAATCTCTACTGCAGTAATGATGGAGTCAAACTATTCATTTGCAGACACACCTTCCAAAAGTGGATTATTAAATGAGTAATGCATTGCATTACTTGAACAAATAATTGTCTGAAGAGACTGTTGTACTCAGTGATACACATAAGTGGGAATTGTCAGGGAGTTGGGGGTTCAACCCCCTAGTCTTTCTTAGGACCCTCCCTAGTTAAGTCTTCATTGCACACCCCAGGGGGGTCGTTTCCAACCCCCTCAGTTGTGCTAGTGTGATTTAGCTTTATTTGAGTCTCTGAGTCTCTGACAAACAGAAGAAATGTTTTGGGTGTATTATTAAAAAGCGCTTGTATGCATTTCTGAATTTTCTCAATAAAGGAATTGATTTTGATTCAAGTCTGACTTGCAAAATTGCTAGCGTTGAAATCAGCTGCTTTTAGATTTAATTGACATCAGTTTGTAAAATATGGATAAAATGTTCAATCCCCTCAGTCTTTTTTCTACAATTCCCACACTGCATAAACGTTGTCCACCGAGGCAGAAAATTTCTGTTTTGTTGAACATCAGTAGCGCTTATATGGTCACTTGTATTCATCGTTTCTGTCAATGCCCAATTCATCTGCGTTGGCGTAGGATATTGCACAGAACTTTCTGTGAAATCCAGTAGCAGAAACTTGCGCTATCCTGTTATGTTTTCCATGCCATTTGGACGGTTGTGGGAGCTAAATCTCATCAGTATCATCATCACAGTGACTTTCATTCCGCAGAACTCCAATATGCTTCGTCAAGCTGTCTGCCCATGTAATAACGTCATGTGCAGTGCAGTGATTTTGTCGGTTGAGCATTAGGGTTCTTTGTTCGGGGTGCTTTATTGTGTTGACAGAACACAATCCTATTGGCAGGATTTTTGTCCAGCAGAATATTCGATAATGCGTCTGTCCTTTCACAGTTTTTGTCATTTTCTGTGTTATTTTGCCTGGTAGATCTGACTTCAGAAACTCAATAAATGTTCAATATTGCCGATGACAGCATTTATTGCTTTGACGGTAATTTGCTTCCTTTCTGCATATTTATTCACATGTGTAGCAGCCTTACTATGTCGTTGTAATGACGTGTTTTGCTGTTATGTTATGTTATGTTACATGTGTATAATTTTTTTAATGAAGGAAGGAATAATTTGTGCAGTTCATGCCATGCTTTCCTCTTGTAAAGTCAGATGGAAGTTAGTCCAAGGTTTAGAAAACCATTCTTCGTTATCACAGCCTTTTCGATTTACCCTTCATGGCTGGCTTTTCTTCTCCAATCTTGCATAGTTTTTATTAATTTACGTGATTGTTTATTAATTTCATCATACTCCACTTTCTCGGTCCTTCCTGGAAGTTTTTCTGCCTCTGTCTTAAATCCTGTTGACTTGTGCATGAAAATGTTTCTTTGGGTGTGTAATTAAAAAGCGCTTGTACATGTACATCAATAAGGTTCTTTTCTGTTGTAGAGAAATTAACTTTTTAAGCGAAATCTTTTTTCTGTGCCTCTCCATCAACAGTTCTGCAGTTTTAATTTAGTTTGCAATGTTAAGACTGCCTGTTGCAATTGTCACATCTCTGGGGCATTTATGTGTTTAAGGAATGACTTGGGAACTGACATTGATTGAAAACTTGTTTTTAGTGCCACCTGGTTATCCACACATACTGGAGAATCCTGCCCTGAAGGCTGTGGAAAAGGACCGGAACACCAATCTGCAATGCAGTGCCTCGGGAACTCCAGAGCCGACAATTACGTGGCTGAAGGACTATATTCCTATTGACACAACCGATCCACGACTGAAGGTTCTGTCCGGAGGTATTTTTGATCATTGAACAACTTGATGAATGGATGTGTACTGTAATTTTTACCTCTTCATTTGCTCGTTCTATCTCTTGAGCACATGAACAGTTTAATGAGACCTATTTGATGTTATTGTTGATGCAACGATGCTGGTTTTCAATGCTTCTCATAAATCAGAATGATTGGCAATGAAGCAGTGATGTTATATCTGTAGCTTCAGAGATTTTCAGTTTGTAGCTTTATCAGTAAAGATATGCGACAATGGTCTTAAGTCTTAAATCAAGTGTTGACCTAGATCACTAATTTGGTAATTAATGCTTTAGATACAAGTCCTGTCTTTGGTCAGTGGTTATTGACATTGCTGGTCCCACCGTCTGGAACTCTCCATAACCTTATGTGTGCGACTCTCACTGTGACCATTCCAGTGTACATTTATTGAAACTGTGTTTGGAGCATTATGAAATTGAAGTAGTTGTATTGTATTGTATAGTCCATCAGTTACTAGCTACTAGGGTCTGAATGGCTCTGTGCCTGTCATAATGGCCCTCTGTTTCATGCTTCTCTTCAGCATACTGTCTTTGTCTATGTATTACTGTCTTTGTCTATGTATTACTGTCTTTGTCTCTGTATTACTGTCTTTGTCTCTATATTACTGTCTTTATTTCTGTATTACTGTCTTTGTTTCTGTGTTACTGTCTTTGTCTCTGTATTACTGTCTTTGTCTCTGTCTTACTGTCTTTGTCTCTGTATTACTGTCTTTATTTCTGTATTACTGTCTTTGTCTGTGTATCTGTGTCTCTCACTGTCTGCTGCTGTCTCACTGTTTTCTTAATGCATGATGCAATCATGTTTCAGAGATGAATGGCAATTAGTTTGTTTAGTTACGGATAATTGAAGTATTGCTTTGATCACAGCCATCCACGACTGTGAACTCAGACTGGTGCACATTTCCATCAGATCTTCTCTAATGATTTTCATAATCAAGTAGTCAGAGACTTTGGCTGATTGTGGCTTTTGTCAATCTGTAAAAGATCTGAGAGACAGAAACGTCTCAATATTTAATTGCGCTGCCGTTGTTCAGAGATAGATATTTAGATGAAGAGAAAAAAAACAGTTGTCTAGATTCAGTTCCTGAATCTTTATAGAAAATAAGTAAGTAAGTAAGTAAGTATATCCTTTATCAATCCAACTGCTAACCGCACTTTGGTTTACTCATGTTAATCGTGTCCAGTGTTAAAGTAAATTAACCAAGTATAGGAAACTGATGGTTACTGTAGAAAATTTAATGGTCTGGGATCTTAGTTTAAAGGACCTGCAATCTTTATTATAATAAAAATAAGAAAATGAGAAATATACAGATCTTGCAGCAGTGTCACCTTCAGCTCAGAAGGGAAATAAAGGCTTTGTTTGATCAGATTGGAAACATGAATAGAATGCCTTTTGATGAATAGAATGCCTTTTGGTGAATAGAATGAATGCCTTTTGGTGAATAGAATGCCTTTTGGTGAATAGAATGAATGCCTTTTGGTGAATAGAATGCCTTTTGGTGAATAGAATGCCTTTTGGTGAATAGAATGAATGCCTTTTGGTGAATAGAATGCCTTTCGGTGAATAGAATGCCTTTTGATGAATAGAGTGCCTTTTATTGAATGTAATGCATTTTGGTGAATGGAATGCATTTTGGTTAATTAAATGCTTTTTGGCACATTGTCAAATTTAACATTTTGAAACTGATTTGAAGGAAAAGATGCCAGGAACACTGTAATTGAAACTGACAGAAAGAGAAATGAATGGAGATCCATGTTCCCACATATCACAATTAATTGATTGGCATGAGGAACAGATAATGCTGGCCTTTCTCTCATACATGGTTCTTGTCTTTACGTATTACTAGACCATTTTGTCGTTGATTGAGGGCCAACATCTGCCATCTAAAATCATAATTCTTGGCATTTTCTATCGGATTAGTTTGCCCTTTCCACTTTGGATGTATTGATGTATTTTTATCATTTGTAATTCTTTGAATTTGTTTTTTTTCTTAAGGTGCTTTGCAGATTCTGAAAAGTTTGGAATCCGATGAGGGCAAATATGAATGTGTGGCGGAGAATTCTGTGGGTGTTGCCTATTCGTATGGTGCCAACCTTTACGTCCGAGGTTTGTCTTTTCGTCTTGTAAATTTAAATGATTTTTGGAAACTTGTAAAATGTGTATAAGGTGTTTTTAAAAATTACTGCATTCTCTAGACCAGGATGGCGAACCTTTCTTAGCTAGTGTGCCAGAAAGTAGTTCTTAAAGAAAGTGAAGAATTTTGCATGCCACAAATTTTATTGAGCCAATGAACACGGAATGTAGTACCCAAAAAAGTGTAAGCTAATATTGAGAAGTCATTCCATTATTTCTGGACATGGCTACTTAATAATGCGATTTATTTATATTTATAATTCTACATGGAACATTACGGTTTGACCATAGTTTAGGTTGATAAATTACTGCGTAGGAAAATTATTTCATAGTAAAATTCAAACTAGAAGTTTGATCATTGATGAAAATATTACTTAAACTAAAAGCTGGATGACTGATGGTCATATTACATAATAAACTTCAAACTAGAAGTTGGAATTGCAATGAAAATACATCGTTTTAGTACCGAAATTATTGCCGTGGATGAGCGATGAAAACATTTCATACTAAAACTGAAACTAGAAGTTGGTTGATGAAAATATAGCTCAAACTAGAAGCTGGATCATCGATGAATATATAACTGAAAATAGAAATTGGATGAACGATGATTATTATATTTTGTGTTATAAAGTTTGAATGCAAGTGCATAATTTACCAACCTAAATTACGGTTTAACCGACCATTACATTGTCAGTTTGTTGCTCGACTGTAGATGCCAGCTGTTTTTATGTCTGTTTTTTTATTTTGTTGCTTTCAATGCCATGCATGCAGCACTTGCATCATCAGTTAATCTGTTTCTAATATCAGAGTTAATGAAATTCATGGTCGAGAACAAAGATTTGCACGAGTAACTTGACGGAGAAACAGAGTAGAATAGAATTTCTGCAAAATATTTGCTTGAAATTTTTTAATTCTCTTTATTGAAATTTTACATTTAGCCAGGGAGCTACTTTGTGCAAATTAACTACTTAAGAGTTTTTTCTGCTGTTTGATATTTTTACGTACTGTCATGGATTGCTTCATAAATATGCCTTTACACTTTAACGACAAGAGTGTACTAAAAGTGAATGGGAAACCAATGCAGCTCATCATTAATGTGTTAAAACATAAATCAGTTTATTGCAATTTTGAAGTTTGGAAGAAATTTATTCTTGATTTGAATTTTACAGTACGCCGTGTTCCGCCTCACTTTTCCATCCCGCCAGAAAAAGTGGAGGTGGTGCCAGGAGGCTCTGTGAACCTGTCTTGTGTGGCTGTGGGCTCTCCCATGCCGTATGTCAAGTGGCGGCTCGGGGCGCTGGAGCTTACTCCGGAGGATGAAGTTCCAATTGGAAAGAATGTTCTTACGTTGACTGATGTCAGGGAAACGGCAACGTATACTTGTGTTGCTGCATCTGACCTTGGAAACATTGAAGCTGATGCTGAAGTTCGGGTCAAAGGTCAAGATTTATTTCCTCTTTGAATCAGTTAGACTCTGCGTTTCTTGGCAGGATCATTTTGCAATGTCAGTTGCTTGAGAGAAATTCCTTAGAGTAATGTTTTTTTAAATTACTTAATATTAATTAAGTCCAGTAGTCAGGCAGGTGATTGTAGGGCTATTTTTTGTTTTTGTTTCATTTGCCAGCCTCTTTTCAAGGATAATTCGAAGAGTGTAGCGACCAAATTATGATGAATTGTTGCTTTGTTGCCTCTGAGGTAGACATAAGAGGCAGATCAGCTACATGAGATATCATGAGAGAGTAACTTTGTAATGATGCACTGTTAATGTCAATATGAACTATACTACCGTATATACTCGCATATAAGTCGAGTTTTTTTGGACAATTTTGAAAGTCCAAAGTTGGGGGGTTGACTTATACCTGGGACAAACCAAGATCGCAAGATTTATCCATCGGAGATCGCAAGAACATGCAATGGAGGTCAACAACATACTCGTCGGATAACAACATACCCGTCTGATACCGCATGGTTCAACAATGAGCGATCACATGACGCATCCGTGAAGGAAATAATATTAAATTATACTACAAAGAATAAATTTTTAGCAACATACTGACAACATATGATAATATAAACTAATATTCTGTCAAGTTTGAAAAAATCCCGGCAAATAAACGTCAACATCAGTTCTTATTTGTTGTTCTTTTTAGCTGAGTACGGGTTCTGTTCTATGCAAATCTATTTTGATTTTATAGCGCATTTCTCCTACGACCGTAAATTCGTGTTCTGCAATATTCAGAAAATGCCAAAATTGACCTGGCTGGGAATTGCACTGTAAACGCTATAAGAGAAAGTACCATTCATGTCAAAACTATTGGCCATAATTAATGCATTTCACTGTGATCATTAGCTGTCTAGCAGATGGCCCGATGGGACGAAACTGACGCCAATGTTTATTTATAAGCAATAGTGAAAGACTGCCGAAAATGAGTTTTATAAGAAACTATTGTAAAACCTCATTCCAAATGTTGGTTGTTCGAAGTTTGAATAAAGGATTGGTTGCAATGCATCTGTGTAATGCGAGGTCAAGTCACTAGAAAAGAAGAATGCTAGTAGCCTATTATGACATGTTCCGCACGTATCTGACCGATCCAGCTGGATCAAATGATGATGGTATGATGGTATCAGGCTTAACAACGATGGCCAACCTGCTTGGCCTTGTGAATGGGAGAAGCTCTTCCCAAACGATTTGCCAAGAGATATGGTACATCAATAATTGTTTTGAAGATGCGGCATTATACAATTATTTTATTACCGCCATGGACGGTTTGCAAAACGACGTCATTTAAGCAGGGACTCAGAGATCGATGACGGCGAAACTGACATTTACGGGGATGACTTGAAATTTACAGGAGACTTTTTGAAGTTCGAAACCACAAATGGTACTGGCAGTTTAGGTTGTTAAAAATGGTGATAGCGCTATAATATTTTGCCTTCATCCATTTTTTGGTTTCTTCTCTTGATGAAAGTAACTTCCACAAAATGGAAACTATAAGTCCGCAATAATTTGAAAAACGTCAGGAAGAGGCCAAAATTAACTTGTAAATAGCTGACTCGTAATTTAAATGGTATTTTGATAAGAAAATGTGTAATTATTGGTAGATAATTTGTTGGGTAACATTCTATTTTGGTCGACGCACATGTTCGCTGTGCTCAAGTCTCATACTAGGGTCTAATTCGTGGGTTTAGTTGGTGTTGAAAAGGGCTACATAATGTCCAAATTACCGGGTAAACGTAAAAATACGCATCGACTTATACGCGGGTCATAGACTTTTTCCCCTATCCAAGGTCAATTTTTTAGGGGTCGACTTATACGCGACGTCGACTTGTACGCGAGTATATACGGTAACTCTGCTCTGTTGGCCATTAGCGCATGACATCATGACATGTTTCACTTTCTGCAATTATCTTTAAGCTACCTTTGTTGTTCCAGCAGAGTGTTAATATTTGAGCTCCTGATATGTAGGGACAGTAGAAAATCACGAAAACACGGCAAACATGGAAGCCGTGTTTTTCGGCATTTGCCATGTTTTCTGTGATTTTTGACATGTGCCGTGTTTTCGTAAAAAATGCCGTGTTTGTTGCAATTTTTTTTGGGTTGTGGCAGTTTAAAGTTTTGCACAGTCGAAAGTATTTATGAAGGCTTACTTACTCACTACTCACTAGTCATTCACTATTCTAAGCAGGGTTCCCTGAATCCCTGAGGACCCTGACATCACTCATTCATTTCCGGTTGTCTGTTTATTAATTTTTTTCAAATTACTTGCGAATGAATTCAGTAATTTAATCCTAAACGATCCACTATGAAGAAAGCTATTAACGTGTCATGTTCTGATCGCGCGAAGCAGTATCAAAAAGGAACTTTGCATGCCGACGACGGTCGTCTGTTTTGTACAAGTTGTAATGTTACACTGGATCACACGAGAAAAGGTATGTTTGATCGACATTTGCAAACACCGCTTCACACTGAAAAAGGTAAACGTCTCGATGAAGCGTCCGAAGCTCGCAGCTAAACTGTTACAGCAAGGAACCAATGACTGACAAATGGTTGACAATTGTCAATTTGTCAATGAACAATGAATATGAAAGATAAACATATAATGTGTTACAAGAAAACTGTGAAATTTTGATGCCGTGTTTTTGCCGTGTTTTTCGCGATTTTTTGAAAGTATGCCATGTTTTTGGAATTTTTTTACCGTGATTTTCTACTGTCCTTACTGATATGAGGATGATGAAAATTTAACTGATCTGAATACAGAAACACGAAACAAGGTGCATCAAATTGAAAGCATAGTTCCTTTCAGAATCAAAGAATTTCAGAAACCCAAAGCTGACAGGCACTAGCCATTAGTCGGATTTGACTCTAATGTTGTTTCGTGCTGAGTTTGTAGACAATAATTATGGTTGTTTTATTCGTTTCCTGATTAACAGCATTGCCAAAGCCTCCAACTGGGCTGGTAGCTTCCGAAGTGACGGCCACATCAGTGAAACTTGCCTGGAACATGGTGACTGAGGACCCTGTTGAATCTTACATCCTACAGTACAAGCAGAAACACCCACTGGGCACCAAATATGACGAGGTCAGCGATATCACAGGCACTGATTACACGATTCATGGTCTCAGTGCTTACACGGTGTACGAGTTGCGAGTGCTTGCTGTTAACAATATTGGGCGCGGCACGCCGAGCAACCCGCTGGACGTTTCAACCGGGGAAATGCGTTAGTAGGATTTCTCTTTCTTTGCTAACTGAAATACAGTGAGTGCTGCAAAGTTCACGTGTTAACAGTTTCTTTTCACATATATGCACATCTCAGGCTGTGTACTTGCCAGTAATTCAACGTTTCTTGCTTATTATCTTTGTTCCAAGGGAGCCTGTGATGATCGGGTTCGATCATCTATCTTTCAATCATCGTTCTTGATGTTTTGGTTTCTGATCACACGGCTTTTTTCTTCAATTGTCCTATTTCACATTTCACTCTCTGAAATTCTTTAACTCAGTTAAACTAACATTACTGATTTCAAAAGTATTTGGTTTTTCTACTTGCCTTATCTGACATTTTGTTTCCTTATTCAAAATCTTTCTTTTATGATGATATTCATTCCTTGTCAGGGATTAAACTTGAAGGACTAACACTAATCCAAGGAATGAAGGTTGAGGAAGTGGGTGTGGATGAACTCTGAATTCTTTTGATATGCAGTGTTAAGGATTTATCAGGGATTTATCCACATCTACTTTCTGCTTCTGACTGTTTAACTCACAATACAGAATTAAACTCACAACGACTGGAATCGGTTTCTGTTAATGTTTACTGCTTTATCTTTGCTTATTTCTGTATGACTTGCTTTTCCTTACTTGTTAGCATAAAGCAAACTCTGAGCTTAATCAATGATGCATTTTCAGTGTTCTTGATTTCTTCTTTTCTTATTAGTTGGATTTAAAGCTGAACAACTACTTAACCAGTTGACCTAACAGTTCAAGTTTAGTCTGTAACTAATAATATGGATTGTGAATATAAATAAGTATCCAGTTCAGCCTAAAGTAGTAACAGTTTTGAAAGAATTTTCTTACACTGTGAGGGCTGTGAATACATTAAGATGTTTGTTTTTTGGTTCATCTTATGGTTTCTTTCTTGTCTAATTGTTGCATGCGGTTTTGTCGGTTCAATATTTTTGGTTCTTTCCTTGTTTTCTTCACTAGTGCAATATGTGTATGGGTATGTAATAAGATATTCTGCCCTCACCCACCTCACTATTTTCTATGACTGTACACCTGTGAAGATTTTCTAAAAGTTTCTCTTTTAGACATCAGGATGTTTTCATAGTAAGTATCAAATGATTGTTGCTTCTTTATATTCAAATTTTAATGATTTGTTATACGTGTGTGCACACATAATATATCGCCTAACGATAGAATATTAGCTTGATTTCTGATGTTACTTAATGAACCTGTTTTTATGTGATTCAGAAAAATATGCAGTAGCAGCATATAGTTATTGCCATGGTAACATGTGGTGTTTGCTGGTAAACTAAAGACTGAGTAGTTTTCTGATAAGGACCCAGGTTCAGATCTTGGAGATGGTAGAAATACTGTTGTTAAAACCTCAATTTGTTTTGGCATCCTGCTTTGAGGCTGATAGGTTGACGACTGTATGAATGTTGTACACTGTAATAGTAACACTGATGTATGTATGTATGTCTGTATGTATGCATGCATGTATATGTAATTTATGTATGTATGTATGTATGTATGTGTATATCAGGGCACTTAATATAGTGGATTCTAGGTACCTTGCAAGAGCACTAGGGTTAATAATTGAAGTATAGTTTTTTGATACTGTGCAGTGCGTGCACTCTCAATTATGAGTTCTTGTTCTTGAAGTGCCTTAACTTTTTGAAGTGTCAATGACAAAGCTTTGATTCTGCAAATGCCGCATAAAGTTGCACAAATGAAAAAGACCGAAGCATCTCTGTTCATGCTGGATGAAACTCTTTTCTCCCAGGCATATACTGCAAGAGAACACTTACATTTGACCCTTGGCTAGGTATAGGCTTACCAAACCAGTATTTGAGTTGTTTGTCAAGGTTATGAATAGATAGAAACACTGAGAGTTCCTGCGATCAACAAATAGCATTTCAGTGCTCTTATTCAATGCCTTTATCCAACTGAACCATTCGTGGTTTGAACCCCTGGCTAAACTTCCAGGTCTTTGTGCTAAGTTTTACTCATGTTACGATTGTGGAATGTGATTTTGCTTAGAAGCGACCATCGATTGCTGCTTTTTGTATTATAATAATGACGCTATGAAGGTTGCTGGATTAGATTGAATAGGATAATGAGCTTCTTTGTTTCGGTATGAACTCCTCAGCTCCTTTGCTTCATGATGCGGTCATCTTTCATGCTCATGTGCTGTTAAATAGCCTAGGGATGAGTAGATGTGGTAATCGTCTTGGGCTACATAAATTTAATGATCAAACCGTATATATGCTGCAGTATTGCTTGTGTTCGTTTGCCTCAGACAACCCTATTGCATATGAACTGAATGTCTAACGAATTGTCAAATGCTGAGATGATAATTACAGTGCCCAGTGGTCCACCGTTGAATGTAAGAGCAAGGCCGGTCAGTTCCAGCACCGTCGTTGTCCAGTGGGATGAACCGAAACTGCCCAACGGAATTATCAAGGTAGGTTTCTGATCAGATTCTGCAGCAGGACCAGTCTTTGAATACTAATAAGGCAAATTATTAACTTATAACCCCTGTGTCTAAAACTTTGCATTGGGTTCCTGTTCAGCAAAGGATTTGTTTCAAATTTAGTGTATAAAACATTGAATGCTGGCCAGCCACAATACTTAAAATCAGTCTTTATTTCCCAACTGTCCATTGTTCAATCAGGTCATCTATGAGTATTCTTCTATGGTAATACATAAAACTATATCTGTTCTTGATACTGGGCCTAAATGTTGTAATTCCCTCCCTGTATTTGCCTGTTCTGCTCTGTAGCTCACTGGTTAATAAGTCAGATGTAAAACTAGTTTTGTCTTGGCGCAAGGTGATACAGAGATTTAAAACATAAGACGTCTCCTAATGATGACAAAAGCTTCTGCTCTGTTCTCATCTTGACAGCTGCTATCTTCATCATCACTGCCATCTTCACAGAAGGAATCCATAACAAATTTGGAAATCATCCGTGGTGTCCAGGCCAAAAGAGTGGAGCTTGCCTGTTCACCGCCCATCTACTTGAAACCGGCTGGAGCTTAGATGTATGCTGTCTCAGCCAAGTCACAACAGCTGTGTATCCCTATGCTTGACAGTTCATTCCATGCACTTTCACACTTTGAAATAATACTGGGAAACAGTAGACATTAATTTGGCCAGAAACATAAATTGTCTGGTATTAAATCACAATCAGTTTTGTCCATAACCAGACAGCAATGGTTGGACAAAGTAATTGAACAAGATCATCTGTCTAGTATAGGCACCAACCGTCATCATAGGTTGCTAAAAATAGCACAAAAGAAACATTAAATAGGAGTAATTTGCCTGTAACTAAAAAAGCAAATGTTTAATTTGCTAACATTAATCACTAAAATTGTACTTTACTTTTAAGTCTACAACCATGACTTTCATGACAACTTGATTTTACTCTAAATGTAATAAATTAGCATAAACTATTAAATATATCAACTCAGTGCATGTAAAATTGACTTTTTCAGAAAGAGCAAGCTAAACAACAAAGCAATTATGCAGAGCCCCTCATTTACCGTACCTTATTTATTTAGCAATTTTGCAATATAAATAAGCTTTACTTCCTCAGCAATATAAAATTTAGACGTACGGGCATTATTTAAACTCAGTAGCCTACAAGCTCAACCTAGCAGAAATCGAATTTGTGAAACATTACCCCATACACATTCAAACTTGGTTTTCTCAGGCAATACACAGCCCAGGTTTAGTACCTTATCTGCCAGCGCGTCACAATGTTCAATGAACAATTTTCCTTAACTATAGAAATCTATTGTTTTTAATGCTGATTTCGATGTACGGCAAAGAAGAGATTGCAAAGTCATAAATGAGGCGTTGACGGCGACTGAATCTTTGTTCGTTTAGAGGACCTCGAGACATTTATCGAAAAGGATTTAGGCGTCATCTGCGAGTGGACCGCCCACATCTCGAGACCATGAATAGTGCATTAGACTAATGAAATTTGGCGTGACTGTGGCTTGTGTGGTCAGCGCTGGCCGAAAGCGTTAGGCGTCGTTTCACTCATTAGGCGTCGTTTCACTCGAAGGATTGTAATAAATAAAGCCTATGGCCTCTTTGCAGTGGCCCCTAATCTAATTACTGCATTCGACGTGCCCTTCCTTCTCCCCCTCCCCCGCCGCCAACTATTAAGTAGCCTTGGCTTTGATGCCGCCGAGTGCTTTTATGTCCACGGCCAGTATAATTCAGATTTATACTACGATTGGGTTGTGACGCAGTAGGCGGATCGACGGAAGAATGGACGAGGCATCGGAGGATGCTACGGCTGCTGAGTCTGGCGAGGCTTTGTCTGTTTTATGTACGCTGCTTGCAGATGCTTCGATGGAGATTAAAAACACTGAGGGATGGTGCATTATGGTGGAATATGCTACCATCTGAAGTTGAGTTGATCTTAACCACCAGAGGGCAGATATCCAAACGGGGCAGGGGGTTCATGTTTAAAGGGTATGATGAGAAGATGGATGGATGAAGAAAATTTCAAAGGAGAATTTTCCGATGTTTTTGGAGATTAGGATGGTGCTCCTACCCAAATACCTGGATTCTTTCTTAGTATTTGTTTCTTTGTCTCGTCTTGTCTTTGTAATATCACTGGCTATGTCTATTGCTGTATCTGTGCTTTGTCTCCGTATCGTCTAGCACTACTTCAGTCCTTTTGAGAACTGCACTGTAGAGCAGGTGCTACATAAATCCACTAAATTACATTTCATTGCATTACGGCTGCCGAGTGAGATTGACGAGATTTGAAAATTAAGTCCAACTAAGGCATAAACTAAGGAACTAGGCCACAAATGCTTTAATTTGGCATTGCTGCTTTTCTTAATTGCAAAGAAAACAGTGGTTAACAGAATTTTTCTGAAATGTAATGTTTTGAAATGAACCTGATGTTAAATATGTGTGTAAGTGACTTTCCAACTATGTGTGTCTGGGCAAGATTGTACATCTATTAGGTCTAAACTGACTGACTTATAAAACCTTTAACAATAAGCACTCCTACCTACCTTCGACCACTAGTATGTTCTTACAACTCTCCCCACAGTCTGGGATCTTTGGGTATGGACCTTTTGGTTGTGCCAGGATGTAGCACTGCCATGGGCTCTTGTGTGTTTGGTATTGCTCCCCCAAGGAATGGAACCAACTACCAAAGTATATCCGATGCTAGAACTCTCTCTCTTCTTTCAAGACATGCCTCAAAGCTTTTTTCATTAGCTTTCAGACATCTGGATATCTAACTGCTCTTCACCTGGCTTAAGATTCACATTTTTTAACTGCTCATATTAAAATCTTTTGTAATAATGATAACAATATACTAAAAGGCTACTAAATAGCACTGTATATGAATAAAATGACTTCTCAGGACATGTTAAACAAATATTATATTCATTTATCTTTGTGAGGTTACCAGTGATTTTTCACGTATATCATCCAAGTTGATTGTTAAAATACAATTTATGAAGTATTGATTCTTATAAGACAGTTCAGTTGATCAACCTGAAGTTGATTAATTATACCTTTTGTCTTTAATTGTATTCATTAGGCTGCAGCTCACACTCCACACTAGATGCCTATAAGGTGCACGTGGTATATGAGCTGTGCTAACTAATGAGTTTTTGATTTTCTAGGATGTCAGACACTATGTCTTCAAATGTCTTGAGAATTCTTACTGTACATTTCTTAATTAAAAACAGTGCCAGCTTTAGGTATAGGCGATATAGGTGGCTGCATAGAGCAGCATTTCTCAAGGAGCGGCAAAATCCGGCAAAATAAACAGTATAATTAGTTAATAAGAAATTAAATGGAAATATATGTGTTGAGTAAGGGCTGCATTTTTGCCCTTGTGGCTTGCCTATAGCGGCCTATAGCACAAAACTGTCAAAGGCTGGCTTTGATTGCAAACTATTTTAAAAATCATGATACTGTTTGCAAAGCTGCTTCTTATATTCATCGTTAGTTTTATTACGTAGCTGACCTATAATCAAACTCACTAATCTCCCCTTTTCAGTCAGTTGATGCCTTGGGCATTAGACAATAGACACTGAACACAATAGAAGTTGCTAATTACAATTACTTCAATGCTTAGCTAGCAATCTCGGTTTGTCCAGCATCAACACAGTTCTCTGCATTGTCCAAAGCATATAACTCAAATATCTTCCGTTCTACTTGAATCTGAGGTCCAAGTGGTTGCAGACTAATGCTGCGAACCAGACTATAGCCACTGTGTCAATGTCTCTGTATTTGCACAACTTCAGTGCTCCATTGTTAGCTTTCTACAAGTGCAGCTTGCAACTTTTGCTTTCACTGACCGATGTCCTTCAACCATGGTTACACAGCTTTTGTTGAAACCTTTAGAGGTCATCTAATTCGTCAAGAAAGGAATGTACAGGAGAGGTAGTATGGAGGATCTGTCAAATGCTTCAAACAATACTCATACACAGAGTCATTGTGTTCATGATCCTGTTTTTATAGTACTCGTGTGTGCTTTTATTGGAAAGAGCAGTCAGGCTTAGACCCTTGTATCATGTAGCATCCATCAGATAAAGACTAGAGCACAGGGTTTGTGCCACCCATGGGATCTGGTGACCAGCTCAGTAATCCAGTGTATGATGAAAGCCAGATGAATGTGACTGTATCTGTGGGAGGAAATTTACAACCGATGTGGGCTGAAATGCCATGTGGTTTTGCAATGTGGCCATGGAAAGTTTATATTTGCCCTCTGACCGTAGTTGGTTAAGTATACCAGCAGCTGTGACAGTGATTAATATTTAACTTTGAAATAATAGGAATGCTCACGAAATCTGTGCAGTGGTTATTATTAGTTAATTATTAATTGGTAACTTCTTTGACACTGGTGTGTAATGCACAAAGCGTAAGTCGATGGCCTACCAAAACTCTGCCATAATCAGGTCAACATCCAGAAGATTGGTCTGCCAAGAGACAGATGGCCTACGGTAGACAAGCAATTTGAAAAAAATTAAGTCTTAAGTATTTTATTTTATTTTCTAGATCTGTTTTTCATTGTTACCAGGGTTACAAAGTGTACTACACGCTAATGCAAGACCTTCCGATCACTCTGTGGTCAGTTCAGCCAGTTGATAGTAGCCAGCTGATTACAATTAGCGGTCTTGTCACAAACCGCACTTACACGATTACGATGTTGGCATTCACTGGACTCGGAGAAGGACCATTATCACCTCCTGTTCATGTCAAAACCCAGCAAGGAGGTAAGAAGAAACATCATGATTGCATTTCATATATACATACATCCTTTCTAATAATTCCCTGTTTATTTGATTGCAAACTGGTTATTCATTGTCCAAATACAAATTAACCCTTTTGTTTGTGTTCAAGGAAAAATGATGGTTAGGAACTTTTGCCTGTGCAGTGAGCTTGTTTCCCAACATTGTTTGTGATTATGCTGTTTTCATGTACATGAGACTATAAAAGTCTGTAGTTTTGACAGAACAAAACTGTAAAAGAACTAAATAAAATTCCATCTGTGAAAATATGCCTTTATCTGAAATTATTATATAATAATAGTATGAGTATTTGACAAATATAAGCTGTTGTGAATTAATGGAAACCTTTGTACGGCACCATTTTTAATGCTGCCCGTGTATAAATATTCTAATTCAGTCAAGCCTCTGATATAGCATTACTTTTGGAATGGAGTATTAGTAAATTAATGAACCAGTGCCTCAAAATGTTTTAAATATTGGAGTATCAGATGCTGACAAAAACGAAGATGATGAAGACGACCTTTATTAGGTGTTTAACTGTATTGACTGTAGATGATTGCCCTTCATTGTCATGAGTGAACAAATTTGGATACTAGAATCACTTGTGGAAAAAATGGTTAACTGTAGTTTAGTTCAGTTCTGGCATTCTCTCCCACACAGTTTCATTCCATTACAGAGGCTTTGAGTTTAGGATTTAGTGGTTCATATTTTCTGTTCTCTTGAGCAGTGTTTGAAGTTGCAATGAAGTAGATTTTGCATTTTGTTGCTTGTTTAAGCCAACATTTGGATTATTCTTTTTTTCACATCAATCAGTTCTGGTAAAGGAAGGAATTTTTGACTGTAAGTCTTTTCTTTGAATATGCACTTGGCACTTAACTTTGATTGTTGTTGCTTAATGTTTGATCTAAGTAGTCGTTATGCACAGCAAGTTATACATTCTTTGGAATGTATTTAAATAAATTAAGTTACTTGGTATGAGATAAATAAATGATTTTTCTCAGTCTTATTGTGAAACTTTAATTGTCTTTTTTGACTGAGTTGGGAATTTATTGAGGAGTATGAAATTACTTAGTTTCATAATTTTGGAGATTTGTAGTGCTGATGATGTTGCACAGCAGTGTAATTCAGAGTTCTGCCGCCAGGTGGTAGTGCTCTAAAGTGCAGTTCAAATCTTCTGAGAAGTAGTGTATTTTAAGACATTTCCTGAAGGTAGAGAGAGAACTTGAGCTTGAGGTGGAGCTTAGCAGTTATGGTATTAGTGCGTTTTCTGTGATCAGAAAATAATTCTTAAAGTAGATATTGTATTCGGACATTTATAAAGCACTTCTAGCGAGAGAGCCATTCAGAAGCGCTCCCAGTGCGAGAGACCCCGAGAGAAAAAGCAAATTTTAAGAAAGGTAGAAGAGGAAGAGATGGTACCTGAGAGAATATTTAGACGAACAAACAGATGGAGAAAGCTCATTCCAAAGGGCAGGGCCAATGGAAGCAAAAGACCTAGATTGAGCCAGTGAAGTCGTGACACGGAAACGAGGAGGTCCAAACGGTCAGAGGAACAAAGAGGATGGAGAGAAGCAGCAGGGCAGTGAATTAAATCACATAAATATTTTGGAGCGAAACCATCAGATATGAGTTGGTTGTGGAAGATCGCTGGAATTTCATGATTACAGAAAATAAGAAATGATGACATCATTAGGTATCCAAACAACTCTGCTAGACAAAGTCTTTGAACAAAGACTCTGATGGTTTGGACATGTATAGAGAGAATGCCAGTTGACCGAAACCTGCACAATGCACTACGTGCAAGATTCGAAGGAAAAGACATAGAGGCAGACCAAGACTGCGCTGGATAGATAATATTAATGAGGACATAACATCACTTGGACTAGCACTAAGGGAGCAATAGACTTGACAAATGACGGAGGACAATGGAGATAATTTATTTGTACCCATCACTGCCAAATGGCTGGCGTCAGTATCTGATGATGATGATGATGATGATGATGATGATGATGATGATGATGATGATGATGATGATGATGATGATGATGATGATGATGATGATGATGATGATGATGACTGCGTAACAACGTTCTATGGCATCATATTCATTTCACAATGACTTAACTTTACTGTAAATCTTGAGAACTGTGAAACTGTCAAAATAATAATCCAACTTGTCATCTGCCAAATGATTTAATAGTTTTGTAAAAATTTGCATCTTCTAATGTGAGTTTAAGTCTTTGACAAGCAAACTCAATTTTTTTTATATGGGGAGCAAGATACTGAGAATTTAATTTCGACCTATTTATGCATGTTGGTTTTGAACTCCAAATGTGTGTGGATAGTTAATCAGCTATCATTTATAGTAGAAAGCAGAGCATTGGTTCTGAGGCAAACCTTTTTGAATGTTCGTAAGCAATGTCCTATTAGTCTGACCTGGATACTAGATCATTTGGTTTTTACTCGAGGCATGGCAGTCTACATCAAACTGTTAATTGCCTCTGAGTAGAGCCCTTGAAGAGGCACTATATAAATTCCATGATTGATTGATGGATTTTTATTCTCGTTTAAAGGACATAAATGATGGATTGTAAGTGTTTACCTAGGATTTGAGATGGCTATAGTACAATATATTTGCAGCATTGACTGACCAGTAGGAATGCTAGACCTCGGTAGTCTACCCAATAACCATGACTGAAGTGGTTGCAGGTTGGCAGTCTACTCTTGTCTAGGATTCCTTGATTTTGTGGAGATTGATTTAATGTCTGTCATGGTCCTGCACAGCTGCCTTGGCTTCCTGGCTGCCTCAGTGGAAAGCGAATGTATATTAGATACTGGTGCTATAGAAGTTATTTATTAATAATAGAAACCATGATCAATTGTTGATCGTGTTAATGTTTAGTGAAATCAGCAAATTGAGTTGAATTTCTACCAGCCTTAGTGCAAGATGTACAGCATTTGCCTATTGGACAAATTTAGAATCGATCAAAAGCAGTCAAATTGGAAGCATCAGTGGTCATTGCTGTTGCAATTAGACATGGATATTTGGGCAGTGTGGAATTGAATCAACCTTTGACCACTAAGTGCAGGGCTTGAACTGAGTTCAGTTGTGAATTTGAACTGTAATGTGAACTAGCTATGTGTATGGAATGATTCTCAAGATGTTAGTATAAGTATTTTTAATTGTCAGATTCTGTTTGGCTATCATGACAACCCACTGTTTACATGTCTGAGTTCGTTATTCATTTAAATTTTACCATCCTTGTGGTTTCTGAGCCAGAAGAATGTTAAGTGTGATAGAATATCATCATCCTTAGGTCATTTAAGGGTACCATGTTTTCCTTATTAGTGTTTCTCCTATGATTGTTATTGTTTGAACTGCTGATTGACCAACCAGTCGCTGCAGGTCAGTGTGTCTGCCTGTTCTATCGTCATGTCTTAGTTATTCTTCAAATGCTTTGCTAGAATTGCAGGAAAGATATTAGCTGGAAATATGTTGTGTTATGAAATCATAGAAGTTGAGGGCAAACGAAGGTTAGAACAGATGGTGTTTACTAGCAGCAATGGTGGAGTGAAGAACAGATGGATGAGATGGTGATTGGCCAAGGAATGCCAAAGGATAGTTTACATGGTCTAAGTGCCAAGCCTCGGAGGAAAGCAGATTACACGAGAAGAAGTGGTTGCATGTAATATGAAGAAGAGGGATAGATTTTATTTTGTGGGATTCAAAAGACTAAAAGTTTGAGAATGGTAATATGTGAATGGGGAACACTGTTATCCTCTATGTAAATCGTTTTTCTTATGAACACTAACTTTTCACAGTTCTTTTGTGTTAGTGTTTAAATGTTTGTCTCAATAATGACCTGTGAAATTGGGCTAAAATACTTTGTGTTTAGTAGTTTGTAACCCAGATGAGCTTCATTATGCTCTAAAATTTGCCCCTTGATCGTTTCAAGATTTTCTTCACAAAATGTTTCTTTTGTAGTCTATTTAACTACTCTAAAACCAGTTTCAGTTCACAAACTTTTTCAAAATCATAAAAATATCAAAATTCTACAGAAGAAAATGGAAAAATAGTTCATATCTTAGCTTCAATGCTGTAACTGAAAAATTTGGAGGAAATATTGATCGTTATTTGTACAAGATGCTTATCTTGAGCACTTTATCAGTGTCTCAGACATTGTGACATTAAGCTGATGTAGGTTCAGATTATTATTAATATTGTTTATTTTATATTTACTTAAGGTGTGACACCATGGTAATGCAGTAACTACGTATAATCTTGATGTAATATGAAAGACTGGAACTTCTTTAAAGTGCAGTTTGAGTTGAAACTGGTTTCAGAATATGGATCACGTCCGTAGTTTTGACGCTGCACTCGGCACAGTATGATTGTGATGTATCGATTGGCTTATTGGCTAATATTTGGCTTAGTGGCTAATATCTGGCTTAGTGGCTAATGGCTCATTGACGTTGACCAGTGCATTTTGTTGTGTGGGATGTAGTTCAGCTGTTGGCAAGCCAGATTTGCCTTTCGTATTGATGTTTGGTGTGCTATTACTGTCCACAGTTTCCGTATCATACACAGTTTGGTTTACTTGTGGCTAATAACCTAACCACTCAGCTTTATTTGTTTGGTTTATTCGTCCTCCTACGTAGTCTGAGTAATTTACTAATATGCAAGATGGTATGGTATGGTGTGGTATCTGGGAATAAGATAAGATCAGCCCAATCGGCCAACCAAAGATGCATGCATAGATAAAAAAAAACTGTGAGTGAATTTATTTTGTTAGCTTTGGTTAACTTTGAGGGTGAGTGGTCTTGAAATATCTTTGTGTATCGGAGGAGATTTAAGTCCCAACCTCTGGGTTGACAATCCAGCATGCCAACCGCTGTACTATCATACATTTGAAAATCTTATCATAATTTGGCCTCTAGGTGTAGTGTAACAGACAAGTTTTAATGATATGGCACCCATAAAATAAATTATTCTCCACTGCTCCAGGGGGAATTGACCATACGATGTTTAGTTCCATGTGAACTTTTGTTTATTTTGTTTTTTGTCTATGTTCTTCAAGGATCTTTCAGTGCGTAGGAGATTGCTTTCAGCAGTTTGATTTTGAATAGAGTTGTGTACACGTGTGTTTAGCACCTACTTTAAGGTTTTGCTATCTTAACCATGCACTGCTTTAAAACTTTAAAGTTGAGTAATGAAGTTTTAGGTGAAAAAATGCTGAAGAAATTAGACCCGGGGAACTAATATTATTATTGTTGCAGTAATTACCATTTTAAACTCCCATTTCATATATTTACTTGAAAAACTCCTGTATCACTTGTACTGAATCCCAAAAATAGTGAATTGATTTTACAATAATCGTAATTGTAAACTCCAAATTTCTAAAGCCCACTTTAAAGCTAAGCACAAGACACAAGCTTCATCATCATCATCATCATCATCATCATCATCATCATCATCATCATCATCATCATCATCATCATCATCATCATCATCATCATCATCATCATCATCATCATCATCATCATCATCATCATCATCATCATCATCATCATCATCATCATCATCATCATCATCATCATCATCATCATCATCATCATCATCATCATCATCATCATCATCATCATCATCATCATCATCATCATCATCATCATCATCATCATCATCATCATCATCATCATCATCATCATCATCATCATCATCATCATCATCATCATCATCATCATCATCATCATCATCATCATCATCATCATCATCATCATCATCATCATCATCATACAGTACTTGCTATGGCACCACTCAACCTGTGCTCAGCAGCGCCTCGTCTTTCTCGTCCTCAATCATACTTTTTTCACAAGTGCTGCTTATTGTTGGGGTTTGTCTAGAGATACCAGGGGAGATCGGAGTCCAGTTGCCAGGGAGACAAGAGAGAGGAAGCAGAGAAGCTGCTAAGGCAAGTATGACTGAGGACGAGAAAGACGAGATGGTGGATGAATGGACAGATGAGGGCAGGAATTCTTGAAAAGATGGGACTTTAATGAGTGGAAAACCAAACAGTGTGAACTTTTTTACTCCCTCTACCATTGGTTGCTTTTTGTGCATTCTAAGCAAATAAAACATGATTCATAACAAAGTAGAATGTAAGGCTGGTACTCTTCCTATCTTGTGTAGAAATACTAATACAAAATATATGGTTTCAAGTTGTTTGCTGTATTTATTGCCACATTTTCATTTGCATTTAGAATTTTTTATGTGCATTATTGGTGCAAAGGTTAGACGTACACAACACACCCAGTCAGAAGACTTGAGCAGATCTTGATCATATTCTAATGACCCAAAATCAGAGTTTTCTGGCTTTCCTAGCGTCTTGTCGTATTTTGAAAGCCAATATTCCGAACACCATAGAGACGTATATGTGATGACGAACTCAGTGGATTAAGCTTGACTTGGATTGTCGGCTGACTGACACTGGTGCATTGGTCAGCTTCTGTTTATGTTCCCAGGCGGCTATATTCCGTGGCATTTGTCAACCAGCGTATTTATGTTCCTGTGCGTTTGTGGACCCGTATAATTATGTCCATGCGTGTTTTTGCAGACCGTTGTCCATACATCTTGAGTATTTTGCACAAAACTAGGAAACCATTCATTCTTTTGTTGTGTAAAATGTTTATTTTTTAAGGGTCTTGAACCTTTAGTGTTTATTGTTTGATCATGGTCTTCACTCATTGTCTTTAGCTTGTTTTTGTAACAATTGTTTTAGCAAAACATTTGTTTTAAAGGTCTGTTCACTTCAGTTCATGCCTACTAGTTTTCGTTCTTGCTTTATGCAACATAACCCTTTGTTTATCATGATGTTTTTATAAAACATATATGACATGAAAGATTATTTTTTTTAAGAAGCTACGAGTTATCGCAATTTACTTTTGAATAGATTTTTTAATATTTTTAATAAACTGTACAATTCACATTTGTATTTTTGGCTAATTGTTGTGTCTTCAAGTTCATCAGTTAGCAAAGGATATTCAGAAGTTGTGAAATATTTGGTTGATATTAAAACAGAAAATAGTGGGAATAAACATTACGTAGCGAAACAGAAGTGAAACAGATTTTGTGGATGCTATCAGAGGAGACTGTGATGGCATTCCAATCGAGACTCCTGTCTGTTTTCGTCTGAGGTTCGCTAAAGTGGTTCTTCCTGTTTACCATTGGAATTCATCTCTCTGATGTTCCTTTGCTTTATCTGGCTTTGTGGTTCAACTGTGTGGTGGTCACTGATATGTGTTGTGTTCTACTGTAGGCAAATGTTTGATGAATAAAAGCACTTTCACGATGCACAAAGATAAATTTGGAAAATTCTGTTACTTGCTAAATTAAACTTGATGCATTATATATTCATTATAAGCAGGCAAACATGTTTTGCTTATTAAACAGCATATTTGTTTAATTTTCATAAAGGATTTAAATGAATTGATACATAAAAACATGTTTACGTATGGATGTGCATCTTTAATTTCGAGATTAAGCCTACTTATAATCTCATGTGATAAATGAAGATAACCATGTTGGTTAATTAGAGAAATGTTTTTGTTTTGATTGTAGTTCCTGAGCAACCGACCAACTTTCAAGGCGAGGCTGTTTCACCAATCTCGATCCAGTTGACTTGGGATCCTCCAATGGACTCAGGCAACAACATCCAGAGTTATGAACTCTACTACAATGATTCTTACTCACGACAGAAACTCCATGACAGCATTTCATCATCTTTGAACTCCTACCTACTAAATGATCTCACTCCAAATACAGTTTACCATATTCGTCTGGCAGCAAAGTCGAAGAGGGGAGAAGGGGCAAGCACGGCCACCATCCAGATAAAAACTCCAGAGTTTGGTGAGGCTCTAGGTCTCTTAGTTTAAATTTTTTGGGTTAAATTATAGCAATCGCATTATTATCTGACAGAATCAAAAAAGTTAAATTACACTGCTTTAACAAAAGAAATGATATATCATGTGAAAGTTAAGTTTGAGCAAAACCACAAGAATTGACTAAGTGCTATAACAGTGTGGAGCCAAAATCCTGGGGCTGATGCGGGTGGTATACTGTTTCCTCTGAGAGTTTTCAGGATGCTGTGAGTGATGAGAAGAGCTGGTCAAGAGGGTTTTGACCTTCTTGCTGTAGTATCTGAGAAATTTTTTCAGCACTGTTCATTGATCTTGACGCGATGCATGGAAATGAATAATAATTATGTGCATCTGTGTGAAGTCCATTGGTTACACCTTTTCTAGGATAGTTGATTGAGTTTGATTTGGTTTAGATATATTTCAGTTGTGAGACTTCTGACATTGTTCCTGATGTGTGAGCTTCTGGTTTTGCTTTTTTTCTACTAAGTTTTTTAAATTTTGCCTAGCTCTGATGTTTCAGTTCGAACCATCTCTGAGTACTACCAAATTGCTTTATGAGTTTGATTTCTCTTATTGAATTATCTGTGCTAGTATTCGATCAAGTTTAAACCAGAAAAATGAGTTTAATTAATTGAACAACATCTGCTTTTAGGTTGGGCTTAATTGAAACACAGTAGAGTAGGTACCTTGAGGGGCACTAGATTAAGTTTTTGAAATGAATGAATAAATGAATGAATAGATGTAGTCAGTATCAACTTACTTGTTTTCCTACTTCAGAGCAGTGTGTTGGTTGTGCAATGAATGCACAGTGACCTCTGCTGGTCGTTCTATTCTAGCTGTGTCATTGATTGATCACTGTTGAACTTGTAAGGTCAGCTTGTCCAGTTGTTGAATTGCTTTAGCACTGTCTGTCTTAAACTGCAGCATCACAAAGCCACCATTTCTTAAGCCTCTGAACAACACAAGTAACAAGGATACATAGTTGTGTTAACAAATTGCCTTTTTGCACCTCATTCTCATTTTTCTATTGCTGCATGGAAACCTATCGCATCTCTTGTATATCAGAAACCCAGCACTCCTTTGAGTCCGTTTCTTATTCACTGTAAATTATTCCATAATTATATGGGTGAGTTATGTGTCAACAGAGTTTCCATGCCTCATACCATAAAATTACTCCTAATCCCATTGTATTTCACCAGAACATCACATGTATTGTTGTAGTGTCTTTCATTTACCTATGGGGGTTTCCTGTTTATGATATGGCAATTCAGCGTAATTTTATGACAAATTTCCATGTATTAGCTACAGCTTGTATCAATTTTGTCTTATATTTATGGCAACTGTCTCTGATAAAGAAGCTTTGCCTTAGTTTAAGGTGAATGACCGTGTCTTATTGCAGTTGGCCTTATCTTTATGGTTAATGGCCTTTGTGACTGGCCGTAAAGGTTATTTACGTTCCCTGATAGCCACATTCGTTGGCCTGGCCGTTGGCCCACACTGGACCCATTTCTGGTCACCAATGACTTGATGCAGGACTGCTGTGAGTCCAATGAATCTGGGTCATTTTTACAGGTCAAGACCTCTTAATAATGGCTGTTTATTTGCATAAAGAGGTGAGGCTCAGTAATGCTAGAAGTCAATAGCAGAACCATATCAGACACTTAATAATAAGTTTTTTTTAAATATATGAAGTACTTGCTCAGATTACACCAGAACAATGTATCATTTATTTAAAAACTGGAAAAGTTAAGAATCTGTGAACTCAGATTAACTCTGGGTTGTCTATTAAGAATTTCTGCAAAGAGGAAGGTGGGGTTCTGGGCAGTTTCCTCTCTGTCCAGCCAGCTGGTGATGTGTATTGGGTTGTTCTACCCACTGGTTTCAGTTTTGCTTCTTTTTGGCTTCTGCCAGTGGATGTCATTACTTTAGTTCTTTTCTTGTTTGCACTTGTTTTATTTTGTGCTTCTTTCTGTTTCTTTACTTTGATTTAAAGTATTTTTTTTAGTTGTGATCAGTTTTTTCTGTTTCTAATGTGTTTCTTTTGTTTTTCGATGTCTTTCCATTTTTTCGTTAGCTCCATCCTCTCCTCCAAGAGATGTAAAAGTGATTGTTATGGACTCTACATCCTTAGAGGTCACCTGGCAGCCGCCTACAGAACAGAACCAGAATGGTATATTAGCAGGCTACAAGATTATCTTATCGGAACAGACTCGACTGGGTCAGGATCTTGGCCAGCCAATGACCGTGACTGTCCCAGCTAACCACAGGTCCTATCATGTTCGAAATCTTAACAAATGGACGCACTACAAGGTTGGGGTGTTGGCCTTCACAAAAGCTGGAGATGGTCCAATGTCTGAGCCAATTGTTGTGCAGACTGATGAAGATGGTAGGTGGTTACATTAGGGTCAAGGTCAAATATATAAAACTGCTGTGCTTTAAAGGTACAAGGTTCAAATCTCATCGAGGATTGAAATGTTAAATAATTTTTTAATATGGGCAGTAAATTTATGAGAACGTGAACAGAAGCGCTAATGAATTATCTGGAATTTAAGGTTTCTTGGTAAAAGCTTCAAATTATGTCTTTTGAGGACAGCAGTGTTTGAGTGCCTTTTTTGTACAAGATACCTTTGTTCAACCTTATGAACTTTCTTTCATTTGAAGATGCTGATCCAGAAAGGATAGAGAGCAGACTTAGCATCAGGTGGTATGATGTTCCATAGATGATCACCTGCGACATTAATTAATGGTTGCTACAACGTAAACAATGTCTGTGGGTTGTGTTATTGTTGTCATAATTAGATTCGCACTGTGTGACGCTCGCTTACCACACAAGCTGCCTCTGCACTGATCCACGCCTTTGTCTCCTCTAGAATCGACTTTGGCAATGCTATTTTCTCCGGATTGGGCTTCTCGTTATCTCGAAATTGCAATCTGTTCTCAGTGCTTCTGCTCATCTGACCGATGGCATCCCAAGATTAGCCATATCTCTGCCTACATACAAGACACTTTGCACTGGTTACCTATACCTCAGCATACTGAATATAAGATTCTAACTCTCATGTGAAAGTGCCTTATGAGCCTTATGAGTTCATGTGTTACATCACATTCCAAAATGATAGTCCTTTGGACAGAGAGAGTCACTTGCGATCCACAAAGTGGGAACTGCCACATCCTGTTTCAGATCTATGTGTATCTTGGCTTCATCTATACCTGGTCGCAGGTCCATCCGATAGGCTGCACCTGATGTCCTTGTCATCCCTGGGGCTAGGATATCCACTACCCAACACAGAAGGTTTGCTATAGTTGGCCCTGTATCCTGGAATAGTCTTCCTTTTAAAATTATAAGTGAGCTAATCAGTCTGTCACCTTACTTGTTCCACAACTGCTTGAAATCGGTTCTGTTTGATCATAGGCTCTCCCTGCTTGGTCGGGAATGCTGCTGATGAGTTTTTTAAGTTGTGCTTTACAAGTTTTCAGTTATGTTATGTTACGTTGTGCTATGTGTTACATCACATTCCAAAATGATAGTCCTTTGGACAGAATCACTTACGATCCACAAAGCCATAGAGATGGGGAGGCAGCTACAGTGGACACCAGTCTGAAAACAGGCATCCCAGACCTTCAGCCTATATACTTAGTATGACATATCGCAGAATGGACAGAAGCAGGCAGCTTTGAATATCAGATCAATGACCAAAGTATCCCAGAAACCCAGCACTGTTTTGGATCGGTGTACAAGAAAAGTCAATGCATCTGGTGAATAAGTGCAATATTTGTGAATTTGAGGTGCAAGCAAAGACGAAGATAGTCGGCTGGCTGATATGTATTACTTTATTAACTATGAAACATCTTTTAAACTGGATTTTGTGTTCAGTGAGAATATTTTGCAATGGTTGCTGTATGGAGTGATGTTTTTGGATTTGTTTGATTTTATTATGACCCTTGCCAAGGATTTACATGAATGTCCAGGTACAGACATACCTACATATTTGCAATTTTTCTGTCCGTCTAGTTCCCGGTGAACCTCGGAGGGTTCGTCTGGATGTCGTGAACTCTACGGCTGTTCATGTCCAATGGACGAGTCCAAACGAAAAGGACCAGAACGGCTTGATTCGAGGCTATCAGGTGCATTACATCAAGGTCAGTGAAAGCGATGACCCACTCGGGTCAGCCGACATGATTGACACAATGGATGGAACTGCACTGGAGTATGTCGTTGGCAACCTGTTGCCAGAATCCTCTTATCGTTTCCAAGTGGCAGCCTACACTCGCCGGGGCGATGGAGTGCGCAGCCGGCCCAGGAAGGTCAAGACTAAAGGGGCAGGTATGTTTTGGGCACTTGTTTTGTTTTTCAGTTGCTGGATTATTATTTCACAGCAGGGCGTTAAATGCTTTGAAGTTAAGGTTGGGGTAACCTCATGGGTAGACGATGTTTTGAGAATGGCATATGTGGGTTGGTAACCTATATTCGTATATAATCACATACATGCATAAAATGTTTCTGGTGTGCAAATTAGAGGTGGTTTTGGTTTATGGGTTTTTATTTTGCTAGGCTCTTGGGAGCAATGTATCAGTATTTATATATTGGTATGCATATATCAGTATGTATGTATCAGTATGCATGTATCAGTGTGTATGTATCAGTATGTATCTATTAGTATGTATCTATCAGTATGTATCTATCAGTATATATGCATCAGTAAGTAGGTATCAGGATGTTAATATCAGTATGTATGTATTGGTATGTGGTAGTATGTATGTGCATATATAAGTATGTATGTGTATCTATGTATCTCAACATTTATATAGCACCTTTCAAGAGATGCTGTGAAGATACTGAAGGATGTCTATCTAACAGACATAAAATCTGCATCTTAATAGCTTTATTTCTTTGAATATAATAATAGTTCATCGCTAACAAATGAGCTTCATTGAGCAGTTTCCGTGTTACCATGTAATGTTCAGCTATAGAGATTTGTTAATTTGGATAAACTGCAATCGATCTACTGATGACTGATTGATTGATAATTGATTGACCATGTTTGCTTTAGTGGTTTGATTGATAATTAGGCGTGGTGGCTCAGTGGTAAGTTCGGCGCCTTGTGACCGGAGGGTTGCAGGTTCGAATCCCACTCTAGCCGCTGCGTACGGACCTTAGGCAAGTCCTTCACTCGCAATTGCTCGTGGCGCTTCGGTGTGAAAATTCCAGCACAGTATCAAATGCTGTAGTCGGGAGCGCCTCTGAGTAGTAGTAGTAGACTTCGAGAGGCGCTATAGAAATATCCGGAATAAATCCATAAAAAATTAATTGATTGAACGTGTTTGCTGCAGTTCCGAGTGCACCGCGTGGTCTTCAGGCCAACCTGGTAGAAGAACATCCACCGGTGGCATCCATGTCTTGGATGGAACCGCAGATATCTAATGGCGATATTCTAGCCTACCGAATTACATACACAGCCAGAGGTGAAGCATCAGTCGAAGAGAAAAGCCTTGGTCCGAATAAGCTCCATTACCTAACTGGCCTCCTGGGTTCGTTTTAACTTTGCTTTAGGATTTTGAGTGCATTTAAAAGCTTTGCAATATAGTGTAGTGAAGTCATACCCGATAGTCTGATTTTCAGAAACTTCATATTTCTACTGCCTAAATAATTTTATTTTTCCAGAATAATTATTGTTTGTGCATAGCATAACAGTAATGGTGATAATGTTGATGACATAATGACAGTGATGATGAATAATGATGATAGTAGTGACATGATAAGGAAACAAATGATGAGAAAATGAAGTTGCACAACTGAAGCAAAAGCGGGATGCTTAGAAATGAAGTATAAAGCATCTAGAAAAGTATCAATACAAATTAATTGTGAAATAAATACTATTATTCTTTTTCTTTTTAAAAATAATTCTGCAATATTATTTTCATTTCCTTTGTTTACAATGACTCACGCATCAAATATGAGGTCATACTACAAACAGCTTTACTGTTTATTAGGTGTTTGATCAGAGAAGAAAGATTATTTTGGTAATTTCTTGCAGGTGTTTCAATTGTGTTGATATCTTGTCGTGTTTTAGAGAGAGGCAGAGAGTATGAGGTTCGCGTTGTTGCCAGGAATTCGGTTGGTTATGGTGAGGAAGCTCACTTGACCATCAAAACACCCGAAGGAAGTGAGTCAGTGGTATATTGTTCAGTGGAATCATCGACCACAAGAGGGAGCTACTGATTTCTTACTCTATACAAACATACCCATACACATACTTTTTGTGCTTCATTTGTCTCGATTTTATTTGTTTTTCGTTTCATTGTGGACTTATTTAAACTGTTAGCTATAATTAAGTTTCTTGGCTTACACTTTGATTTCTCGAATGATTGTTATCTGTGATAAGTATTTTTATTTCATGGTTTTAATATTTTTTATTTTACTTATACATTTATACATATATGCACACCATAAAGGCATATACCACTCTCATTTTTGTGAGGTTTTGAAATGGTTGAAATTCGTTTCTTCTTCCCATTTCAAAAACTCTTATGATTCGTCATTGTACTTTTGCGTTCTCTTTTCCATCTCGGCTGCATAAAACATGTTATAGTAGACACGATATCCACTGATTCCGGTGAAAGGTGGTGGGTCCCAGGATGCCTCAAGAATGCAACATTTAACAATGCAACAAAACCATTATCTTTTTTCTCTGTCAGCTGCTGCAACTTCTTCAGTCTTCTTTGCATCGGAGCTTTTCCTTGTTTTTACAATGTACGGTTCTGTGCATACACCATTTTTTACTCTTATAGATGTTGATTTGACAAGTTCTTGTTTAGGTTAAGACTAATGTTAATTGTACCGTGATTACTATGATAAAAACTCTTTTGTTCAGTGAACTTCAGGCAGCATGTTGGCTACCTTAGGCAACACTTAAGTGACGTCTGTAAAAGTTACAATGTTAGATCACTAGTAAATAACTACAAAAAAGAAGACAATGTGACCAGCTCTCTTGAGCTGATTTGCTTCTGTTCGATTTCATTTTATCTTATATTCTTTCACTTACCGTTTCTTCACTTGAGAAATTGTTTGGTCTCCTCTAAAGTCCGGTCTTTTGCCATTTTACGTGCTACTGTCTGCTCCGCCACTTCTTTTTGAGAGATTTTTTTGTTTTTGAGTCATTTTTAAGTTTTGTTTTCTGCTTTATTTGTATCTACATTGCCATTCTTGAATTGTTTTCTTTTGCTTCAGCATGCCGTGGGTTGTGTCAAATCGTACCATGACGCTTGGTTGTTATTTTGATGCTAAGTTCTGAATTATGTTTCAGCAGCCTTTTAAAGTCTGGTTTCATCAGATATTGTACCATTAAGCATGATTGATCATTGTTTTTCTTTATGTCTTGATTTTGTGACCAGCTCCAGGAGCAGCCCCGCAGAATTTTACTGCAATCGGCATGAGCTCGACTAGCGTTAAACTTCAGTGGGATCCGCCAGCAAAGAAACACCAAAATGGTCAGATCATAATGTACGAGGTCATTTACCATCAGCGCAACGAACAAGCCAGGAACTGGACTATTACCGCTACTGAAACGTCAACTATGGTTGAGAATCTTGAAACGATGACGGACTTTATCTTCCAGATCCGAGCATACACGAGCGTTGGACCAGGTCCTTGGAGCAATCGTTTGCCATTTCGAACTTTTCCATATGGTATGACATCATTATTGTTGGATGTTTTATGCTTCCTACTCTTACTTCATGCATTCGATGCATTTTGTACCAGTAACATTATTTTGACTCATCTGTGCAGCTGTTGTCGATTGGCTTTGAGGAGTTACAGTCATGTATAGCAAATATCCATGACTGTAACTCCTCAAAGCAAATCGACAAGAAACTCCTCATTAACCAGTTAACTCTTTTGCAGCGACTGCATAACAAAAATGCATCCATTTGGCATATAATGAGCTATATTTAGAGTGCTATTTATACATGCTAGATAGAGGAAACATTGTACATTTCAAAGAAATCCCTTACATGGGTTTTCCCAATGGTTTGATAAAGTTAAAGGAGTAACTTTGGCCGATGTTTGTGTAAAAAATTACATCCAGCCATTTTGGTTTTAAATAGTCAATGTTGTGTCCTCTTGGTCATTGGTATTTCTGTAGTCCTTCAATCGATAACTTGGCGGGTGCAGTCGACGACACTTTGTTCAGGGCCATTATTTCAAATAGGTACCGTGTTTTGCGGCTTCTCTGCTCAGAGTGGGGGTGGGGGCACACAGCATAATCTTAGACCTAGACCGCACCCGTGTGCTCACCCTATCAAAGATAGTCAAAATTTCCTAGTTCATATGATGTTTAACAACAGTTACTAGATCTATGACCTACATCCCTTTGAATCGCAACAGTGTGGTAAAGGCTCTCCAAAAAATTCTTGGACAAGGCAGAGGTTTTAGCATTGAGAAAACTTGGATTAGAAGAAACAAAAACCAATTTTGGACTAAACTAATTAATTTATTATCTTACCACTGTTGTTACAAGTTTGCCTGATGAGTGGCTACATTTGGCAATTCTCATTACATTTTATTCTTTTCATGAAAATTTGTATAAAGTTTTAATTTTATAATTTTTATTTTTATATTAAATTTCTACTTACCCTGAATGATATCAAATTTTATGTTGATCTATGTGAATTTAGTGGCACTGCCCGGTCCAACCAATCTGCAGGTGCGTCGAATATCTCCAACTGCCCTTGAGGCATCCTGGGAGCCACCACCTTTCACCGGAATCAGTGGATATCGTGTCTACTATAACATGTTTTACGCAGCCGAGATGGAAAAGTGGCAGAGCCTTGAGATTTCGTCATACACCGTGACAGAGATCAGTGGACTGGAACCACACACTGCCTATGCTGTCCGTGTTCGAGCGAAGACGGCTGATGGAAAGTACAGCAACTTCTCGGAAACTGCGGTCACAAACAAGATAGAGAATGGTTAGCATCTGACTGTTATGAATTTCCTTACTAGTTAGATTGGTTGAATAGAATTGATTCTGTGTATTTGACTGTTCTCAAGTAGACTGGTTATGACTGACCGATTATGACTGACCAATTATGACTAACCGGTTATGACTGACCGATTATGACTGACCGGTTATGACTGACCGGTTATGACTGACCGGTTATGACTGACCGGTTATGACTGACCGGTTATGACTGACCGGTTATGACTGGTCATCTGCTGTATATTTCTTTAATAATAATAATAATACTAAACGTGTTTATTGGCAAGCTCACTCACAACTGCAGTAAGTAACATTGAAACATATTATGATAGTACAATTATCAAGATCTTATAGAACACACGTGTTGGCAGCATGTTAGGCATCTGCTCATTTTACAGCTGCCCCCTAGGGAGTGGAAGGCTGAGTCGACCAATAGAGCGCTTATCGGTTACATCACTGAATGTCACAACATTAAGTTATTATGATTTATGTATGTTGTTTACAGAACCTTATGACATGGTAACGGACTTCTCTGCAAGAACAACCTCATCTTCAACAGTTCTTCTGGATTGGAAGCATCCAAGGAAAGCTGGTGTTACACAGTACAGAGTGAGGAACTTTAACTTTCTTTAAGTAAAGGCATTATTCATTCCGTTATTATTTATTAAGAAAATTTATATAGTCCAGCAATCACAGACTCTGTGTCAGGCCCTTAGCCAGAAATAAAGAGTAGGGCGTCCAAAAGCATTCAAAGTCGTGACCACCGATGCCGTGATCGCATGAAGTCACGACCGCCTGATGCCGCGACCGCACGAGTCCGACTGCAAAAGTCTGCAATGCCCCTACACTGAATGACTTTTGGGTTTTGATCACAATTGTAATTGTTTTTTTTTATATACAATGATACAAACAACAATCTGTTGACTTCAGATTGTAATTTTTAATTCCCTTATTTGATTATTTCAGCCTAGGGAACAGACGTTACTTGTTATCAATCTAAGCTCTTATAATTATTCATAAGGTCAAGGTATTTATATTGTCAAATCAGTTACCAATTACCATGAAACAACGTCATCTAATTGGCACTTAATTACACATATCGTAGATCATAAATAGCTGCTAGAGAAGTGTATCTTGTGTGGGAAAAGGAACATCATTACACAGATAAAGGGGAATGGATTATACAATTATAGCCTATCACATTTAGGACGTCGCGTCCATGCACAATTTATGGCCGTCCAAAATGATTTCAGCCGTCCAAAAGACGGCTGGATGGGTGGCTGGCTAAGGGCCTGCTCTGTGTGCTATCGTAAATGATGTTAAATGTCATTAAGAACAGAAATTTAATCGGTAAGCAAAACATCACACAGAAAACGAGGAGAGTCACCAGCGATGGACTCTTTGCACACAAGCGAAACCCTACCAATGGATTTAGGTGCAGTTGACAGATGACATCATATTCAACAACAGGTGGTAGCATCCGCAACCCATGATAGTGTCACCGCCAGCAGTCCCTCATTGTTTGGAAGATAATGCACGTCAGGCTATACATTGAGCCACCGGTTGCATGTAGAAATGGTATTTGTCGGCTGTGAATCAGTAGATCAGAGCACCAACAGTGACTATCTGCCAAAGACGTGTTTCGCTCGTCCTCCGCCAATACGTAAATACCCAGCTAAAGAGGGCGTATGCAGTCAGTCCTTAGGCACAGGCTGAAGTGAACATCAGGAAGCGCATCCCTTCTTATGTAGTCACTTAGGCCCAGATGATACATGTAGAAAATACCATAAAGAGATAGAAAATAGATGGTAGAAATCTGCATCATGAGGTTGTGTTTACTTCTCGACATCACTACCTTAGCATTATTTATTAGTGTGATGATTGGTTTTGGCAATGGTCTAAACCAGCAATCTTTTGTTGTTAAATGATGAAAATATTATGTACACCAATGAATTCATCATATTGGCAAGTGGGCTGACCCTTTTAGTAAAATATTCAACCAGCCTTTATCAGAAATTGACAAAAACGTCACTCAACATTGCTGCTGGTACTGCTTTTGTTACTGTTTGAAAAATGCTATAAATCACTAGTATGAACGCTATTTACTGACTGTTGGTCCTGCTACCCATATTTGCGTGAAATCCTTCAAAATCAATGCCTCCTTTTACTTTAAATTGCTAAAAATCACATCCCAAATTGCCTCTTTTGTTGTTGTGGCAGTCGTTAAGCACAATCATAAAATGAAAACATACGGCTGACTTCAGGTCTAATTTGCATGTATATAAATCACCAGTGGCAAAATTGTAGCTCAGTTACACCCTAATTACCTAGGCAAATAGTTAGGAAGACCACTGGTTCCCTAACATCAACTGCATCAGTAAGCACACCTATAGTGTTGCAATTCTGTGCATGCAGCATGCATGGAAAGTTTCCCATGCAGCTGTGGCACGCAAAGGGTTAAAATGTCTGTGGGGTCAGTTATTCTTGATGAATGTTTGAGTTCACTGTGCTTTTGTGTTTGCAGATCGAGTATATTGGTCATAAAAAGTACCTTGATGAGTTTGTAGTAGAACATACTTTAATTGACCAACTGAAAGAGAAAATCGTTCCAAAAGAACAGAACAGTGTTCTGATCGAGAACCTGGTTCCCAAGACACAGTATACATTCAATATCAGTGCCTTGTTCAATGATGGCTGGGGTCCAGCAAGCAAGTTGAAGGCAGAAACTGGAGTCGAAGGTAAGTCAGTTAGTTGCACATATGAATCATTTGAATCAGTGCTCGAAAAACAGCCAATTTTGATCCCTGTTTGTGAGCGAAAAATATCTTCATGATTACTGCAGATGTAAATTAGAAAATGTTAACAGACCAGGTAGAAACCTTCTGTGACAGGTTGTGATGTGCTGCACACCGAGTAAGTGTGTTTGTGTCCTGGCTTTCAGTAAGCAATTATTCTAGTAACACCTTGCACATTTCTGGGATCTAACTTAATGACCAAACAATGGGGTATTCTGCAGAATATTTTGATTGATGACTTGTTGCAGCCCCGGCCATCATCAGTGCCCCCGCTTTCATAAAGACAACTTCCGACTCGAGCATTGTTCTGAACGTGTTTATGGCCTCTGAAGAGTATGGTCCTGTCAGCCAATATGACATCGTTGTTGTCACAGAAGAATTGGCGAGGGAGAGAAAACCAGATGACTTGAGTCAAGAAAACGTAAGTCACTTTGATTTTGTCTTCATTTGATATACAGTTTTCAGTTGCATCAATTGAAGACAAAGCCTGATGGAAATTACGACTGTCAGTAATGACTGTAATTACTTTTTCTGTGATATAAGCCCTACTCTAGATCGAAAGAGTCAGAAGTCACTTGCATTACTTCTACAGTTTACACACTGAGATATAGAACAAGTACAATAGTACATGGTATACAAATACACAAAATAAGGGTTATGTGCATGAAAATATGTATTCAGAAAGGTTTACAAAGTAACTAAGAAGAGAACTTGTGAACCTTCCTCTGTCTTCTTTCCATCTTCTTTGATAATGTATTCGATAAGGAGTGTGGTTGAGGAGTTTAAAGTGGCTCTACATAAATGTCCATTTGTATTACATTACATTCCTTTGCATATAATGGAAGTCCTACAGTTGATGTTCATATGTTGTCTACAGCTGATTGACGCTAACCCAGATGCCTGGATTGCTGCTCGTTTTGTTGGTCCAATGCAGAGCAGTTTTCTGTTGGGTGATGGTTCAAGCCCTGGAAATGGCAGATTCTACAATCAACCGTTGATACCTGGACAGCTTTATCGAGTGTTTGTGCGTGCTTATACAGCAGACAATGTAAGTTGATGAAGTTTGTTGAAGTCGATGGTTTTTGTTGTCATAATTCTACTGCTTTGCTGAAGCTACTTTTTTCATACATTTCACAATACACTCAGTTTTAATCAATATGAAATGTGCATGGATAATTAAGGAGAGTTGATACCAGAGAAAGCTGTCACAATTGTGTGTGCCTGTTTCCCATGTTGTAATGGTTAAGGAGAGTTGTAATGTCTATCTCGTCTGACCATTGTGGGCAATTAAACTTTAGGATTGTCTGGAAATTAAGTTGGAGGGCTTTCATTTTAGTTAAAGACAAAGTTTAACTTAAGGAAAACAAAGGCAAACACCTGCCCTTAATTCTGTTGGCTAGGTATGTAACTTCTCATTCTCGTAAATTTAGTTTTGTACTTAAGTACAAAAACTTGCTACATATTATGTTGATAAAGTTTCAGAAGGCCATTGTACATACAGATATATACCTAGAAAAAATAAGAATAGTCGTATCTTCTTTTTCTGATCTATGAAATGTTTGACATATTCACTGGTCAATTATTTGAGTGCTCTGATCTTGTAACGTGGAATGTGGACGATCGAGTTCCCTCCGAGAAGGTGACAGTGTGGGGATATTGTGTAGATCCTTAGCATCAGTGCCGATAGGTTAATCCAACTACTAAGGGATCCTTCCAACTGGCACCACTTCTGAAAAAGAGTCTACACAGGGGTGTAAACAAGTCTTGTTTACACCCCTGTGTAGACACTTTTTCAGAAGTGGTGCCATTTGAAGGACTGCTTGGCTGAAACATTAGACTTAAAGACCACAAGTCAACAATTAAACCTTTTTAACCTATCAGTTTAATATTATATAATGACCCCAGATCATCCAGATGGCAGTCTGAGATGGAATGCCTATCATCTTGATGGTGGCTTCATTAAGTTAATGTATTTGAACAAAGTCTGAGATGGACCCAATGACCTTTGTTCTGTGGATAGTAACCTATGATCAAAGTACAAACTGGTATTCAACTTTGCTTAGCACTTTAACGATGACAAGAGTGTACTAAAAGTGACTGGGAAGCCAATGCAGCTCATCGTTACAGTGTTAACTTCATCATGGTTGTCAGTGCTTAGTGCCGAGCCTGTAAACACATGACCATATATATACACGATACTATGTAGCTTCAAGAAGTGAATAAACAATGGCACATGAAAACTTGTGATTTTATATGAATATATATATGTTACTATAAAGAATACATTTACAGTATGCAGTTTTATGCACTTGACACAATTTATATACAGTGCGTTTTTGAGGTACCTAGAAGGTGCATACACAATTGCCAAGATATGTACAAACGTACATACATATGTATGTACATACATACGTACGTACGTACATACATATGTACATACGTACGTACATACGTACGTGTGTGGTGCTGCGTGTGAATGTGTCAACTGCACTTGCTTGCATAATGTGGTGTTTGTTGCTTTTAGAAGTGGACATCTTCTCAATATTCGCAAGCTCTGACAACCACTGATGCCCTGCCTAACAAGGTGGCTGTCTTTGACCAGGCCAGTCTCCGGCTGCTCTGGATCGTCGCACCTGTCTGCATTGTTGTTGTTCTCTTCCTCCTCCTCATACTTATCATCATTTTTGTCAGGTAATTAATTATTCAATATCGCAATTGGTTGACAAGTGCCAGTCTACGTTGTAAGAGTAAAAAGTTGTTGGAGTAGTCATGTGCCTGTGGTTAAGCTTTGGCTGAAAAGGTCTTTCAAACACTGAGCTGAAAATTTGATAGAATTATTGAGCGATAAAAATCTTTCGGCCGCAGATGTTTACTGTCTTTAGATTCCATACTCGGCCTTGGTCAGTGGCCGGTCAAGAATGACCCTATGAAAAAGTGCAGGTGAACTGAGGGACGCAGTAATTAGTTGTATTAAGGGAATCTGTTTTTGTCAAATTGCTGTCGATTGCCAAGCCAACTGAAGTGCGTTTTGGATGCATTAAGGCGCAGACGGTTGGATGACATCCGAGCCCCAAGGGCCGGCATGACCCACTGCATTGTAAGAGGATCTGAAGCTGAGCAATGCAGGTAGGCCTATTATTTTACATACATATCGTCAGATTGCAAAACTATTATAGTTAAAAGCAGTTCAGGAAGCAGTGTGCATTTGATTGGCTTTTTCATTGCTTTTATCTTTTGAGAAACATCAGTGATTGAATGATTGAATGTAAGGGGTGCATACATGGACTTGTCAATGTCCATAATAATCCACCCCCAATCCTCCACCCCCTTGAAATTGGTTTGGATCTGCCACTGAATAATACTTTGCCAGATTAACAGTGGTTTTGGCCTTGCGTCATGTATCTGGCTGGGTTTAAAAGCCTGTTTCTTACATGCAAAGGGCAGCCCTTGTCATGAAGCCTTGAGATGAGCCTAAGACAGGGATGATTGCAAGGGCAGTCGTCATGAAGCCTTGAGATGAGCCTAAGACAGGGATGATTGCAAGGGCAGTCGTCATGAAGCCTTGAGATGAGCCTAAGACAGGGATGATTGCAAGGGCAGTCGTCATGAAGCCTTGAGATGAGCCTAAGACAGGGATGATTGCAAGGGCAGTCGTCATGAAGCCTTGAGATGAGCCTAAGACAGGGATGATTGCAAGGGCAGTCGTCATGAAGCCTTGAGATGAGCCTAAGACAGGGCAGTCCTTATCATGAAGCTATGAGATGAGCCTAAGAGAGCTGGCAAAGAGACGTGGAAATGATAGTGTTCCAGAGAAAGAGACATGGCACTAATGGTGATGAACTATGAAGTTACACTGTAACTCTTATAGACAACATTTTCACGAATACCTGGCCAAGGACTCTGGGCTTGTCAATAGTTATAAGTGATATATCTGATCACTTGCCAATTATAGCCTGGATCAGAAACTCAAGACTTAAATAAACCTGTTATCATGTCATGTAAAATTAATTAGGCAAGCAGTAATTTATTTCAACAAATGTTAAGACAAACGAACTGGTCCAGGACATCTGATGCTTACGCGATCCCTACGCTGAGTTTTTTTTATCAATTTAAGTTGTCCTGTGAAAAGGCATTTCAAATTACTAGGCAGAGTGGAAGGAAGGGCTCTAACTTAAGGCAACCATGGATGACGGTTGACTTACTCAGATCCTGTAAAAAGAAAACTAAACTGTATCTCAATTATATAAAAAAAAACTTCCAAGGATAATAAAATCAAATTTATAAAATATCGCAATAAATTAAAAACAATGCGAATAAAAGCTGCAAAAATTCTACTATGAAAATGAGTTTGCTAAATATAGTCACAAACTAAAAAAACATGGAGTATAATAAGATTGATAATCAAATCTGGTATAGAGGAAAGGAGGATTGATGGACTGCTTATTAATGAAGTAATGGTCGCTGACCCTATTTCAAAAGCCAACAAATTTTATGACTTTTTTGTGAATGTAGGACAATTATTAGCTGACAAAATTCCTCTAGGCTCTAAGACCTTTAGTCATTACTTGGATAGGGGTTCTGGTAATTCATTTGCACTCATTCCCACTACAACTGAGGAAATTACTCAACTTGGAGGAGTAATTCGTATTACTCATAGGTCAGGGTTGGATGATATTGACCCCTGTATTGTGAACCCATATCTTAATTTGCTGGCCTTACCTCTAGCTGAAATTATTAATACATCTTTTGCAACTGGAATAGTACCCTCAGCACTAAAAATGGTTGAGATCATACCAATTTTCAAATGGAGCAATCGTGCTGAAGCCTGTAATTATCGCCCCATATCTATTCTCCCATATTTTGCCAAACTCATGGAAAACTAATGTGCAACAGGCTCTATAATTATATTAATCAAAACGACTTTCTTTATCCCTCCAGCACGGCTTCCAGGCTGGTCACTCTACTGCCATGTCACTGATTAATCTGCAGACAAAATTTTAACGGCTATAGACAATAACGAATTCTCACTAGGAATATTTAGATCTGGCTAAGGCTTTTGATACGGTGGACCATACTATACTTCTCAGTAAATTAGAAAATTATGGGGTAAGAGGTATGCAACTGGCATGGTTCAAGGACTACCTCGATCAAAGACTCCAGTGCGTAAGTTGTAATGATGTCACCTCCAAATTTAAAACAAAATTTGGGGTCCCACAGGGCTCAAACCTAGAGCCTCTGCTCTTTTTAATTTATATTTATGACCTCCCTAGCCCCTCATCAAAATCGAGTCTCATACTATTTGCTGGTGATACTAACATCTTCTTATCTGACAGGTCACTTGAGGAACTATTCAAAATTGCCAATTAAGAACTAATATACTTAGCCGATTGGTTCAAGGCTAATTGACTCGCCTTGAATTTACTTAACACAAACTTTGTACTACCGGTATTTAGATCTTTCAGGAAGTTATTGCCTCACTTGAATTACTCGCTGAATATTGATAATTCGATCATATTGCAAGTGAAATTTGAGAAATTTTTGGGTGTTCACATTGATGAACACCTGTCCTGGAATGTCCACATAAACCAAATTGGAGCAAAGATTGCAAAAAACGTGGGGATCATATCTAAAATTTCTTATTTACTCCCATCTCATATACTAACAAACCTGTATCACACTTTTATTCATCTATTATCTGGAATATTTTAATTTGAGTTGGGCTTCAACCTATCCAATTAGACTGGACAGACTGAGAAAGTTACAAGAGAGGCGATTCGCATAATTAAAAAGCAAGTTTAATGCCCACACTTTCCATCTTTTCCAACTAAAGAAAATTCTGACAATTGATCAGATAAAACAATTGCAGATTGGGCGTCTTCATGTTTCAGTTTATTCATAACTCCCTACCAGCTTGTTTTGCTAGATACTTTACTGTCACTAAGGATATTCACAGTCATAATACTAGAGCCAAGGGCACCCTCCGTCCGATAAGCTTTCGTACTAACTATAGGAAGCAATCAATAAAGTACAAGGGTCCTGTTATCTGGAAGAACTTGCCATGGGAAATTCGTAATTTGTCAACTATTACTTCCTTCAAAAGATCACTAAGAATGCATCTAACGAATCACTAATGATAATGCACCGGGTTCTCCCAAATTTTTGCTTCTCTTGCTTTCTTTCTCTTGTATTTTATTTTGTTACTTTCTTGTTATATTTTTGTCAACTTTCTTTAGTTCAATCATCAATCAATCAATCAAATCATTTTATTGCTTCCATCAAAAAAACAAAACAAAACAAAAACATGTTATGTAACAAACTATAAGTGGTCGGATTGTGGTTCTGTCTCAGATAGAGCAAAAGGTGGCCCTAAAGGGAGGTAACTCCCGCTAAGCAGGGACACCTACTAGTGTTGTACATAACTTAAGTGACTGTCAAGTCATGGTAAGCCAGAGGGAGTAGATAGTTGAGGTCTGGTGTGGAAACATGAGAGAAAGCAAAATAAATCATTGTTAAACTTAACTAATCATTTATATATACTTAACTAAACGTCAACAAAAGAAACAAAGAAACAGAAAATAGGACTATCAGTCCTATAAGAAAAGAATAAGTAGGAGAAAAAATGAATGAATGGGGAGAAGAGCAGCACATAACCCGGCGCGGCGCGCCCACCGAGCAGCATTGGCCAAACCCTGTGGTCGTTCCAAGGTCCGTTAACAACCATTCAAGATAAATGATTTCAGACGAGATTTGAATAAGTTTATATTTGGAGAGTGACGGATATCGGGAGGTATAGTTTCCCATACTCTGGGCCCATACGCCTTTAAACTAAATAGTCGTGAGTTGGTACGAGCCTTGACTGGTCTGAGGGCAGCGGCGTTCCTAGTATGATGGGTGTGGATCCGAGATCCTGGAATAAAATAGTCACAGAATGAGGAGGGAAGGTTATTGTGTTCAAACCGATAGAAAAATTTACCAATTTGTGTTAGCCTAAGTTGACTTATATTTAGTAGTCTAAGTCTGCTGAAGATTGGGGCAGTATGGGTCCCAAAAGGCACTCCTGCCACCATCCGAACTGCCTTTTTTTGAAGAAAAGTCTGCATACATCCGTTATTGCGTTAATGATGATTGTAATGGTCTTATGACCACTGATGCGAAAGCTCTATAACATTGTTGTTAACCTGCCATACAGGCAGGTTAACAACAATGTATTGTCTCTGATGTTATTTCCTGGGGGTTCCTTCTAAGCAGGACAATAGTCCCTTCTGGAACTCCCAATTGTATCCCACCTAGCTGCCACACGAATTTGTGCTTTTTAAAATCCAATCATCATTTGTTTTTTGTGTGTGTTCGTTTGCTATTATCTGTTCCGATCGACTCGTGATGAGATGCAATAAAGAATTATGTTATTATGTTATGTTATGTTAATTACTTTAATTGGTGGGCTTTTTGCATTCGCTTTGGCTGATATAAGCCATGTGACAGTATTTGATTCTTTCTCATATCTCTTCCAGTGAGACACTTAAACGCTACCACTGGTCTCCTGACATATGTCTTCTAATGGATGATAACAAATTACGAACATTATTATTTTTTCACATGCCTGCTAAGAGATTTTCTACTGGGACAACTCTATACAGACAGTCAGACATGCAACAGTTTTGTATGACAATAAATCACCAGGTGTGTCCCTTGACATAAGCTGCCAAATTCCAGGTATTAAGTTACAGGATCATTGATTTGGATTTGGCATTGTGTAGATCTGCCTATGAAGAGTGCAGCATTGTTTGCTTTTTGTCTATCTTTGCACTGCACTGGAGGCACTGGATTGACTGCAATTCTGGCTTCTGAGTTGAGTTCATAACATCCAATGTGCTCAGTGAATCCAATGTTACTTACATCATACGTTACATTGTAGGTGTTCATCAGACTCGAATTGCCTGGATTATGGATTGACAGTGTTATGCCATCCTCTGTATTATAGAAGTCTTCAACATTAGACTGAATTATATTAAAGTGTTTTCTTATATTACCAGACGCAATTCTGGCAGGAAAAGCAAAATCCCACAGCCGACGAAGATCTGCCTGCCACCGAATGAATTATCTTCAAATCCCTGTGATCCAGTTGAGATTCGGAGACAGACTTTTCAAACTCCAGGTAAACCGATCTTCTAAGAATGGCTGAGAACAAGTCTTCTTTTTTTAAATGAAGATGAATTTAATTGACTCTGCAGTAGAACAGCATTCAAGGTCTGATTCAAAATCTTGTCAAAGTGAAGATAGAAGTTTGAATTAGAGGTAAGGTAAGGTTAATTAGACGTGTATCCTTTCAACTTGTTGACTATCTTCGTGCTAATTCTCTTATGCCCCTCTCCAGTCTACTCTCTACTGAGTCTCTTATCATTCGTCTTTTGGCCAAAATCTTTGGAGCCTTTGACCATAGACAGGTTACGCTTCTTGTCCTCTATGATGTATGTGCTGCTTTTGATACTGTGGATCACTCTATACTTTTGGAGCGTTTGGAGAAGTCCTGTAGAATTACTGTTCTTGCCCTTCTTTGGCTTCAGTTCCTCCTCTCGGACCGCTCCCACTCTGTTGTCTTTGGGCCCACATGCTCCTCCTGGTACTCTATTCCTCTTGGCCTTCCTCAAGGTTCTGTCCTGGCCCCTCTTCTATGCATCCTGTAGACTGCTGACCTGGGATGGCTTCTTCCTATGGTGTTGCTATCCATCAGTACACAGACGACATCCAGATCATGGCCTGGCGGATGCTGCTCTTTCTTTGTTGAAAAGGATTCTTGATGCCTTTAATCTCTGGATGTCCTCCAGCCACCTCTAATTAAACTGTAATAAGACCCAGTTCATTTGGCTTGGTGGCCTCGCTCAGCTTGCTAAGATCAATACCTTATCTTTAAGCCAGAGGTTTCCGGACATTTTTCTCTTCCACAGTCCGTGATAGTATTGCTTGCTTGTGTCTGTGTGATCCTTGAAATGCATTAACTTCTCCCCAACAATTTTGGGGAGACGTTAAAACAGAGAGTTAGACAGTGTCTGTTTGTAGGTTGCCTTTAACCAAAGCATTTATGTAGTGCCTTTTTAGAACAACGTACTATCTGATTGCCAGTTTTAACTGATGCATCAGTCATTGACCACTCCACTCTGATGGTTTTATTTTCAGGAATGATAAGTCATCCACCTATTCCAGTTGACGATCTGGAAGAGCACGTAGCAAGGCTCCGAGCAAATGAGAATGCTCGCTTCTCGCAAGAATATGAATCGATAGAACCAGGCCAGCAGTTCACATGGGAGGCATCGAACCGTGAACTGAACAAAGCCAAGAACCGATATGCTAACGTGATTGCCTATGACCATTCGAGGGTCCTACTTCAAACACTGGATGGCATTCCAGAGAGCAGCTACACCAACGCCAACTACATGGATGGATACCGGCGACACAACGCATACATTGCCACTCAAGTGCGTCACTGCAACACACTGATCAGCTTCAGTACCAACAACGTCATCCAATGCGCCATTGTGATCATAACCATCGCCCATGATAATCATTTTGATAGTGTTTTCTTCGTGCTTTTCATCATTTATATATTTGCATAATGATGGCCTTTGCCAAGACCATTAAATTTTTGGGAGGAGATTGGCAGTAACTTGAATATGACTGTTCTTTTTATTATTTAAGTATCTTTTTATTATTATTTTAATTACTCAGATGTTTATTTCGTGCTAGTATACGAATTCGCCATAAAAGCACGGTTGCTGGAATAAAATGAGACTCTAGTCATTAGTGAAATGAAATTAGAGAAGGTTAAGGTATATTGACTGTTGGAAAGGCACTGGTAACTATCAAATAAGTAAGTCCAGAGTTTACAAGCTGATTTGTGACAAATAAACTTAAACTTATGTCCGACAGTTAAAATAATAACATGAGGAATTACACACATGCGATGGCTACATGTTTCTCGCATGTGTTATTTTCGATCAATTAGTTGGTCATATGCAGATATTGCTGGATAATTTTCATTCGCTCGGACTTCTGATCTCGCCTAGTATGCATTAGGGAGTTATTTCTCTGTTCCACCATTGTTTCTGAGAGATTTGGACAAATGTTCAGACATTTGTTATCAATGTTTTGCTCCTTGACCACTGCACATGCGTAGTTTTTTATGTTATTTTTAGCCAACATATCCAGTATTTGTTAAACGTACTGTAGACGTACATGATAAGCAATTATGAGTTTAGTCCAGTTTATCATCCTCATTTATCTGGTCCCACATGCAGCTATAGTAAGCCTAGATTTTACACTCAATTAACAGTATTTAACTGTTTTAATTCGTTTCAATCTTTGCCAAATATAAATGGAAAGGGATGGGGAGGGAGGGAGAGAGCTGCCAGTTCTTGTTAAATCTTGACTAAAACGAAGTCGGCCACTCTGAAAACTTAGGAAACTTACTAGTGTACCCATATATATCGTAGGGCAGCTGCCAGGTGATCTGAGTAAAACTTGAAACTGTTGATGATTTATTATTATGCATATGTGTCTGGTTGTGTGGTCACTTGTAGGGTCCATTGCCAGAAACATTTGGTGACTTCTGGCGAATGGTCTGGGAACAGCGTTGTCCGACCATTGTTATGATGACAAAACTTGAGGAAAGAAATCGGGTAAATATGCTTCCAGTTGATATGTAACATAACATAAATGAGAATTTGTTAAGCGCAACTTCAAGGAAAACTTACAAGTAACGCTCCCAATCCAACAATGAGAACCCTTGTTCAAACAGAATAGACTTCAAGCACTTGGTAACAGCCTATTGCACAGAAAACAGTTTGCTTTCTGCAAATTGAGACTTGCTGTATTTTCAGTTGTTTATTTGCAGTAAATTAACTTATATTACAGGGTATTTTATGTACTGTAGTTTGACTTTAGGATTGATTCTTTTCTTTATGTATTATGGTTTTGTTTAGGCTTAAGTTGTACTTGTATCTTGCACCTTTCTGCTTACAGATAAAATGTGACCAGTATTGGCCAAACCGTGGCTCAGAGATGTATGGCGTGATGCATGTGTCACTTCTGGATATTGTAGAACTTGCTACTTACACTATCAGGACTTTCCAGATATCTCGGGTAAACCATTAGGAATATTTTGGTTGCAGTTACTTGAAATGAATATCATTGTGCGTCCTTAAACAATTTTTTAGTCTTTAAGTTTTGTTATCTTCACCGTTGTATGCAGTCATTTAGCAAATCACAGTTTAACTAATATGGCCTCTGTATCTGATAAAAGAAAACTGAATATGAAGCACCAGTTTCATTTAAATAATTTAAAAAAAGCAAATGTATGATCTTATTGATGTATTTAACTGTTATATGTTGACATTTATGACTTAAATAATGCTTATTATTCAGGCCCATTAAGATTTTATCTGGTAATGTTCTACTTCCTTTCAATTATAAGTGTCATTGCTCCTCGATACTTCAACAGTGCAAAACTTGGTGACTGGGTCTATAAAATAGCCATGCTGTAGAGTTGTAAACATTTATGCAAACACTGTGAATACCGCACTTGTTGCCTTGGAGCAGATATCTTGAAGGGATGCTCTACAAATGAGCTGATGATCTGAGTGAGTGAATGAATTTGTGTGCTTGTGATAAGTTGAGTTGATGCAGAGCGCGTGACCTGTGTGGAAATTGATCTCTGTTGCCAGAATAATTACCAGGAAAAGCGAGAGGTTCGTCAGTTCCAGTTTACTGCCTGGCCAGACCATGGTGTTCCAGACCATCCAACGCCACTCCTGCTTTTCATGAGACGTGTCAAGGCCATGACTCCACCAGATGCTGGTCCAGTTATAGTACACTGCAGGTAAGCTCTGGTGTCAGTCACCATCCACAGGTCATCTTTATAAGAGCAGCCTCAGTTGCATGCATGGTATGTGATGGTGAATGGAGCACTTGTTTAAGGCACTTAAAGGTGCCATAGCAAGTGCCCAGATACATATGATGATGACACCATCTGGCAAATAGTTCTTCTTTCTGTCCATGGGCTCATCATCTGTTGGGGTGGGTCGCATGTTTCCACTCGTTTCAATCATGTGCCACCAGGTTCAGCCTATGCACATCCAGTGTGACAATCTGTTATTAGAATGCAATACAACTGTATTTGATATTGACCCCTTCCTCCTTCAGAAGTGCATACAACAAGAAAGTAGTATAATTACAATTGTTGCTGTATTCAAAGGTAAATTTAGATATCTTTTAACAACTCCCAACACCTTGTTTAATGGTTAGAATCAGTGATTTAGTTGTTATTGTTATTAATGATGTGGTAGTTGCTTTTTGCAATGGTATTTAATTGGCAGTTTGTTGGAATGGCTTGCAGCCACGACAATCGAGAAAATATTAGTGTTATACAAATGGCAGCTCAGTCAGGAAATTGTCTAACCATAGGGCCATACTTCTGAAGAAAATCGTTTATAGAAACTTTTAAATAAATGAGCAATTACTATGTTTTGACTAAATTCCCTACAAATGTGCTAACAGTAACTCAGTCTAGTCAGGTGACACAAACAAGTGTTCAGAGTTTCTGAAGCTTTCTGGTGAAAGTTCTAGAAAGCAGAGCTCAGTGAGCAGCGTTCCAAGCTGCTGGCCCAGATGTCTTTGTGTCATGCTGGTCCTTCATCGCTCTGTCAAATTGATTGAGAAACAACCATAAATTAAAGATGCTGGCAATACAATACACTACAACTATTTTGTTATAATAATGCCCTCTTTCCAAAGTTCAGAAATGCACACAACCATACGACAGAACATCGATGGCACAGAGCAGTTGTGAGTGAAGGACTTGCTCAAGGTCCCTACACAGTTACTGCCTCCGGCGAGACTCGAATCTGTATTCTCCATGTTACAGGCCGAGGACTCTAACTAATAGGCCACCTTACCACACTGTCATAATGCCATAAATGTCATAAAATGTGTTTGGAATGGTGAACTCTTTTACACTTTTACATAAGACTAATAATAATATAAGTAATTTGACCAATTTTGGCTTAGTCCAAAAGTTTTCTGTTTTGCTTTCAGCGCTGGTGTCGGTAGGACAGGAGCTTTTATTGTTATTGACGCCATGCTAGAGAGGATAAAGCATGAGAAGACTGTTGATATCTATGGTCATGTGACCTGCCTACGAGCACAGCGTAACTATATGGTGCAGACGGAGGACCAGTATATATTTATACATGATGCGTTGCTTGAGGCTGTCCAATCGGGCAACACGGAACTTCCGGCACGCAATCTCTATGCCCACATCCAGAAGCTGAACCATTCAGACTGTGGTGATACAGAAACGGGAATGGAGCAAGAATTCAAGGTCAGTATAATAGAGAGAAGGTGCAATGTCTTTGTGCAAGTGCACAGTTGCACATGTGTGTGTTTGTGTGTGTAGTAATGTTGCGTCTGTGTCAATTTTGCCTAGGTGGAATAAACGAATATTGTATTGTATTATTGTTTGTGGTTTACCTTATGTGGTTTTGTGTATTTGTGTCTGTATCTTAGGATAGGATAGTTATCTCTGTAATAGTGTGTGTGTGTGTGTGTGTGTGTGTGTGTGTGTGTGTGTGTGTGTGTGTGTGTGTGTGTGTCTGTGTGTGTGTCTGTGTGTGTGTCTGTGTGTGTCTGTGTGTGTCTGTGTGTGTCTGTGTCTGTGTCTGTATCTCTGTTTCTCATCTGAATTTTTTTATCTAGAGCTTACAATTTTCTTTTTTTAAAACCTTGCAAAGCACTGCTTGTGCCAACCTAAATTATGTTAAAGTCATCATTTTGCTCTTGCAGGCCGTGTGTGTATGTTTGTATGTATGTATGTATGTATGTATGTATGTATGTATGTATGTATGTATGTATGTATGTATGTATGTATGTATGTATGTATGTATGTCTGTCTGTCTGTCTGTCTGTCTGTCTGTCTGTCTGTCTGTCTGTCTGTCTGTCTGTCTGTCTGTCTGTCTGTTGGCTTTTGAGTTTATGTGTGTCTTTGGCTAGACATAATTCTGTGTTTCTAAGTGTATTAACTCTTTGGAGGCTGTTGTCGACGAAAGTCGACACTAGGGGCGTAGGGCGGCTGTCGACAAAAGTCGACATCTAGGTGTAGGGGTCCCAAAGTCTAATTATAGATATGTATATATATGCATATATTTATATTAGCATATATGTGTATATATTTATATATGTATATGTATATATGTAAATTATATATATATAAACATGTATATATATGTATAATTGTATATACATACAAACATGCGTGTACATATTTGCATGTATTATGCATAATACATAATTATGTATATAATGTACATATATATATATACATATATAAACATAAACATATATATATTTGAATACATAAACATACATATATATGTATTACATTATATATGTCGATATATACATATATATAAATGTACATGCATAGAATATATATATACATATATATACTATTAAACATATATAAATATATATATATATATTCACATATATATAAATTTTCATTATATATATGTATATATGCTCATCATATATAAGTAATATTTAAATAGACATACTTAAATACACATATATAAATATGCAGATGTATGTATACACATACAAATATTACATATATATATACATTACATACATGCATGTATGTATGCATACATATATAAATTTTCATATATTTATACATGCATTGTTATACATATATTTATGTATAACTATACATATATAAATATTAATATACATATATATAAATATATACATATATATATGCAGGTATGTATTTATATACATGTGTATATAAATATATGTATATATATGTATATATATGTATATATATTATGTAGACATAGGTAAATATATGTATATATGTGTATACATATATAAACTTTTATATATATATACATGCATACATATAAAAAATATATTGTTATAGGGTTATATAAATATATTGGAAATAAAGGACTTATTACAAAAATATTCAGCCCTCAGCACAAACATATAAAAATTTATTCAGCCTCCAAAGAGTTAATGTATTAAGTCCGTGCAATGGTATGTCTGCTTGGGTTTGTGTGCTGCTGACTTGAGATGTTTCTGCTTATGACAGAACTTTATAGTTATGCCAGCATTCTGCAATGTTGTTTGTGTATGTGTTTATTTTGAAGATTGTGTTTCTTGTATGATTTTTCATTGTCATGAGTGCATTTTTCAGCATATGATGGTGTACACTTCAGTATATATTATGATATTAATGGTTTCACATGATCTCATAAGTTGGCAATGTCATGTATGTCATTGCTTCTGTTGGCTTCACTGTTCACTGCTGGAACTAAAGTGAATAACAATTGCATTAATAATTGCAACTATTGGGAACCTTAGTTGCAATGGCTGCATGTAATCTGGCTCAGTGGCAGCTTCATATGTGTCAATGTTTCACCACTGTGTCTATAGTTTGAAACCCAATTCATCATGGGAAATAGGTCTTATGGCAGCAGACTTGGAGAGGTTCCAGCTGATGTGTATGGGCACTGTTGATGTGAGAGGCATGTAATATAAATGAGTGATTGCTTTACTTTACCCTTACTTACCTATTTACCAAACTTTGAAATGTTGACACAGTAAAAAAGTCTGTTATAGTTGCTCTGACACTAATATTTGTTTGTTAAAACAGAAACTGGCTTGCATGAAGGCCAATCCAGCTAAATTTGTTAGTGCAAGTTTACCTGTCAACAAGTTCAAAAACAGATTAGTCAACATCCTACCGTGTAAGTTTCAAATCATTCTGCAACTCATAGTCAAGTGCAAAGATTAAAGTTTTTATTGAATTTGGGTCATGTTGTTTTTATGTGGCAGTATTTATGATAGTTACACAGTAAGAATAGACTTAACAAGATGGAGAGAGCATCTTGAAATGGTGATGGTGTAGGAACGTTGAGCATGTCCTTAACCACCAGGTGCTTAGCTCTATCGATCAATTAATGCCTGTCATTTCACGATGGTGCTATACAAATTTAATAAGTTTCATGTCTAGTGCTTGTTAAGAACAACTACCAATTGCATCATCCTAAATTTTGCTTTGGTGTCTACTTGGTATCTCCTCCTTTTTCTGGTGATGTATAAATTTTAGAGCAATGAAGTATGGTATGTGCCTTTGCCTTCTGGTTCACTACTGTTAAATTTGCTGATTTCAGTTTTATGTAATTTTTCACTTTCTCTTGACTTATTTGATAAACTTTCTCTATGTTGCTTTGCCGGGGACACTGGGGTGCCACAGCTCAGCGGGCTAACGCCCATAGTGGCATCCCATTAGAATTACACTAGTCATTATCTCCTTTTGTTCATTTGTGTCAAACCTTAATTTATGCTTTAATCTAATCCAGATGGGCAATCATCAGCATAATCTGATTGATGTGTTATTATTGAATGTGTTAGTTCTAATAAAGCTATTTGATTTGATTTGATTGATTTGATTAAGACTCACCTATAAATGGTGTCTGTCTTGTTGAGTGCATGTTTTGTCACTTGGGAGCTCATATAATATTTTTCTGTTAATTCAGACCCATTCTGCATAAAGAATCTGCATATCAAATTGTTCTTCTATTGTCCTTGAAGAAGAAGAAGAGCAGTCCCTTAAGCTAGCCCTGAGGCAGTCATGTGTATGTAGTGTTAGTGACATAATTTTCTTAGCCTTGGCATATGAGGGCAGGTGGCCAGTCCTCTCCCTCGCCATCTTCTTCTCTTCTAAGTCGATTAGACCCATAGACATTTTGGGCCAATTGCTTGATATTTTTGACTGTTTTAGACGAGTCAACAAGAGTCTGCCTGCAGCCAATACGTGGCGTCGAGGGATCTGATTATATCAATGCTAGTTTTATTGATGTAAGTCTCATTCCCTGGTTGCAGTTACTTCATCTGTAACATTTACAAATCGTTAATAGATCAAGAAATAAACCTGTTATAATGACAAATATAAAGTCACTGGTGAGATTGAGGCTAGCTCATAATCTTGTGGTGGTTGTTTGTGTATAGAGTTGATGTAAGTGGGACTTTGAGCAGTTTTGAACAGAGGTACATAAAGATATAATTTTGTTAGACTTGGTTAAAATTTCTACACTCTCATTTAGACTTGTTTTAGACTACCTCTTAGTCAGGTAGATTTTAAGGAAATTCTTCAGTTGCTAAGTTGATTAATGTGTGATAAATAATGTTACCTCTTGACAGTTTTATGTTTTGCCTTACCTTACTTACCGATGTTATCTACTTTTGCTTTATTAAAATTATCTTCATTTACGTGTATTAACAATTTAATGACAAGCGTGCACTAAAGTGTATGGAAAACTAATCCCTCTCATTTTTAAAGGATTAAATTGATATGTACCCTGCACTTGGTTTTTTCCAGGGTTATCGGTATAGAAAGGCTTACATCGTGACGCAAGGTCCGTTGCCTGAAACTACAGAAGACTTCTGGCGCATGCTGTGGGAACACAACTCCACGATTGTTGTCATGCTGACAAAGTTAAGAGAACTTGGTCGAGTAAGTTGTGGCTGCTGAAATTCTATTGAGTAAGACGACCTTAGCTTGATTTGTTTTTGGTTATCTGGTGATTCGAGAGAAATTTTAAAATATGCATGAGATTTAGACTAAACTAAGCTGAATTAGATCTAATTATTACCAGTCTGCCATAAAATTATGTGTAGCTTTTGAAAGTTTTACCTGTTGTTTTCACTACTGCATTGTAGGTTTCAGACAGTAGACAGATTTAAGTATTAAAATGATTACAAAAGATTACAAAACATAAATTCATGGAAGTCATGGTTTATTTGTGTAGGATAAATGTCATCAGTATTGGCCAAGTGAGAGATCAGCAAGGTACCAGTATTTTGTAGTCGATCCAATGGCAGAGTACAACATGCCTCAGTACATTCTCAGAGAATTTAAGGTTACCGATGCCCGGGTAAGTTACAGTTCTAAATGGATTTGTATTCCACCTGTTCTGTCTCTCTAAACAATAATTATGACAGTGAACTGGAAAAATATTCTTCTGCATTGTGTTTTAATGAACTTTTTATTTAGGCTTTTAGTCATTTGGTTTTGATCCTTTTCTTTTCATTTGAGATGGTTACCAGTTTTGTTTTATCTACAAGAGTTCTGGTTTAAACTCATGATGAATGATGTCATTTCATGTGATCTAATGTGTTTTAATGTGTGGTCCTTATAACTTGTTACTTTCAAGTTCCACAAACCAAGAAAGGATTTTGGGCATTATCTAAACGTGATTACAAATAATCTGCTCAAGAAAGCCCATTTTGTTGCGTTCTGTTGTTCTGAGTATGTCTAGATACTGCAGTTTTGACATAATGGAAGGGACGATTCGGTGGTACAGAGGGAAGTTATATAACAGTTTAATCCAGGAAGAGGAATGTGAACAGTAAGTTGCTTCACGTAAGATGTCAGTTGTGTTTCTGGTTTGTTTAAAAGGACGGTCAGTCTCGCACCATTCGCCAGTTCCATTTCACTGATTGGCCAGAGCAAGGTGTGCCCAAGTCGGGAGAGGGCTTCATTGATTTCATCGGTCAAGTTCATAAAACTAAAGAACAGTTTGGTCAGGATGGCCCCATCACAGTCCACTGTAGGTATGTATACAGAAGCTGGCGGAAGACCACAGCCTGGCTTTGCGTGGTGACTGGCCTGGAGGTAGAGCAACATAACGTAAAGTGAGATGGGTAAAATAAGATTATAAGATAATGTAGCATAAGTTATTAAGCATCTCCTTGATCCACAATATAATATGTCAAGCAATAAATAATAGACCTTTGTATTTTTAGTGAGTTTACAGTTCAGAGCAATCCACAACCTTTTATATGGCTTGACAAAGAATCGTCAGCTTCACATGATACTCTGAGATTTGAAATCCAAATGTAGTTTTCATCAAACTGGTTTCTCTGATTTGATGTTAATTTTTTACCTGCTACATTATCAGTAGGTAGACATTTCTAATGCACTTTTACAGACATATACTTTCATTCCAAGGCAGAACCTTGATGCATTGCAGTCTATCTAATTTTACACAGAAAAGTTGTTACCGGTAGTTTTGTTCCTGTCATGTAAGAACTTCAATCCCATCCCGATGCCTTTGGGGCTACAGTTGAAGGAGATAAATAAACAAGTGACTACTTTCCCTAACTATTGTGCCTTAATTTATTCTTTATTTGCCAAGTAGTTTGGTTTTCATACAAACAACAGATTTCTCATTAGCTTTTATTCGTGGTTTGTTGAATCTTTCTGCCTGATCATTCTTTGTAGTTTTGGATTACATAATCGTTTGCTTTTCTTTTCAGTGCTGGGGTTGGTCGAACAGGAGTTTTCGTTACTCTGAGCATAGTCTTAGAACGCATGCGCTACGAGGGAGTTGTAGATATGTTCCAAACAGTCAAAATGCTCTGGATGCAGAGACCGGCCATGGTACAGACAGAGGTCAGAATCTTGTCTGCTCTATATTGTGTGTCTTTTGTGTCTTTTGTGTGCTTCCATGCATATGTTGTTGTTGTCATACTGTACATTTCTGAATGGCTAGTTAAATCCGCCAGAATCATTTTCCAAGATTGAACATTATCTTGCACTGTGTATATTCAAAATTCTAAGACACTGTAAAATATTGTAGTAACAGTTTTAGGATAGCAGTGTTTCGGATTTCATATTTCTATTCATTATCCTATTGTCTGTAGTCATTTAAGAGCCATTGTCCTCTAACTTCCTCGAAAAGGCTCTTTTATGTCCACTGAGATAGTATAATCGTCAAAACTATTCTACAACTCAGTTTCTGAAATACTCGTGATGTAAATATATGATAGACCTGTCTCCTGGCTATTTGTGGTAGAACCAGTTTACCTCTGGATTGCTGTGGTATAAAGTATTAACTGAGGACTTTGATGACTAGCAACAGTATTCCTTTGGGTTGCTGTCCCCATTTTACATTTGTATATGTTGACTGACTGACTCAAACTCTCATAGCAACAATGAAAAGCTAGGACATATTACCAATCAGCTGCTAGGCCACCCAAAATGAGCATCTTGGTATATATATGAGCCTATTATTTATGTATGTGTGTGTACATACCAGTATGTATATAGGCATGTTTCAAGACACTTAGCATAGTACCTGTTGAATTGATTGTATTTAGAAATTTATAAAGTGCCTCTTGACAGTAGAAGCTATTCAGAGGCACTCTCAGTGTGGGAGCCCCAGGGAAAAAGAAATGCTTTCAAGGAGTGGACAGTAGAGACCCCCGACAATCTTAGATACAAGGACTGCTATGGCCCAACATCGCGTGTTTGCTGTTGTGGGTCTCTCCTCTTACACACACATACATAAATAATATGCTCATATATATACCAAGATGCTCATTTTGGGTGGCCTAGCAGCTGATTGGTAATATGTCCTAATATTGTATCGGATTGAGCGGAAGGCCTCCAATAGGAGGAGAGACCCACAACAGCAAACACGCGATGTTGCAGTCCTTGCCCGAGGGACAGAGATCAAGTCGATCAGCGGAGTGGAGGGGACAGAAGGAGACCAGTGGGACCACAGATCCTTTGAAGCACATGACTATCTATCTGATTTAAACAATTGTGTGGTTTTTAGGTAGTTAAAGCATTTTTCTGAGTAGTGCTCTCTTTTGTTACTGTCTTTATTTTATTTTAATTTAGAATTTCTTTATGTCTTGTCAGGATCAGTATGCGTTCTGCTATCGGTCAGCTCTCGAATATCTCGGTTCGTTTGACCACTATGCAAACTGAGCCACTGGCGCTGGAAACTCATGGCGATGGGGTGCAAGGCAATCGTGGCTGCTGATGCTGCTGCCGCAAAATGACAACACATTTGATGACAACGTGTAACATTCTCACTTGAGTTCAGGGCTACAGTCCTTCTGTGTCACAACTGCATGCCAGTGACATTCTATGATAACGTTGGTTTTATTATAAATTTTGCCAAAGGTTTGTAAACTGTGAACAGAGTAAATGCCAGATGATGACTGTTTTTAAATTTTCTTTTGTTACTAATGGCACCTGTAGTACTCCTCTTTTTTATAATATATACAATGTTTACTTATATATAATATATATATAGGTGTATTTATGTAATTGCTGAAGCACACACATACATGTGTATATAGTATTTCTTACATACAGATGGTTTATGTATGCAAGTATGTTCGTATGTGTGCATTATATATATACATATATATATATATAATATATATATATATTATAAAATACATTTGTGCATATGTTTGCATACGCATTTGTTTTCAATGAACATATATTTCGATATTTTAGAAAAAAATATGCGTGTAGGCCTACATGTGTGCATGTAGATTTTTTGTTCACCTTTCCCTCCATTTTCTTATTTAACATAATCATTCGCGGACTTAACTATTTGTCTCCTTCCTCTTCTGTATATCTGATCCTATACACGCATTTATGAAATTCATGTGTAAATATTGATTTAGTAAGAGTTTAGTATATATTTATATATATATATGAATAGTTACTCTTATCTATACATATATATGTATATAGATATAGATAGGTATAAAGTGTGATTATATATGACAGTGGCAGTAGCCATTATAATGCAAGATTACTGTACAAAGCGATATTTGTTGGTTGATGAATGTTTGTATCTTCAAATCAAAGTCTGTTTAGCTTTTAAAGATTCTCTCATTGACTGAAATTAATGCTGTTGAACAAACTAACAATATGCCTAAGGAATGCAGAGGTTTGCCACCAGCAAAGAACTGATTGGTTGTTTCACATCTTATGGAGTTGATCTTTATTTATTAGTTGCTGTTAATATGGAAATTCTTATGTAAAGCGCTATTAGACAACAGTAAGTTGTCTAAAGCATAGTCACACAAACACTGTGATGCTCATTATTGTAGTAGAATTATGGGAAGAGCCCACCGGAGGCGCTTAGGTATCGGGGGTGCTTACGATGTTGTGTGTCATTTTCTGCTGTCTATACACTGTTTCTTACTTGGTAGACAGGTTGAAATTGGAAGAAATTGCAAAGCTCTTCATTCATAAATATTCCAACTGCTTAAAAATTACAGATCTGTAAGTAAGTAACAGTTTTCTCCAGCAGTTGTATATGGCAGTCTATTCAGCAGTGAGAGTTCAGTCATTTGATGCAAAAAGAGCTAAGTAGGTTGTCTGTTTGAGCCGCTAATGAGATATCTGCAAAGAGAGTATGTTAACAACCATTGAGGTGAATCTGGACTTTTAGTCATGTGCTGTGAAATACTGGCTCTCAACATTGGCCAATTATTTTAACAAAAAGCTGGTCTTGAGCCAAAAACATTGCTGATATCATGGCCTGCTAGCAAAGCAGTCACTTCACAAGTTCTTCAGTATTTATGCCAATCAATATGGTGTTTAACAAGCATGGTTGGTATAGCTTTTCTATGGCTAGATGTGGCACATTGGATGGTAAAGTTTAAAGTTTTGATCTGGTAGGGTTTTGATCCGGTAGGCCAAGTTTTCTTATGAAAAGCTTACTAATTTTAATCTTTATATTTCATAATGGCCTTGGTAGTGATTGGTGATCAATCTATCACTGATCATGTGGAATTTAGTAACATTAGGCATTTTGCAGTGTTTATCGGCAGCTGAATTGTAAAAGATTGGTGTGAAGAGTTTATCTAAGTGCTGATGTAGTTTGTACCAAGTGTCCTATAAATTGGAGGCAAGTTGAGAATGTTGTATTTTATACGATATCTGAACAGTTTCATTCCATTTTCTAAATGCTGCTTAAGTGTACAAGATCTTCTATCTCATAGGCATCACAGAGTCATGAACATGACAATTTCATTTATTTTATTGGTTATTTCCCTGATTTGCTGCAATTCCAAGTGCTCCCACTACCCATCATTGGGATATTGTTGTGCTAGATAACTTGGCCCAATATTGACTTTGCTGAATCACCCTCCAATAATAAGTTGGCTCTCTGAAAGAATTTACATTGTGTTACTTATATATAATAGATTAATACACATAATTACTTTACCTTGCAATACTAGTATGTCAGCCAGTGTTCAGTCATATCAGAGAATATCATATGCTCCACCAACATCAACATACAAACTATGTATGTTACATAAGAAACAGAGTATGTTAATTGAAGAGTTGTCAGTAATTACAATAACTCATGATTGATCAGATATGACTAACAATGCCTCGGATTCAGATTTCTGTGTGACTCTACGTGAGTTAAAAATGTTCATAATCAAAATATGCTCACTGATGATTGGTCTGTAATTATGCTTGCTGATGACTAGTCAGTACTTGCTGATGATTGGTCAGTGATTATACTAACTGTTAATTGATCAGTAATTACACTTGCTGATGATTGGTCAGTAATTATATTTGCTGATGATTGGTCAATAATTATACTTGCCGATGACTGGTCATTACTAAAACTCGCTGATGATTGGTCAGTAATATTACTTCCTGATGATTGGTCAGTTAAGATCACTAACTGACTAGTGATCTGCATTTTGTATTTTTTATCATACAGATGTTGTCATTTTTATGCCTTGTGTTATTTGGGAGTTGTAAGTTAAACTTAAGGGTTGCAGTTTAAAATAGAATTTGACTCCGAGTATGAGTGATCTCTGTCATAGAGTTATTCTCTCTTCAGTTAGTATCTTCTAGCAACTGAGTTCTCCCTTGCACTGCCTTCATCCACACTATTCTGGCTTTCAAAGCAAGCTATTCTTGCTGAAAATTTATCTATCCAAATAAATGATGAACAGTTTCCACGTTTTCAGTCTTCAACTGTACAATACTGTATGGGGGAATAATTGTCAGAGATCAGTCACACAGTATGGTACCTGTACTGGGTAATTTTGTAGTGTTGCCACTCTCTTACTTATCATGCAAACTCAATTTTTATTGTTTTTATGCTCATGGACTTGTTTATAGCTGACTTCCAACAGAAATATTACCAATCTGAGCACAACTGAAATTTCTTGAAATGATTTTGAAATGATTGGCTTGAAATCTTGTGTCGTTTGCTGATTCTATCCTGCCACAAAATACTACAAATCTTGTATTTGTGTGGTTCTATTTTGTGAAGCTTAATATTAAAAATGTTAAGTAATTTCAGTTGCAGATCCAGAACTCCAGCATAAAGGTTTTCTCAGAGATTTATGAAAGCCCCTTAATGTACAACATTTTATGTAAACAACTCCAAATACTTCATTAATTGCACCCAGCCTTGACAGCCTTGGCTTCTCGTCTAGTCTGCACCAGGTCCCACTTAATGGCAAAGGAGTTGGAGTAGGACTTGCCCAAAGCAACAAACCCCCAGGATCTGCCACTGAATTTTATCATTTTATTTTTATAAGTTGAAATTATGTTAAACTTTATTTACATAAAAATTGTTCAATCTGACTTTAAAATTTCATGACTCCCATGTCATTTGATATTAGAATCATGTTTAATGAGCATTAGCAGTGCTCCAAGTACGCGTGTTACCTATAGACAGGCCACGATGTCTGTTCCTCACCGACTTCGATATAACATACTGCTGGTCACAGAAAGTGCAAAAGATGTGTGAGAAGTGCAGTGTTATAGTGCATTAATAATTTGAAACATGACTTAACTGCCCTTGAAGTGTTATCGATTGACAATGCTGATCAGGTGGGGGCAGTCATTATTTGTCATATTGAGCACTCGTCAGCTGAATTCTTCAGAGAAATCTCATGGTTGTAGCATCTTTCATTTTATTTTATAGCACATTTGTTGTGTATTTAGCTATATTAACTTGTGCTTTTTACATCTTTATATAATAATAATATTAATAATAATAATAATAATAATAATAATAATAATAATAATAATTGACCACCTGAGGGATCATAAATACCTCGGGTAAAAAAATACTAATAATAATATCTGAAGTGCAGATGCAATTGCAGTGGTTCAGAACTTTTGAGTTGCCAACTTTTAAGTACTTCCATAATTAATCAATAAGTGGATAATAATGTTACTACTTGTCCTTCTTATCGACTATACTACCTGGTCATGCTTAATATCTCATATAGCATAATATCTCATAATATCTCATATTTGCTTAATATCTCAAATATGCTTAATTGCCTCAGACTAGTCTGTTGAAATTTTCATGCAAGAAAAAAAAGAAATTTAATCACGTAATTAAAATTTTAAAAATTTCGTGTGCCAATCAAGTGTGAATATTTACACATTAATAATTGTTAATGCATGTAAGTGTCATAAAAATACTCAAGATGGCTATGATTCATAATTTTTTCCTTTTTCCTATTGAACAAATGTAAGTGAACTGTGAAACTAGGAAATCCTAATGAGTTGCTGTGTCTACGTTTATTGACGGAATAAGATTAAGTTTTAGGAACTTAGAACAATTCTTGGTATTAAAAATCACTACTGTAATCTGAAAAATGAAATATAATTTATTATTTAGGTTATTTTGGTAATTTTTAGTTTAGTTTTGTTACATTTTTGTCTGTAGTTCTGGTCAGCCTAATTCAAGCTTAAAACTGGCTACGTGTACCAAAGTACATGTATTACCATACCCTGCAGATGGTTAACTTATTACATGTATTATTATTATTATTATTATTATTATTAAATGTTAATTATTTAGTTGAAAATGATTTATTAATAAATGTATTCAAAGCAACCAAATTGTTGACAATTTGGTTGCGTAATTAGATTGGTTTAATCATTTCTCCAAATGAAACATTGGAGAAAAGTATAAATATTAGGAGTTTATCGTTGTGTTCAGACTGCAGCTTTTCAGGCATGTTTCTTTGTTGCTCAGATCGTTTTCAGGTCCAATTTTCCAATCTCTTCCTTCCTACTTTGGTTTCATGCATCCATACATACCTGTGTAAATGCATACATAAATACACAAACACATACATATGCATACATAGATACATATATACATACAATTTGCTTAGGGAGTTTTAGCATCAGTGATAATCGAGGACACATGTGATTAAGCATTACGAACCATTGGAAGAAAGTTGGAAGAAATGCTTTGTCCTTGGCAGAACAGAAACCTTACTCTGATTGTGTTACATGTAATGTTTTGTATCAGGTGCTTACACATTTACATCATGATTGACGTGTCAAAACGTTCATTAAAACTGAAGCTGTTCTACGATTACAAATTTTACACTGTTAGCAGTAATGATTTTAGAGTTTTGTGTTAAAGCGATACCGCTCGTGTTTATTGTTTATACAAACGTTGAGAGTAAATTGTTTAGTCAGTTTTCTAGTTTTGTGATTCGTTAAAGTTCTGTTCACTGTGCCGTGCCTTGTTCTCAACTCTTGGCTTCGTGAATAGGAGTCAGTGCACACCAGAATATCAGGACTTAGAATCGACTGGCATTGCTTATGACCATTTCACCTAGTGGCATTAATCCAGTTGTCATCAACTGAATTATACCAGTGTGGGAATTGTAGAAAAAGACTGGTGGCGGGGGGTTGAACATTTTATCCGTATTTTTAAAGCAGCTGATTTCAATGCTAGCAGTTTTGCAAGTCGGACTCAAATCAAAATCTATGCCATTGTTGAGAGAATTCAAAATGCAAAATGATACACCATGGAAATTTCTTCTCTTTCTCAGAGACTCAAGTCAAATACTGTTAAATCACACTAGCACAACTGAGGGGGTTGGAAACGACCCCCTGGGGTGTGCAATGAAGACTTAACTGTGGGGTCCTAAGAAAGACTAGGGGTTGAACCCATAAACACCCCCCGACAATTCCCACCCTGAATGATATGCATTCTGGGTGAGGTCATGGCAACAATTCGGTGGACACACGACTGTGGCCAAAGGGGAAGCGGGTCATCTAAAATATATTCTGCCTAGTGGCAGCACCCAAAATCATTTGTAAACTAGAAGCCACAATGACATTATTAAGGATTCTAAGTATGCTGAACTAACAGCTTATGCAGACTGGTTTGAGCCAGTGAAGTTTTAGATTCAGTGCTGCACTTGCTGTATGCATGCAGACCTAAAATTCATGCGTAGAGCCCAGGGCTGTAGTGGTAAAATTAGAGGGGAGTACACGCTACCGGTTAATTTTCCGAAACTAATTAGAGGCGAGTATGCGCTAACGGTTAGTTTTCCTAAACTGATTAGAGATGAGTACAAATATTTTGTGAGGTGAGTATACGCTGTATACCCGCGTATACCCTCGACTACAGCCCTGGTATTGCCTATGTCTTGGATATTGCTTTGAGAGAACCTCATAAAGTTGAAAATATGACTACTGTATCCAAAGCCGTAGACTCTGGGGGGAAGCCGGGGCATGTGCCCCCAAATAATTGAGATGGACTTTACACCCAATGCAACAAGTGTAGAATGATTAACCAAATCCCCCCAATATTTTGGACTAGTTTACGCCAGTGACAGTATCTAACAGATCTAAAACGATGGCGAATCTTAAGATAGATGCACATAAAGACAGTCGTACGTAGACTGAGAAGACTCCCATACATTACGCATGTAACACGTAATGCATGAGAGGTGTGCACCGTAGGCTGTAAGCCTTATATGTTGACAATTACAAAATCCCAACGAATTTGCTACACATTCGATGTGTAGTGGAACTTTCTGATCCAATATTTTGGATAAATTTCTATAGCGCCTCAAGTCTACTACTACTCAGAGGCGCTCCCGGCTACAGCATTTGATACTGTGTCAGAGTTTTCATGCCGAAGAGCCACGAGCAATCGCGAGTGAAGGACTTGCCCAAGGTCCGTACGCAGCAGCTAGAGTGGGATTCGAACCTGCAACCCTCAGGTCACAAGGCGCCGAACTTACCACTGAGCCACCACGCCCCATAGCTAAATAAGAATTGATGACCATAGTAAGATGTGATATCAATAAAATGTAAATGTATACATGCTTACACGCATAGGCGTAGACTCTGGGGGTAGTGGGGGCATGTACCCACCAAAAAAATTGAGGAGGGGCATTGTCCCTCCCCAAAAAAATTGAGATGAGAATTTCTTGAAATACTAAAGTATTATGTTTCAATTAGGGCTGTACCGAATATTCGCTTCATATTCGCTTTGGGGCCGAATAGTGGACCAAATAGCTATTCGGTATTCGGCCGAATAGTAGCGGTCGGACCGAGTACAAACAGTGGTTACATGACATCTGTTTCTGCATGTGCGGCTGCTATAGCGAGTGGGAGTGAATATTAAGTAAGTGACAATTTCTAAGTTTAGTTAAATTAGTTCCATTCCTAGTTACACAGACTGGCAGAAGGATGCAAAAAATTACATGTAGTTAACTGTTTACTTTTAGTTTATGTATTAAATTTACTGAACTGAAACTTTTGCTTTACATTTGAAAAATTGAATGTTGTCTGTAGACCTATTTTGTACACTATTCGTATTCATATTCGGCCGAATAGTTGGTCCAGTTATTCGTATTCGGCCGAATACTTATAATCACCTATTCGGTACAGCCCCTAGTTTCAATATAGACAAATTTCTTCAAAAACAGAGACAACCCCAAGAGCAACGTTATGTGGTGAACATATGTTAACCACTTGAAAAAATTGCCCATAGAGGCTCTATGTGGCTTACACATGGTACATCCATATGGGGTATGCCACATGCATACCATACAAAATCTACATTATCAGTGCATGCAAAAATGCATCAGAATATCAAATCCTATAGACCTATAGGTGTTGTTGCTAATGAAGGAGTACAAATCAAAATAAAACTTATGAGCAGCCGTGTTTTAATATATATATATATAAATATCAAAGTACATGTGTGTCATCATTCCCATGGATTGTTAATAATACAAATGGACCTAGCACTCCAAGTTCTACTATTATTATTCCAATGTTTAACGACATCTTATGGCTACATAGGCTGTTGACGTCTTTAAAGTTTTTGATATATTGCAGTTCATGTTCATATAACTTTCGTCATTAGTTAATTTCGCTTATCTCGTCGTTGATTCTGTGTTTGGCAGGTTGTTGAGATGCCGATGATTGATGGGGCCAAGTTCGGATAAGTTCAAATAATTATGCCCTGCGTATAGGGCCTACATTGGACGTATGCTGTGATCGAGCACAGCCTCTGTCGCATGATCAATTGTGTTGATATGTGACAATGCACTGCCTACAGACCGCGACTGTCTTGGGTGTGCATAGCCTGAAGTTGACAAAGAATCCAGCGGCCAGGATGCCGCCCGGGCCATCCCAACACCATTTCGACTATTACCCAAGAGGCGATATCAATCGGCTGTGAGGTGCGTCCTTGTCCTATTTAGCTACCACCCTAATTAACGAGCAAAGTGACCAATCTACCAAGTCTCCATTGTTGCAGTCTTCTCAAAGTCTAATATCTGCATGTTCACCCAGGCCGTCATGTGTCCTCTATATTTATGTTTCAAAGCATGGCTGCCTAGGAGTCTTAAGTTGAGTTTGTAGGCCTATTCATTTGTCAACAGCAACACTGGTATTATGGGACCTGATATTACGACGTATTTCTTGTAATGTTTAAATCCATTTACATGTGAAGATTTCACATGGTATAGGCCCTATAGGGCCTACAAGTGGCATACCATATGTAATGATAAGAAGATAGTGCTAGAAGGATGAATATCATATGTAGAGCTGTCACATGGTTACCATATGTTCACCATATTGCTTTTGGGGTTACGTTACACTCTTCTCATGTAATAATCTGTTGAGTTTGACAGGGAATTCCATTGCATTCTGAAAACTGTTCATTCATTCATTTTGAAAACAATAAGGCACCCCATCAAGGTACCTACTTAGAAGCACTCCCAGCTTAACCACGGCCGTATAAACTGGACTTCAGTAACTTATCAAACATAGTGAACTATTCAACTATTTCTAGGCAACTATTCAACTATTTCTAGGCAACAGGCGTATCTCCAATGGAAGACGATTTGTTACTTCTTGACCAACTAATATTACTTTAAAATATACAAATATCCCTTTAATCTAAATTGTAATGCAACTTGAGACACATCTCTCTGCTCTGGCAGGGTTTTAAATCCCCGACCTCTGGCAGGGATTTAATCACTAAACTAAGTAACACCCCAAAATCATAATAATAATCTCTTACCTCTTTTATATATTTTTTTCTAACATTTTCTGTCGTTTTTAGGTTGAATATCTTCACTGCAACTGCTTCCCATGTTTCTCTGTTCACAGCCAGCTTCACTCTGTTTAGCATTCACATAGGAATTGGTAAGAAGCTTATGAGTACATAACATAATAATTATAATTATATTTTTTATTATTTCAAACCGACAGACGCAGTAAGATTACATTGAAACACGAAAGTACAATCAATATCTTAATTAAACACACGGTTTGGCAGCCATGCAAGGGGCCGCCCTAGAGGGGGTTACGGGAGTCGATCCGCGTACCTTATGCTCTCCTGGCCATGAGTATTACCACTACTCTATGCCCCTCCCCATGTATATGTAATCAAGCACTTAATCTATACTGTTACAAGAGAGACCTTTCATGCTCTTTACATATAGCACCAGAAAGCAATAGAGGCGCATGTCACTGGCAGAAAGCAAATTAGCACAAAGGATTTTAAGTCCCTACACAGCAGTGCATTCCCATGTTACTACATACTGGTGGTAGGGATAGAGTTTGTAGTAACAGACACCATCAAAGACTAATATATTTGTTTTATTTTACAGATGTTGCTAGTCATAAGGGTAAAGTAGAAGATTGGTGCTTTAAGCTAAACTTCAGAAGCAGACATGTTTGTGAAGCATTAGCAACTTCATTTTCTTAGCCGTGGTATTTGAGGACAGTTGGCCAGTCCTCTCCCTCACTGTTTTTATCATCCCACCAAATACTAGTCAACAGATGCATTTTGTAGATGAAGCTGCTAAAGAGTTCTAGTGAAACGGTAAGTTTGAAAAACCAAAAGGTAAAACAATTGCTGCATTGAAGGATACTTTGGTTAAAGCACGAGCATGACAACAATACTCAAAAACTGGACAATCCTTTCCTAAAACCAGTAGGTTACATGGCTTGTCAATTCCTAACACACAGAACGTTGTGATATGAAGCAGAAACGACAGGCATGAGAACTCTGCAATTGTCAACCCTACCAAGACTATCAGCGAAACTCAAGTAAACCAGACACCAAGGTCATTGGTTTAGCTATCCATCATTGTAGATCATACAGAATGTAAGTTTGAAAAGGAACATTCAAAACTGTTCATAGAAATCCAAAGAATAAGAAAACACTTCAAAAGTTCTTACTCTCCATAAGCTCCTTCATCAAGTGTCTGACACAGTCCCATCCTTCCACAAATGGTGTTACCATCTTATCAAAATTTGTGACCTGTTTTAAATTTACAAAATATAAAAAATGGTCGAATATTAAAAATCAATTTAATTCATCCACTTTTATTCTTTAGTCTTAAAAGTAATGTCTGAGCAGAACAGACACTGGCATTTAGAAGTTGAACACTGGCAGACATATGCTCCCTCATGTTGTTGCAGATTAAGTGTTGCCTAGGGTGGTCCTTATTTTCAATTTTTTTACTTTCCTTATGGAGCACCCTCTAGTTTTGTTTTTATCAATGAGAATTCTGTAATTTTTTTCAGCTCAAAATAATATTTAAAGGTCATTACCAGCTCTGAAAGTTTCCTTTTACATCTGAGATGATGGCTTTTAATCCAAGTAATAGTACATTTCAGTGGTGTAGTCCTAAAAAATGAAGTGGGGGAACGCCTGGAAATTGAAGTAGCAACTGTAGCAAAAAGTGCAATCTTGCAAGAATTTTGCATAGTGTGAGCGCTGCTATTTTTGAAACTGTTGAATGTAAAAAAATAACAAAAAAATTAATAAATGTAATTATGTAAATTTATACATAGGAATTTGTTATTTAGTATAAAGCCAACACATATATAAATATATCTGCGAAACTGCGAAAGGCTCCAGTAAGTAAGCAGATGAAACTGTGAGTCTTGAAGTCTTCTTTGTTCATTTATTTCGGCAGAAATGCTGCAAAATAGTGAGGGATCGCGTTCCCTCCCTGGAAAAAAGTGCGGGAACGGCGTTCCTCCGCGTTCCCGCCCCACTACACCACTGGTACATTTGTTTTAGCATGACTACTTTGGTGAGGAATGTGACTCAACAAAACTGCATTATAATTCAAAGAGAATGTTTACTGTGTCTAACGCATCATTTTATGGATACCATTGCAGTGTATGCAATGAAAGTTAACATTCATTGATACAAGCAGATAGTCAATGTGCTTGATGTTTGAAAAATATGCCTTGAAATGCTACTTACTGATTGATTAGTGTGCATATAGTCAACTTGATTTGCAATTATTTTATCTTTTACAGCTGACAGAAACGTCTTCCATGAGGTTTTAGGTAATGTGATACACTGGAAGATTGAAGATATGTTGGAATACTGGTCATTTGGATACAGTTGTTAAATGTCAAATACAACACTAGTTAAATCCTTTAACAATCACAGACTTGCCTTGACTGCTACTGATTTCCATCACTGTACTGAACTGTAACTGTTAGTTTAATTAAGTCTGCACTACGTTAGCATCAATGCATCAATGCAACAGAAGCTACTAATTTTGTAGACTTGTTATGGCAACTGCTTTTACTCTATCTACAAAAACCGACTACAGGAAAAGAGTGAATTGTGGTTAATTGGCCAGATATCACGTACACTCAGTAATATAAAGCTACTAAACCGGAACGAAGTCATGATACTGTTTTATCATTGCAAAAAATAACCAAGTAAAGAGTAACAGGTGTTGGTCATTCAACACCGAATGATGTTCTCAAATTGTGGGGAAAGGCCCATATTCCACTGCACATCAAGAAGCATGCCACATCAAGAAACATGTCATAAAAGAAAATTGAAGGCCTCTTCAAACACTAAGCCGAGCTAAGTTCTGGAACATTTCTGAACCAATTAATGGAATGTGCCGTGACACAACAGCAATCAATGAAGTGGAGCATGTATCCTTCTAGAGAATAAAATGAATCCGTTGTGGCTCACTTGTCAGCGTCACATCCTAGATATAGCTCTAGATGCAGTTGTTGGACAATTTTCTTGGACCTTTCAGAGGTCCATACTGGGAATATGATGGATGATATCATGAGCAAAACTGTTTAAAGTTGTGCATGTGATATCATCGCCTTTGCCACAGGTCAGCTACAGCAATTTGAATCACATGACAAATATAGAGAAATATTCAACCTTACTGTCATCTTTCTGCATGGAGTATATCAGCTCCCTGAATTGATCTTCAGCTTATCAGGATATCGACATTCCATAAGGACATAAATTCTACTATCTCCGACATTGCTATAGAGAAGTTCCTATGGCATCTTTGGTACCTGTTAGAGTAACTCACACCACTGGTATAGAAGTAGATTTTTTTTTGATGATGAGATGCCAGATGACATGAAACATAGAATGATCCTCTCTGTGCAGTAGCTCAGTGCAGAACATCCAGGCAGTAGTGGCTGGACCTACCAGATCCAGTCAGTATCAAAGCTAAGCAACTGGTAGACTGCGACATTCAGCACCCACAGAATTTTTGACATTACGGGACTGTTCAGATATTTAGGCAATTTCTTTTTGTTCTGTCTAGCAACAATTTCTACACATTTTTTATACTCAAGTAACACAAGCTGTCACTGAAAATTTTTGTGTAGACTGTCTTGAACATAAAAAAAATATTACAATTTTGAGAGCACAGTTTGAGGAAACTTCGGGTACTCTGCGAATTTTTTTTAAACAAACTGGACGGACGGATAGAAATAGTGGATAAAATCCTAAAGAATGGTGTTTCCAATATGTGCATATACGTTGAAATGGTGTTTCCCATATGTGCATATATGTTAAAAACTGACAGAAATATAAAAAGTTTTAAAAAATTTACTTTTTGGCCGTGTTTGACTAAAAATGTGCGGTCGTCAGGTGGGGGAGTGTAGTTTGGGAAACTTTAGTTACCCAACAAATTTCTTTTTAAAAAAACTGGACGAACGGATAGAAAAAGGAGATAAAATCCTAAAGAATCGTGTTTCCCTCATGTGCATATGTTAAAAACTGACAGAAATATAACAAGTTAAAAAAAATTTATTATTTGGCCGTGTATGAAAAAAATTTGCGGTCGATAATGTGGGAAAAAACTTTGGGTGCTCTACAAATTTCTTTTTTTTAAAACTGGACGGACGGATAGAAAGAGGGGATAAAATTCTAAAGAATCGTGTTTCCCTTATGTGCATATGTTAAAAACTGACAGAAATATAACAAGTTCAAATAATTTTATTATTTGGCCGTGTTTGAAAAAAATTTGCGGTCGATAATGTGGGAAAAAACTTTGGGTGCTTTATAAATTTCTTTTTAAAAAAACTGGACGGACGGATAGAAAGAGGGAATAAAATACTAAAGAATGGTACTTCCCTTATGTGTATATGTTAAAAATTGACAGAAATGTAACAAGTTCAAAACATTTTGTTTGGTCATCTTTGACAAAAATACGTGGTCGTCAGGAAGGACGCGTATCGAATCGCCCAAATATTACCGCAGAATCCCCGAATCTGTTTTTTTTTACGAAAACCGTATAACTGAAACTGCTGTTCATAGCTTTCTGGGATTCGGCTTATTTTGCATTCCATTCACTTTCGGCAAATCGGAATTCGGTCCACACTTGTTTTCGGCATATAGAAAACTGCTGATTCGGCTGATTTTTGGAATTTAACCTGGGACTAACATTGCAATGTTAGTCCCAGATTTAACCGCTTTCAGCGATTCGGGATGACCCCGTCAAAGGCTCGTAATCGCAATCGTAATCTCCAAACTTCTAAAGCGCCACTCGAAGGCCGAGCGCAGCTAACAAAAATTGGCCCCCTACAAAATTTCGCCCCCGCTCAAAGTAATTCCTGCGGACGCCCAAAATGAAACTCAAAATATTATATCCTAAGTTTTAAAAAAGAGTAGGAGCTGATTACTTCCGGACAACTTTCGAAAAAGTACAGTCTGAGCCTGCAGTTTCCTTTAGTCATTAGGCTAGAGTTATATATTTCTATAGGGTTTCAATAAAACAAGAATAAACCCAAGCAAAAACCCAAGTTCTCCAGGAAAACACCCCATTTCCCAAGTTCGGATTAAAAAACCAAGATCTTGTGGAAAAACCCAAGGAGTGGTTACGCTGCGTAACACCGGAAGAGCACAAGATGTCATCAGTTTTCGTTGTTATTCCAGGCCCCATCTCCCCAATATTTTGGACAGGTTTACGCTATTGCTAGGGGTCAGCCGGGTAGACATTTTCAACCGAGTACCGAATCCGAGATTTGGATATACTATTTGCCGGATCCGGGTACGAACCGAGTACCATTTGTTCCACATGCAAAGCTTCACATTTTCATGTAATGAAAAATAATCGAAATAAATTTCTGTACTTGTAATAGCTGACTACTACATTTTGAATTTTATAAATAAATTATCAGTGAAATGGACTTGACTTCCTTCCTGGACTTGTACTTTTCTTCTTCAAAATGAATATGCTAGATGAAGGTCAAAGATGATATTATGAGCCTACAAATTCCGGCATGTGAGGCAGACGAGCAACTATTTGTGTGTACAGTATTTGCCGAGGCGAATACTTCCGAATAGTGCCAAAAAACGGGATATTCGGCCGAGGCAAACGTCCGAGGCGATTTCCGGCTGACCCCTAGCTATTGCCTACATTTGTTTCTACTGGGACCATGTGGCCTCGACCCTATATATAGCTGGTCATTTTTTCAGTAGATTCAAGGGTATACGTGCAGCTCGCAAACGTGTAATGAGAATAATTAATCCAACGACTTCTGTGGCGCAGTCATCGTACTTCATGAAGTTCATGAAAGTGTTAGAGGGGTTGTCCAAAGATATCAACTGGAGACATATACGTCCATTGCCAGAAGACCAGAAAGAGACAAAAGAGCTGCTAATTAAGGCGCGTAACTGAGTCATTTTCCGGTAGTTGCACACATTCAAAATTTAGCTGTCCCCGGTCATCTCTCGTGGAAATAAATACCCAGTCTGATCATACTAAGTGATAAAATTAAAGCAGGGCTTTTTTTCAGCCGGAACGAGCTATTATTATTTATTATTATTATTATTATTAATTCCGCATATTTCTATAGCGCCTCTTGAAGTCTACTACTACTGAGTGGCGCTCCCGACTACAGCATTTGATACTGTGCCGGAATTTTCACGCCGAAGCGCCACGAGCAATTGCGAGTGAAGGACTTGCCCAAGGTCCGTACGCAGCGGCTAGAGTGGGATTCGAACCTGCAACCCTCCAGTGACACAAGGCGCCGAACTTACCACTGAGCCACCACGCACCCACAATTCTACAATTCTCACACTAATATTATTATTATTATTATTATTATTATTATTATTATTATTATTAGAGTAGTAACAGTAGTAGTAGTATAATAGTAGTAGTAGCAGGGTGAGAATTGTCAGAGGGCTAGGGGTTCAACCCGTTGTCTTTCTTAGGATCCCCCAGTTAAGTCTTCATTGCACACCCCAGGGGGTCGTTTCCAACCCCTCAGTTGTGCTAGTGTGATTATATTGTAGGCTACATATAGGCCTATTTTAGTATTTTCTTTCACAAATCGCTTTGTGGGTTACTAATAAAGTAATGCTCTGGTTTTTGTGAGATTTTTGACCACGTGAATTGCATACTAATAAATTTGGTGATGTCATCACTTTAAGGAGTTTAAGCTTTCTATTGCATTTTTTAATATTCCCAGTGTGCAAAATACGGATAAAATATTCAACTCTGCATGGATCAAACTCATCAGAATCTACCCTCTGCCCCCAGACTTTTTTCTACAATTCTCACACTGAGTAGTAGTAGTAGTAGTAGTAGTAGTAGTAGTAGTAGTAGTAGTAGTAGTAGTAGTAGTAGTAGTAGTAGTAGTAGTAGTAGTAGTAGTAGTAGTAGTAGTAGTAGTAGTAGTAGTAGTAGTAGTAGTAGTAGTAGTAGTAGTAGTAGTAGGCCTAGTAGTAGTAGTAGTAGTAGTGACGGTACTATAGTAGTAGAAGTAGTAGTAATAGTAGTAGTAGTAGTATTAGTAGTAGTGGAAGAAGTAGTAGTGGTAGTAGTAGTACTTGTAGTATTAGTAGGCCTATAATAATAATAATTATTATTATTATTATTTTCATTATTATTATTATTATTATTATTATTATTATTATTATTATTATTATTATTATTATTATTATTATTATTATTATTATTATTATTATTATGCCTGAGGTGCTAATGACCTCTTTGCATTACAGAAGTTCGTATACATGTAGAGCGTTGTTCTGGAATGGCTAGGCTTCTCTGACAGTTTTATCACTTTATCATTGGTAAAGCTGTGGCAAAAATGACTGCATACTGCATAGAAGCGCTGGATTTCCATAGATAAGCGCTGATAGCGGAAAGTATAGTCTCCCTTTTATCTCCCCATAGTTGATCAAGGCGATAGACCAGGAGGTTGATAAGAGCAAGGCCATCTTCATTTACTGGGTCCAGGGTATCAAAAGCCAAAGGCAGGGGCGTAACTTTGGTCTAAAAAGTGGGGGGTACCAACTTCTTACATATACGAAGCAAGGCGGGGACTGCGATCTCTGGGAAGGCAATAATAAAATATATATTGATTGGCATTGTTCAAAAAATGGGAGGTACGGTACCCGAGTCCAAAAGTGGAGGGGGTACGGGTACCCCTCGTACCCCCCACAAATTACGCCTATAGCCAAAGGCACAAAGCAGGTCGATGACAACATGACAGTATACTTTGATGCTTCTCTATCAGCTGCTGTTGCTATCTCGGAAGCAACGCCCGCAATTTCTGAGCGTCGACCTCGGCTGATCTGGCGCAGTAGGCTACATGATTTTGCCAGGGTATACGAACAGTGGAATCCCGAGGAAAGCATTTGCACCTCTCCCACGAAATGAGAGACGCCTGTTCATCATCATGATCCATGGGCCGAAGGCCCTCGTAGGTGTCCAATGCATGATGATCATCACTTTTTCAGTCTTGTTGTCCTCGAGAGTCGAGACCAAGGTCTGATGCACTCGAGACCAAGGTCTCGTGTGCACCAGAGTTCGTTTTTAAAAATCTTGGTCTTGGTCTTGAGACCAAAAGTCTTGGTTTTGGTCTTGGTCTTGAGGTTCAAAGTCTTGGTCTTGAGGTTCAAAGTCTTGGTCTTGGTCTCGCAAGACCAAGACCAAGACTCGGCTGTCAATATGAACAGTCATTTAACAAACTAAAAAATTTAAAAATGTATCAAGCCTGTCGTCATAGGCCTATATATAGGCCTATATTTAATATACTATGTATATAGGAGCCTTAGCCTATATTACTCTTCCTCAAACTGGAAACTATATAGGGCCTAGGCCTATAACCGCTAAATAAAATTTCAGGCAGGCCAATTCGAATCAAATCGTGTGTAGACTGTAGTTGACTTGACTCTAATACAAAAAATTCACACTGCACACTGCACGTTTCTGACAAGTCAAATGCGCGCTCAACAATGTCAACTGCAGGCTTTGTGTTTGTAAAAAAACGCCATTTAAGCCCTAACCTGCAAAGTTCGTTAAAGGCACTTTGCTCAAGAAGCAATTTGCTTTTTTCGTGGAAAAATTAATTGCTAGTTTACGGTTTGTTCACAATTTGCTAGATATTAAAAAAATTTAAATAATAAACGTCATCTGCTTTTCATCGACTTTACTATGCTAAATTGTTTACTGTTATAATAATAATAATAATAATAATAATAATAATAATAATAATAATAATAATAATAATAATAATAATAATAATAATAATAATAATAATAATAATAATAATAATAATAATAATAATAATAATAATAATGCATAAAAATAATAATAAAATGCATAGGAGCATAAAATAATAATAATAATAATAATAATAATAATAATAATAATAATAATAATAAGAAGAATAATAATGATAATAAAATATCTAAAAAATAATAATAATAATAATAATAATAATAATAATAATAATAATTATAATAAACTTGATCTAATCATATGTGCCAAGGATAGGGCCTATGACATATAAATCAATCAATCAATCAATCAATCAAATCCTTTATTGAAGCCGTTTGAAAACAAAGCAGTATAACATAACAGTATCAGCATTTGCAACAAAAGGAGACCCAGAAGGGATTAAAAATCCCGCTATGTAGGGTCACCTAAGGTTCAATACTAAGTCATATTAAAAGTCTTTCAATCAATATTCTAATCAATTGCTTCGATCAAGAAAAAACAAGTGAACAAGATAAATCTAAATTAAAATTTAATTAAATGGTATAAGTGGAATTCAAAACAAAATTAGTGCAATTGCAGCAAACGGTTAACATTATACAATAATTAATATGCGATGTGCCAGGCTAACATTAAAACACAGTATAGTTCGAGTCCTTACCTTCGCCTAAGCAGCTTCTGCAGATTTTGTCCTGAAAGACAAAAGAAGTTATTACTTAATTACTGCAAAATGAACTGTGTACTCCACTCCTATACCCTCGTAATCGTAATCTCGGGATTTTTACAGCGTCCAAAGAAAGGCAATTTACAGGCGCTCAGTCAAAAGAAAATCGATAGGGAGACGAGTTTAGATTCGTTTTCAGGTCAAGATCCAAGGCTCAGACATAGGCTTACAGACAGGTACACTGTGGAAGGTGTAGACCATCATACCTTCAAAACTCGTGATTTAACGACCTGAGCATCTCGGTTACAATTAGGCCTAACAGACCTACACTTAGCGCCTTCGTGAGCTTTGAATTAAGGAGGCTAGGCCTATCAGTGGAGAATCTATAGAAACAATTAACGACGCCATGGTCTAGGGCCCTATAGGGGTCATGACACAGCAGTCTTGTTGTCAGGCCCGGCTCAAGACATTTGGCGGCCCTGGGCAAATCGGCAAATCGGCGGCCCTAAGCACAAAAAAAGTTGACGACCTTTTTTTTAGTCATTCACCTCTTTTTACAAATAATAATAGTAAATATTTTTTTCGAAAATTGGAAAATTGGCGGCCCCTAAAAATCGGCGGCCCTGGGCGGCTGCCCACTTGCCCATATTGACGAACCGGGCCTGCTTGTTGTCCTCGAGACCAAGGTCTTGGTCTCGAGTGCACTCGAGTTCGTTTTTAAAAGTCTTGGTCTTGGTCTTGGTCTTGAGACCAAAGGTCTTGGTCTTGAGGTTCAAGGTCTTGGTCTTGGTCTTGGTCTTGAGGTTCAAAGTCTTGGTCTTGGTTTTGCAAGACCAAGACCAAGACTTTGTCAATATGAACAGTCATTAATTTTAAGAAACGGCAAGAATTTTAAAAATTCATCCAATAACTCGTACAGTTATTGCTCTAGTATTTACACGGTGTGAATGAGGCTTCACTGTTGTTTTGGGCAATTATTTTGACTTCCGGTTATTTACCATGGAATGATTTCAAAACAGACTCCTGATTAATTTGTAGGCCTACATTTACATCCGGTTCTTGAAAAGCTGCTTTGTGTGCTAGCGATTATAGACCGTGTTTTTTCACATGGCAGAATTTTTATGAGGCCCCACAGGTCACGTCTTGGTCAGAGCAAATTGGTTTTTATAAAATTCAACAGGCATTTGGAATAACATTTCGCATGAAGGACTTTTGTAAATACGAATTCGGAATTCTCTGCAGTCTCCATTTACAGTTGTTTTGCTTGAATAAAAGAAAAAAACTCATGTTTTCATTAAAATAAGGAGTAGTCCGACTGGACAATTTTTAGTAAGGAATAGAAGTCTGGATGCGACTGTTTTTTTGGGTCTTGGTCTTGGTCTTGGTCTTGAGGTTCAAGGTCTTGGTCTTGGTCTTGAGGTTCAAGGTCTTGGTCTTGGTCTTGAGGTTCAAGGTCTTGGTCTTGGTCTTGAGGTTCAAGGTCTTGGTCTTGAGGTTTAAGGTCTTGGCAACAAGACTGTGACACAGAGGTCATGACCATGATGACCCTATAAGGGCAGGATCATTCCATATAATAGGCTAGGACGGCAAAGCTTTAAAGGGTGCGGGGTAGGGATGAGCTATAAGAATAGGGGCCAGCTGTATCCCTAGGTTTGCCGCAAAAGGTATCTAACCAGTGATTAAACTGCATGGTTCCCGCGACTTCGCTTTTGTGCATGGGCGCTGTAGAGATTTCGAGATTATGATTACATCAGCCTACGTTCATTGGCTTACATAAGAATATCGTCTTGGTGGTTACTGCAGTCCGTACTAAATTAAGCGATTCATTCATCGGGGACTACAGTAGATCTGGTTCTTGATGAGTTTCGGAAATGTTAAACCTAAACTTTTTACCAGAGGATCTGAATTAACAGAATACTCCCTATACTAACCATGCATTGACTCAGTGTGTAAACTTACAGTTGGCCCCCTTAATTCTGATAGCTCGACCCCACCGTGTCCTCTCCTCTAAGAGGAAAACCGAGAGCCGCCACTTTTAACCACTGAATTACAACACTGAATTTACCTAGGTTAATAGTACCGGTAGTTAATTTTGCAATACGGGTAAAGAAAAAGACGAAAATGTTACCCCGTAGTGCTCGCAGTACGGTCTCGCTTTGCACGTCACAGGCACGTAGAAATACAGTTCGCACTGTCTTGTCAAGGATTTCCAGTTGAATGAGGTAGGCGGCCGTAGGCCCTATAGTTGCGCTCCAGGAAGCACTTCAGGAACACAGGGTGATCGGAGGACAGGTTTGAGAGAGAGATCGCCAAGGTAAGTCCAAATTATAATCATCGACTTTATAGATTAGGCCTACCGATGGTGGATCCGAGGCGCACATCTTGGTTCCATTTGGAGCAGTAACCCTTTGAAATGACTTCACTGTGGCGCAGTAGATAAATTGCTCCTGGAAAGAATCGGCGCTAAGCTCAGCAGAACATGAATTCTACTTGTCTCATGATGTTTGCCAGTCAATTATAAAACTATTCTCACGTGTATGTTAATTTCTTACTTCTCTGTCGATCGTTTGTTTTTGAACCCGTTGGGTCTACTATAGTGGGTCTAGGCCTAAGCCTAGCCTATTCTCTAGTGTAGGCCTATAATTATTATTATGTTAACTCTTTCCTTTATCAATCGTGCGTTTGAGGAATTGTAATATTATAACCTAGGCAGGGGTTAAAGTGGGTGGGAACGCGTGGGAACGGCGTTCCCACTGCTCTCGAAATTCTTTGCTTGCGTTCCCACTGCTCACGCATGCGTTCCAATGAAGCTCTTCGTTGGCGTTCCCACTGCTCACCCAAACCACTTTATCCACTGAACCTAGGCCTATAGTTCTTGCTTCCACAGACAATCTAAACGATATCCCAGCAACTTTGATACACCTGTATCACTTGACGCAGCGTTGCCAATGAGCTTTTGCTCTGTGCCCAGATTTAAGATATTGCTTTAGAAACTAGGTCACAGTCGCCCATCTCCGTAATTTTACGGTATAGATGCCAACGACCAATCGGCGCACGATATAGCAGTCACGTGATTCTTACAAAGACGCTTAGGCCCTACGTGTGATTTTGCGTGCATTGGGTCGACGCTACTAGACCTATCACTGTTTGCCTTTGTTACAGAAACAGATTCATTAAAGCAAGATGTCGACATGGATTTTGCACTGTCTTGTCAACAACCTTACTTTTGGCCTCTTCTAAGTCCAGAGGATTGCAAGATGCAAAAAATACAGCGAACATTAGCCTAGAGTTAAAAAATGGTGGTCGAGCTTTAATGGAATCATAGTGTTAAAGTAACGACGATCCAGGGCCGGTTTAACCACTAGGCGAACTAGGCGGCCGCCTAGGGCGGCACATTTCTGGGGGCGGCAGAAAAGCTACACAAAGAAATATTTTTTAAACCATTGCCGCCGTTTTGCCAGTCCAGAGGCGTAGGCCTAGCCGCCTAGCCATACAAGGCGCTTAAGGTGCGTACGCATTCTGCTTTAGGGCCCGATTCTTTCATTTCCCTCAAAGCGCACAAATTTTAAATTTGGTTAATTGTTCCATCTGATGACATATTTAGCTGCTGCCTACGGTGTTCAAAAAGCCCGTGTACTGCGTGTATGACTCAGCCTCTCTGCAGTCTGAACTAGTCTGTATGATGACTGATGCGGCCATAGTTCGAGAATTCGCATTTTACGAATTTTAAGAATTTTTAAAATTCACGAATTTTAACGAATTTTAAAACTGCAGTTTTAAAATTCGTTAAAATTCGTGAAACAATAAAATAATAGAATTCTTTACCATGGCATTGAATTTTATAATTTGCTAACTTTTCAACTTTTTAAGCAATTAAATGTCAGTGTCATAGGCAATCAATCAAGCAACCGTAAAAGATAGTTGCCTATAAAGCAACACAATAGTAGGCTACTGATATTCAGTGACTGTTCTACCCTTGGAGTCTTGAACTTCGATTTCTATCATAGTTGGGGTGTGTGACTGGGAGTGTCAGTCAGCAGAACAAAAACCACCAGTGCCCCAGCTCCAGTGTGATCAGTCAGTCACTAACACAGCTTGCAACCAAACATGGTTAAAAAGGGTTGGCAACGTTCATCGAGCTGTGTCTTTTATACTTCATCGTCCTCTGATTCTAAGTCAGCAACAGCCCACTGCTCCCACTCGACTCTGGTTTCTGCATTTTCGCCATGCAAATGCTCCCGAATTCGGGCAGAACAACTAACAAATTCCTTGTCACAAAAAACACTATATTATTTGGATTACCCTTTCCTTCTCCTCAAAAAATTACTACATACGTCCACTCCGGTCCTTGTTCTTTCATCTTTAAGAAATTAGAGTTTAGCTAAATTAACTTGTTACGCAATAAATTTTTATATTCAATTTTACATTAAATTGTAAGCAGAAGCTTAACACAACAAACCATGACGTCACCGCACTTGTTGTTGCTTACGCTGTTTTTGCAAAACGCCATTGTCAATGTAAAAAGGTGCAACAATGACGCAACGAATTTTTACGAATTTTTACGAATTTAAAAATAGACCAAAAATTCGCGAATTTTTACGAATTTTAAAACCGAAAGTCACGAATTCTCGAACTATGGATGCGGCCGGGATGCCTCATGATATCTGATACATGCCATATACTATATAGTATGTGTATTGTATATTGTAGGCCTATGTGTGGTATTTGTCTATACATGTAGTAGGTTACCCTGATTTGTCGGAGTAATTGACCTTGTTCGACCCCCAAGTCGAAGCGAACTGGGTGTTCGCTTCAAATGCACATGAGCTCATTTAGGTGTACAACCACGGCGCACTTTAACCGTATAATCTCACAGCTCCAACGCTAAGATATGCCCGAAATAGTATGCCTTATTCGTCTCTCTCTCTCTCTCTCTCTCTCTCTCTCTCTCTCTCTCTCTCTCTCTCTCTCTCTCTCTCTCTCTCTCTCTCTCTCTCTCTCTCTCTCTCTCTCTCTCTCTCTCTCTCTCTCTCTCTCTCTCTCTCTCTCACTCACTCACTCACTCACTCACTCTCTGTCTCTGTCTCTGTCTGTCTCTCTGTCTCTGTATCGTTTTATCTCGTTTTCTCTCGCTCTGTCTCTGTCGCAGCATGTCTCTCTCAATGTCTCTCTACAAGGCTTGTGGCCTGTACACTCTACATTGTCTTATTGCATTATTCAAAGCTCTCTTGAAAAAAGAAACTAAGACTCAACTGATGGTAAGGAACTTCTAAATTTAGAGTACCGGTAGTAATTCTTGTTGCTTTAATTTTTTAAGTAGTACAGACGATATCTGCTTCTCGTTTCTACATTTGCTGAAGAGAAAGCGCGAAAAATCAAATTTTGAATTTACATTAGGCCTATATTTGTATAGACTTCGCACGTAGGTAGGACTAGGACTTCGTAAACGTAGCCACAGGAGTTACTAAGTGTTCAAATGAAACTGTGCACTGTATCATTAATTAATATTTACATTTAAAATTACCATTAAACGTGTTGGACCATACAACATAGGCTGCATAGCTAATGCAGTTCCAGACTAGATTACTTTAATTATGGCTAACTTTAAAATTTAAAATTTATCAAATGCCATATTTTTGTTTAATTTAGAAGCAATAATGATTCTTATATGATTACAATGAACGACGAATCGATGGTACTAAATTAAAGATGCAGCATTCGGCTGCATTCCTGTGTGAGGGTTATATTAACTTGATTAATTTAATATTAATTAGGCCTATATATATATATATAGTTATCGCACTTGCCAGAGGCGCGGAGCGACAGGTTCGCCTAGGGCGCCAAATACTCTGGCGCCGGCCCTGCGACGATCATAGATGATCACTTGACGTAGGCCTACAGCGCCCTACACTCCTAGCTGCAGGAATCGCTGCCGTAGAATTTTCACCAATTTTAGAATGATGTTTATAAAGGTTATGTGGCGAAACTTACTTTAAGACTGTTTTCCTCTCTTCCAGAGTCTTCCTTCTGTCTCGTCTGATCATGTGCCTCTGATGCTTCCCTCCCTGCCGTGGCGGCATCTCTATGAAGACCGCCGGTGGCCATATGGTTTCTCAGTCTCCTCAAGTTTTCCCGCTCTTCCTTCTGTTCTCCTGATTTCATCCGATGTCCCCATGCCCCCGCCGTGGCGGCATCTCTTTGAAGACCGCAGGCGGGTACACAGTTTCCAGATCCCAATTAAAGTCCCCCTCTCTTTCTTGTGTCCCCAATGCTGTCCTTCCAATGTCCCCCTCACCCTCGCCGTCCCTTCCGAAATTGTATAGGCCTATTAGGCGGCCAGAGAGAGAAGAGATATGCCAGACAGACAGACAGGCAGACAGACAGACAGACAGGCAGGCAGACAGTGAGACAGACAGGCAGGCAGGCAGACAGGCAGGCAGACAGACAGGTTGGCAGAGAGACAGGCGTTCGAACGAATGCGTTTGTCTGTCTGCTTGCCTGTCTGTCTGACAAGCAGACAGACAGGCAAGCAGACAGACAAACAGACAGACAAGCAGACAGGCAGGCATGGAGGCAGACAGACAGGCAGACAGACGCGGTGCAACTAAATATTCCATTTTTCTTTCTCATGTTGATTCGTGAATATATTAAGTTATTCACTAATTTATTAATTCTTTCTTTTCTCGATCGTTCGTTAATTGGTTCGTTCTTATTTTCACACGTTCGCTTTCTCTTTCGTTTGTTCATTCATTCATCTTGGTTTTATTTCTTCTTTCTTTTCCATTTGTTCGTTCGTTCGTTCGTTCGTTCGTTCGTTCGTTCGTTCGTTCGTTCGTTCGTTCGTTCGTTCGTTCGTTCAGAACATTTGTATAGCGCCTTATTAGCTACTCTGTTGAGTTTTCAGAAACGTAGGCCTACTGTTGTGGTCTTGTGGAAAGGAGACAACGTTCGAACAAGTAGTTTGTGATTTGAATTCAATTATAGGCTATGTGAAATAATGAATATAGTAATAGCCAAAGATTTATCTGAGCCCTGCATAAATGCCTATGAAAAGTTCAAAACTTATATTATTGATTGCAGATTCGAGAAATGCTTAATTATTTCATTATTAATTCTGTAGCGCCTATATTCTGAACTATGTAACGCCGCTGGGCTGGTGATAGGCCTAGGCCTACAACAGATCTCCTAATAAGACATCGCTCGTTCAGTCATAACTTTTTTAAATTTCATTATTTGTTTCTTTATTTATTTAAATAAAGCATTTACTAGGCGCAAAAAGAAAAATCTTCAATCAGAGGAGCGGTAGAACGTTTGCTGGGGGGGGGGTGCTTGAACTTTTTGAAGAATGTTGACCCAATGGAAATTCGGAGTCTGGATTAAGGCGATGTTCACTATACAGCTGCTCCTACTACTACCGCCGCTACTAGGCATACTACTACTACTATTATTACTACTACTACTATTACTGTAATTTTTAATAGCAATAATATTAGTAATACTGCTGCTATTGTTAAAGGCTTATTAATATCAGTCTTGTCGTTGTGCTCTTAGCAAGGCCAAATTCCGCAATTCGTTTCGAGGCCCACAAATTTATCCCGTAATGATATTTCTCTCAAGGTCAGCATCGTTGTGATCACCAACATCAGAAGGTAAATATTATTACAATAACTACACCAATTTCAATTGATTGAAATTCTAAAAGGTTTATAGCAAATGTTTACAGTTACTGTACTTTAAACGTCATTTCCTGGTGCCATTGACTATATTGTTGATTACGTAATCATAATGTTACCATAGCAGCGATTTGGGGCATTGAAAACTTCTTCCTTGCGATTCTTGTGTTCGATTTGGATGGATATCAACGATTTCTGCTTGCCTAGAGATAAATTCTAAGTGATTTAAGTCTACAATTAGTACTTTCGTTCGGCAAGTTTGTGACTACGGATCGTAAGTATGCTCCGTAAGATCATGCGAAGACCGAAAGATCGGGCGTCTTCGGAGTCTGGTAAGAAGCGGGTAGAGCATAAGGCCCAAGATGCCACAGACGGCACCCCTGGCTGCTGCTTTTGGCAGCGTGTCCGCAGAGTCGAACCAGAGTCGAACGACGACATCGTTGCGTCAAGTTCCCGGTCTCTTGATGTTCAGCCTGAGAGCGATTCAAAGCCATCATCGATTCTCAAGATTTCTCTAAGGACAAGCCCAGCCGTCACGGATCTTCTGGTTCTTGATCCAACCAGGGCTCCAGAACTCCGTAGGAATTTGACACCAGAAATGTTACTTCTGTCCACTGATGCTAACAAAGATGCCGCAACTGACGAAGGTTTTCCAGTGTCTAATGAAGTAGCACGTGAGGAATCGATTGAAGTGGAGAAGAGAGAGGCAGACAGCCAGATCCTCGTTCTTTCCACTGTTGCGAAGGAAGTTACCGCAACCGACGAAGCTGTCGCAGTTTCTGATGAAGTTGTTGTACCCGAGGAGGCGTTGGATGTGGAGAACCGAGATTCTGGTCCAATTCCTGGTGAAGATACGGTAACAGCACGTCCCAAGTATGACTGGGGAGAATTCCTGAGCAAGTCCAGTGCAATTCTAATGTTGCCTCGTGAGGATGCCATGGAGATCTGGAGAAAGGAGAGGTTGAGTCTCTTCCCATCGTTGAACAGAACTGGAACTGTTCAGAACATGTCACGTTGGGGAGAACCAGCTGCTGAGACGTCAAAGGAGAGGGTGAGAAAGACACATCTGACCAATTACAGCCTGAGAAGATGCGATGCTGTGTTGGACCTTTCATCTCTGGGTAACAGGACCCGTGCAGCTGAAGAGGAAATCTGTGCGTTGTCACTCCCTGGCTCAATTGATCGTGACAACTTAAGCCAAGATCCAATACCAAGAAGTGGTACTCGACTATCTTGGGCACAGGAGGACCACATACTGTATATTGATCCTAGAGAAAGCCCAGAAGACACACAATCCCTGGAAAAACCTCTGGAAAAACCTCTGGAAAAACCTCTGGAACAACCACTGGAACAAGTACTTGAACAACAACCTCCGCCACAAACTCAGAAACCAAAACGTACCTTTCTGGAGCGCTGCCTCTGTTGCTGTGGCTTCTCATTTAAATAATTTGATGTGATAGAGCCGAGAGACTGAAAACAACGTAGAACCATTGATGTACTGTCTATTAAGAACCGAGAACAGTACACACTTCGTCATATCTTACCAATTGTGATTCACTGTCTATTAAGAACCGAGAACAGTACACACTTCATCATATCTTACCAATTGTGATTCACTGTCTATTGAGAACCGAGAACAGTACTCACTTCATCATGACTTACCAGTTTGTGATTCACTGTCTATTGAGAACCGAGAACAGTACACACTTCATCATATCTTACCACTTGTGATTCACTGTCTATTAAGAACCGAGAACAGTACACACTTCGTCATATCTTACCAATTGTGATTCACTGTCTATTAAGAACCGAGAACAGTACACACTTCGTCAGAACTTACCACTTGTGAGTCACTGTCTACTGAGAACCGAGAACAGAACTCACGTCATCAGATCACACTTGTGATGCACGGCATACTGAGAACTGAGTGCAGCGTACACATCATCTTAATGTACCTGGATCCATTATTTCGATTAAGGACCTGTCGAGAAGCAGGTGGAGGATACACTGCAAGAACATATCTGGTGCTGTAAAGGTAGGAAAATATTTTAAGTTACTCTAAGTTACTCAGTTGCAGTTTATCGTTAAATGCAGACCGTGAAGGTAGTTTACTTTCTAGTGCAAAGTGCAAACATGGCACGTTTAGGTAGGCTGTTTCTACTTAACAATGCTGTGTCGTAGTGAAGGTGCGTGATTTCGCCATCGTGCTTTATTTAGTCGTGGGACTGGTGCCATCGAAGACCAGCAGTGGCATAGTTAAGTGGTACCAGTAATCAACCTGATAAGCTTTATGTAATGGAATTTCAAATGCTGAACTAATTACTCACAATGTATGTCATGTAGGCCACAGTAGCCGATTCGTTAGAGCACTCACATTGTGACACAGGGGGTACAGGTTCGAGCCTCCTGTCTTGAGATCATTACTGTGTGGGGACTTTGAGCAAGTCCTTCACTGACAGTTGCTCAGCAGCACCATCGATTGATACTTGGTTACTAGATAGCAGTGCTGCATAAATAATTATGATTTCACTAGCAACTGGATTGAATTCATGTTGGCAACTTAGGACTTGTAAACTAATTAGGACCTGTAAACTAATTAGGACCTGTAAACTAATTAGGACCTGTAAACTAATTATTCTCTGTGTGCTTTTGTAGCCATTATTGATCAGTTGCATGACTTCAGTTCTGTAGATATTGCAGACAATTCAGTTGTGTGTTTTATAGGGCTGCATAAGTTTGTTAGCATGCTGGACTGTTAACCGAAAGGTCAAGGGTTTAAATCCCCACTAGTATAGTGATCTGTTTTGAGATTTCTGCTTCATATGTGCGTGTAGTCAACTAAACTGTAATGGGAAAACTGACCCTTCGCTGTTGGTGGGAGGATCCGGCATCAAAGGAGAGGACTGGCCACCCACCCTTATATGCCAAGGCTAAGAAAATTGGCTTCCTATAATCAGATGCAGGAAGGCATGCCAGGTCCCTTGATCCGCCCTTACATACCTACTTTGTTGTTCTATGCATTGGCCTCCATTACTCGGATGCAGGGAGGCATGCCAGAGTGCCACCTCTTGATCCCCCTTACACTGACTTTCTAAACTTCACTGGCAAGGACAGAAAGAGTGACAGTGGGGAGAGGGCAAAGTAGGTCATTTTCAAAGTAGGTCACAGGTCATTCATAAATGACCCCTTCATCTAGACTCAGATTGAGAGAGGCAGAAGCCTCTAGATTCACCTGTAAACATCAGTCTTGGTTTCAGCTAGCTGACCTTGAACTGTCCACTGTCAAGAGGTAGATCATCATGTATTGGATACGTGTCTAACTCACTTATTTTACGCTTTTATTAATGACCAAGCATGAATCAATGATGCTGAGACTGGAAAGAAAAGCACAGAGCATTAATTATACTATTTATATAGCACCATATAGAACATCACATAACCCTATGATCAACTTTAATGGATTAAAGTTGAATCTTCAGCCAACTGAGCACTTCTTCTTGCAGCAGCAGTCAGCTGAAATACTATTACCTGCCAGTGTTTTTCACCAGTCGAGAAGTTCAGTTGTTATTCTGTTTTCACTTTAAATTCACTTATTTTTGTCATTCCCAGGTCCTACATACGATACAAATAGAAGCACAGGGCTTAGACAGACGCATGGTAATCCTTGCAAACACGTGTGTTAATTGAGATCTCGATAATTGTACCACCGTGTTTGAATTGTTTCAATGAAACTTAGTGCGATTTGTCAGTGAGTTTGTCAATAAACACGAATGTTATTATTATTCTTAGCTCCGAACTTACGCGCAGAACATGGTCAACCTCTACATTTTGGATGTCGGAGAGACGCAGGTTACTGGTTTATCAGAGGCAATGGTAGTGGCAGTACCTTGGTGTCTTGGAAGAGAACGTACTCACACGACATGGTCAACCTCTACATTTTGGATGTCGGAGAGACGCAGGTTACTGGTTTATCAGAGGCAATGGTAGTGGCAGTACCTTGGTGTCTTGGAAGAGAACGTACTCACACGACATGGTCAACCTCTACATTTTGGATGTCGGAGAGACTCAGGTTACTGGTTTATCAGAGGCAATGGTAGTGGCAGTACCTTGGTGTCTTGGAAGAGAACGTACTCGCACGACATGGTCAACTTCTACATTTTGGATGTCGGAGAGACGCAGGTTACTGGTTTATCAAAGGCAATGGTAGTGGCAGTATTGGTGTCTTGGAAGAGAATGTACGCACACAGTTAATTGTCGAAATGCTTCGGTCTTTGCTCTCGTGTCTTGGGACCCGTTCGCAGCCGGACCCTCTCCGCGCTGTGGACAATCATGTGAGTTGAAATATTCGTCAGTCATCTACATTTTTATATCGAAATAACCAACCTCCATTGTTCTTGTTGCAAATAACGAACGTCGCCTTGTAAGTGATCAACACAAAGTTCTATTCGAAACTTGATAAAGTCGACTTTATTCAAATGAATTATTTAAAAGTGAACTTTCCTGCGTGTCTATTTGGTTAATGACAGCTGCAGAGATAGGCTAACAGGGTAATTAATCTGTGTGGCTGCATTTGTGTAGGGAGAGTGCCGAGGTCGTTTCGGTCAGAGACGAAAGACAGTTGGAAGAGTGGATGAAGGAGACGATCGTTCCGGTTCGAAGTCGACTTTCGGCTGTTTGAAGAAGCATCGGGAGAAGGTCGCGAGGTCCGCTCAACTGGACGAGGACCTTTGCGATGGAAAGTAAGTGGTCAACTGGTCATGCACTTTGTGTTCTTAATTTAGTTTAGCAAACTGACTGAAATAAGAAGTGGAGAGATGATTTCACATATGACGAGGATCATCAAGAGGATCACGTATTCGCACGATGGCGCGCTGTTAATGTTCACTCTGAAGAAATCTAGAATAAGAGGTCCTTGGTTTACTGTGTGTGATACATTAGAATCGTGGAACATGTGGCCAAATATGTAGTCTATGTTTTGCAAAGTTGTGTTTATTTTGTACAGGGTAAGAGTAAAAAGGGAATTTGTGCAAACCATTTTGGTATAAGGTTCTATATTCATCGAAAACAGTCGTAATTGCGATTGTTCTTATTTTAATTGCTGATAAACGTGATTTGTACAGTTCTTGCGCGCCAAAGACATGAAGACGCCATTCATTTTCGTTCTACTGTTGATTGTTTCAGAAATCTTTAGGGGGATTAACTAACGGGTATTTGGAAGAGAAAAATTGTAGATCGGGCAGAATCGTTTGAGTGATGATGGGAACATGTATACAGCCATTCGTTATTGAATGGAGTCAAGTGCACACTTTTATTTGAAAGAATTCAGTATGCTGTAGGTAGGTGATACTTAGGAAATGAATTTATCTAGTCTACTTACTTACAATCTGTTAATGAAGGTGAGGGAAGGTAGACGTTATCGACCCTGGTAACCATAAGAAGTCGTTCAACACTGGAAATAAGGAATGGGAGGGCAAGCGAGAAGACAATCCCAGTTGCCTAACCTAAATTTTTACCTATGGTCAACAGACCCATATATTTGAAGTTTTCATAAAATAATCTTCACACTGTCACACATAGGTGAAACAAAATGTTAAGTCATCCTAGCCAGTGATCTCGGTGCTTGAACTCCGAACACAAAGTGGGCTTTTGACTTAATGAAGTATGATCAGTGTTTTAGTTGTCGGGGGGTTGGGGGGTTCAACCCCCCTAGTTCTCTTTCTAACCCCCTCAGCTAAGTAACTGAAAATATGTTGGGGGGGGTTACTTTACTACAAAAAACTGGTGTTTGGTCTATGTGATTATGTGATTTGGTAATCTGCAAATTTTTGACCCCCCCCAGGTTGTTTTTGGACAACTAAAACACTGAGTATGATCCCCATCCAGCAAACCCATGTCCCTTTGAAGTATTTGGATCAATGGAGTAGGAAGTCTGAGTGGACATTCTCAAATTGAGAACCTAATCTAATGACTTCTAAAGCACCGTTATTATGCACAATTCATCAATCGATGATTACTTTAAGTGAAACAGTTGTCAAAGTCAGAGTCCGTCCATTAGAGATACGTGTCACATCACTTTGATTCCTCAGCGTTATAGATTGGAACTGGAGCAAAAGTATGGGACTCTGCCATTCCTCAACCTCAGTGTATTATGCAGAGGTCTGCTTTATGATTATGAGTTGGTATTCTTTGTGTTTTTGTAGCTCTATGTCCATATGTTACCAAACATTTCGTATAAAATGAGATTGTGCTATGAAATTGCTAGCTGCCTGTTGTAGAAGCAGTGAGAAATGCTGGAAATGTAGGTGTTAATTTGTACATAATTGGCATTGTGTGATTGTTTATCATTGCAGTGTGCAGAAGCGTCGGTCCGGAGAACAGAGTGTCTGCCATCGGAAAGCTGAGTCGACTAAGGCCTTGAAGGTGGTGAACCAGGAACAGCTGCATGCCGGTGTGTCCTTCCCGACAGAGTCTCTGGAGGTGATCGACCAAGTGTACTGTCCTGCTCTTCGTACCGAGCCATTCGTTCTCGACTGGGATGCAGAGGTTGATGAGAACGACGAGAAATTCCAGATATTCCGGCGTCTCATGGAGCCACTCTTACGCAAGCAGATCTACATCCCTGGTCAACGGAAGATGGTCACACGCGTGATCTCTACAGAAGTCTTGACTGAACCTAATGCCGATGCTACCAGTCAGAGGGTCCAAAGACGCCAGCCACTGAAGCCGCTGGATGATGCTTTTTGGATTGGAAAGGAGCAGTGGCCAACAGTCTGCAGTCTTCAAGGGGCCACATCGTCTGAGGCCGAGAAGCAGCCGAACCAGGATCTGCATGTGTGCTATGAGCAGCTGGATCCAGAGGAGTTCCTGCCCTCCGAGCCTCTTGAGAAGATTCACCCCATCCATTGCATTACTACCTCGAATGTGTCTATTGAGCCAGATGTCTGTGATCAGGAAGCCAAGTTCGCTGCCGCTCGTGAGAAATTCCGAGCATCAAGCGCCCGTTTTCATCAAGCTGTGGCAGAGTTTGAGAGACGTCTGGTTGAATCGATGATGGAAAGAAGTCGTTTCTGCGTCTTCCCTCGTAGTCTTGTGCCTTCAACATCAAAGGGCCTAGACTTGGAACTGTTACCGATTTGGGACTTATGACTCGTAGTCTTGTGCCTTCAACATCAAAGGGCCAAGACTTGGAACTGTTACCGATTTGGGACTTATGACTCGTAGTCTTGTGCCTTCAACATCAAAGGGCCAAGACTTGGAACTGTTACCGATTTGGGACTTATGACTCGTAGTCTTGTGCCTTCAACATCAAAGGGCCAAGACTTGGAACTGTTACCGATTTGGGACTTATGACTCATAGTCTTGTGCCTTCAACATCAAAGGGCCAAGACTTGGAACTGTTACCGATTTGGGACTTATGACTTGTAGTCTTGTGCCTTCAACATCAAAGGGCCAAGACTTGGACAATTGAACTGTTACCGATTTGGGACTTATGAAGTGCTGTTGGTGGTGTCTGCTGTTAGAGAAAGCCAACTACACTGTGCTCGGAGAACCTGGCATGTGGACCATCAGCCATTCGTTCCAAGAGCCATACACCTGAAACATCGATCGATGAGTGTTGGTTTAGCTACTGGAGGACATTCCGCGTTCTACTTTCCGATGAACATCAGACGTGGTTTCGTGTGAAGTGGTGACACCGTCTTTTCTTGGAGCTGAGAACCTGCTACCTGCTACGATCTTTCTACCTCTTTCCTTCATTCCTGCAGACCTGGTTCCATGGAAAGTGGTGTCGCCATCTTTTCGTGGAGCTGAGAACCTGCAACGATCTTTCTACCTCTTTCCTTCGTTCCTGCAGACGTGGTTCCATGGAAGTGGTGTCGCCGTCTTTTCGTGGAGCTGAGAACCTGCTACAATCTTTCTACCTCTTTCCTTCGTTCCTGCACAGCCAGTTAAGTGCTCTGACACTTTCCTTACATTACATTTAGTGATTGTGATTTATCTCTTAACTGTAGGTTTTGTTTGTCAATGTATAAGAGCAAAGGCTTCAGTCAGTGGCGCTTCTGACCACTTTGCTTCATCGGCACCCGACACGTTTGCAGCTTGACAAGGACTGCCATGCCATCGGGCACAGGTTAAGATTTGTGGTGCTGTTAAACTGAATGCTTTACCTCATGTGTACATACAGGCCTAGGTAGATCCTGTTTGTAATATATTTTGTGTGCTTGTGATTATTATCCTGTTTGTAATGTATTCTGGGTATCAACCGCGGGTCCTGACACCCACCAATGCCAGTTGGTTTCAGTAACCTACTGGCTTCTGTAATGCTAAAGTAAGTTGGGATTACCAAACATTTGTGATGCTCCTTTTGCTCCCACATTTTTTTATTTACTGCAGTTAGAGTTAGTTCATGCATGACAGCGGCTTATACAGAGAAAGTGCATCCATTAAAACTGCTCACTTGTCTTTCATTGTAAGCCTGTTTAATTGTCCTCTTGTGCACTATGATTTGAACCTGAGACAAATGGGCAGTATGTTTCATAGATAACAGTTTCGAAATAGGTTTCTGTACTAAGTACTGTATGTATTAGGTACCAGTACTCACTATTTTATTTATTTATTTATTCCGGATATTTCTATAGCGCCTCTCGAAGTCTACTACTACTCAGAGGCGCTCCCGAGTACAGCATTTGATACTGTGCCGGAATTTTCACGCCGAAGCGCCACGAGCAATTGCGAGTGAAGGACTTGCCCAAGGTCCGTACGCAGCGGCTAGAGTGGGATTCGAACCTGCAACCCTCCGGTCACAAGGCACCGAACTTACCACTGAGCCACCACTCTTTCTATCCATGATGTGAGAAGTCATGTGAAGGTGAATGAAGTGGATTGTGTGAAAGGGAAATAATGTGGAGAGGATACTGGATTTGGAAAGGGACAAATCCAGTTTCCTCTCCACATTATTTCCCTTTCATGCAACCCACTTCTTTCATTTTCACATGATTTCTTATCTGTTCTTCCATTTCCAAACCCGTTCCCTCCCATCTTCATTCTCTTTCACACAATCCTCTTCTGACCAATCTCCTCTCCATTTTCTTTCTCTTTCACACAGATGGATTGTGTGAAAAGGAAAGAATGTGGAGAGGATATTACATTCTTTCCATATACTAGGTTTCTGTATGTACTAGGACTCTTTCCATCCAATCTCATATCTACATTCTTTCCCTGTACTAGGTTGTTTTATTAAGAGAATTCAAGGGTTACAGTGAGGCTCCTTCTTAATTTCTGTCTGTTGTTTATTTCTGTTGCCGGTTCGTTGATCGTCTGACTCCTTGCAACTCTGTACAACTGCAAGTTCTGCGAGGATCAAAAAGATCAACATCGATCAGTGAACAGTGCATTCCACAGAGACTTGGAGACCTGCAGTGCATTTGTGTCAATTTTTTATGTGCTATGATTAGAAGACTCTAAGGAATGTATGAATATGTGAAATGGATAGAAGATAAAGAGGGTGTGTTGAAGAACAGATAGGAGCAGATCGTGTGAAAGTGAAGGAAGATTTGGGTTGTGTGAAAGGGAAAGTAGATGGAGAGGAGACTGGTTGGAAAGGGAGAACAGGTGAGAAGTCATGTGAAGGTGAATGAAGTGGATTGTGTGAAAGGGATATAGTGTGGAGAGGATACTGGATTTGGTAAGGGACAAATACAGTTTCCTCTCCACATTATTTCCCTTTCATGCAACCCACTTCTTTCATTTTCACTTGATTTCTTATCTGTTCTTCCATTTCCAAACCCGTTCCCTCCCATCTTCATTCTCTTTCACACAATCCTCTTCTGACCAATCTCCTCTCCATTTTCTTTCTCTTTCACACAGATGGATTGTGTGAAATGGAAAGAATGTGGAGAGGAGATTGGATGGAGAGGGAAGAAGAGATAAGTCATCTGAAAGTGAAAGATTTGGGTTGTTTGAAAGGGAAAGAAGATGGAAAGGAGACTGGATGGAAAGGGAAGAAGAGATGAAACATCATGTGAAAGATTTGGGTTGTGTGAAAGGGAAAGTAGGTGGAGAGGAGATTGGTTGGAAAGGGAGAACAGGTGAGAAATCATGTGAAGGTGAAAAAAGTGGATTGTGTGAAAGGAAAATAATGTGGAGAGGATACTGGATTTGGAAAGGGACAAATCCAGTTTCCTCTCCACATTATTTCCCTTTCATGCAACCCACTTCTTTCATTTTAACCTCTTCGCTGCGGATGACGAGTATGTCTCATCATCGAAATGCTATTGCCATACGCGAAGGACGAGTATGTCTCGTCATAGAAATTATAGGTATCCATTTGATGCCGTGGTTTTATACCACACATAAATAAATACATACATACATACACACATACATACATACATACATACATACATACATACATACATACATACATACATACACGCAAACATACATACATATATGCATACATATACACATACATATATACGTACATACATATATAAACACATACAAATATACATACATGCATAATATACATATATACATACAAATAAACATATATACATACATGCATAATATACATATATACGTACACATATACATATATACACGCATATATACATATACAATGTCATACATACATACATACATATATACACACAAACAATACATACATAGTTACATACATGTATACATATATACATACATACATATATACATGTATGCATACATACATACATACATACATACATACATACATACATACATACATACACGAAAACATACATACATACATGCATACATATACACATACATATATACGTACATACATATATAAACACATACAAATATACATACATGCATAATATACATATATACATACAAATAAACATATACATACATGCATAATATACATATATACGTACACATATACATATATACATGCATATATACACATACAATGTCATGCATACATACATACATATATACACACAAACAATACATACATAGTTACATACATGTATACATATATACATACATACATATATACATGTATACATACATACATACATACATACATACATACATACATACATACATACATACACGAAAACATACATACATACATGCATACATATACACATACATATATACGTACATACATATAAACACATACAAATATACATACATGCATAATATACATATACCCGGTATACATACAAATAAACATATATACATACATGCATAATATACATATATACGTACACATATACATATATACATGCATATATAGACATACAATGTCATACATACATACATACATATATACACACAAACATAATACATACATAGTTACATACATGTATACATATATACATACACACATATATACATGTATACATACATACATACATACATACATACATACATACATACATACATAAACACATATATACATACATACATACATATGTACATACATCCATCCATCCATACATCCATCCATACCTGCATACATACATACAAACATACATACATGATGCACACGGGATTACAAGGCCGTCGCAGCGAAGGGGTTAGCATGATTTCTTATCTGTTCTTCCATTTCCAAACCCATTCCCTCCCATCTTCATTCTCTTTCACACAATCCTCTTCTGATCAATCTCTTCTCCATTTTCTTTCTCTTTCACATGGATGGATTGTGTGAAATGGAAAGAATGTGGAAAGGAGATTGGATGGAAAAGGAAGAAGAGATGAAACATCATGTGAAAGATTTGGGTTCTGTGAAAGGGAAAGAAGATGGAAAGGAGACTGGATGGAAAGGGAAGAAGAGATGAAACATCATGTGAAAGATTTGGGTTCTGTGAAAGGGAAAGAAGACGAAGAGAGAACAACTGTGTGCAGAAGTTGAGAGGCTTGATCATTTGATGCAAATGCACCGATTACTGGGATCTGTAGGATGTTCGATTGCTTTATGTAGGGGATTATATTTCTTTGGCATTTTTGGTTTGAGATGTAGTTTTCTTTACATAGGGGATTGTTTTTTCTTTGGCATTTTTGGTTTGAGATGTGGTTTACTTTATGTAGGGCTTTTTTCTTTGACATTTTTGGTTTGAGATGTGGTTTACTTTATGTAGGGCTTTTTTTCTTTGGCATTTTTGGTTTGAGATGTGGTTTACATTATGTAGGGCATTATTGTTTCTTTGGCATTTTTGGTTTGAGATGTGGTTTACTTTAGGTAGGGCATTATTGTTTCTTTGGCATTTTTGGTTTGAGATGTGGTTTACTTTAGGTAGGGCATTATTTTTTCTTTGGCATTTTTGGTTTGAGATGTGGTTTACATTATGTAGGGCATTATTATTTCTTTGACATTTTTGGTTTGAGATGTGGTTTACTTTATGTAGGCATTATTTTTTCTTTGGCATTTTTGGTTTCAGATGTGGTTTACTTTATGTATGAGATTATTTTTTTCTTTGGCATTTTTGGTTTCAGATGTGGTTTACTTTATATAGGGCATTATTTTTTCTTTGGCATTTTTGGTTTGAGATGTGATTTACTTTATGCATGAGATTATTTTTCTTTGGCATTTTTGGTTATGACCTCATTGCCATGCTGATTTTATTTCACCCTCTGTTCCTCTTCTGTGGTATTTCAGTTAGCAGTGCTTTTCAACACTGGGTTAGAATTCTATGTTGCTGAGAACCCTTTTTGCACAATCTCTGCTTAGATTCACTTTAGCTGATAGTGTTTTGGTAATCCTGTAACTTCTATTGTGCTGTTGTCATAACAGTTATATCAGTTAACTCTTTCGCTGTGACAGCCTTTTAATCCGTGTGTGCTGCATGTATGTATGTATGTATGTATGGATGGATGGATGTAAGTACGTATGTATGTACGTATGTATGTATGCATGTATGTTTATATGTATGCATGCATGTATGTATGTATGTATGTCTGCAAGTATGTATGTATGCATGTATGTATGTATGTATGTATGCATGCATGTATGGTATCTATGACTTGTATAGTATCAGTGGTTATATTAATGTAAATATAAATGCTTAGATGATTGGTTGATTTAAGGACTTATATAGTTTCAGTAACTTTTATACTGCCACTGACTTATGTGGTGGTTTTTGCTTACTTTTATCTTTCCATTCGCCTTCGCCTTGTCATACCTGTAGCAGTCTCATTCTATTGTCTCCTGCAGGTTCTCATCCTCCCCAAGGTCACCAAGTAACAGCGGTGTTACCACTTGGATTTGAACCTGCGTTAGTGTGGTTTGCTGTTGACTTGTGTTACCTCTTGGCTGTTTGGCTGCTTTCATCCTGGTCCAGGTTTTCAAGTGAGTACAGTGAGTTGGTCAGGTTTGTAGGAGTTTGGTTGAGAGTGTAGTGATGTGAGTTGCTGATTGGTGAACTGTTTTAAGCAGTGAGTTTTACTTTGTAGGTATTTTGCGTTTACTGCTTTTTTTAGACTAGAGACTCACTTGAGATGTTGAATATAGTTATAGATTAATTTGAGATATTGACTCCAGACTCACTTGAGATGTTGAATATAGTTTTAGACTAATTTGAGATATTGACTCCAGATTCAGTTGAGATGTTGAACCTGTTTAAGCTTGTTACCGGTAAATGTTTTTTTGAGAAAGGGGATGACCAAATGCATCACTCTTTCTCCTTGTATATCTAGTTGCATTTGGGTAATTCCTTTGTCTGCAGCTTGAGGCCATTTCATTTATTTTAAATTGATTTAAGTTTCAAGGGGACTGTTCTGCTATGTCCTTGCAACCTGTCCATGCTTTGTGCTAGCCGAGCTTTAGCTTTTCTCTGTTACTGGCTTGTTTCTCCACATCTGCTTCCTTGGTTTACTTGTTCTGTATCCAGTGACCTTTTGCCCAGTTATCTGCTGCTGCCATCTCTTCATTTCTCTCCCTCAGGTTCTTCTTTCTTCCCATATCGGTTTCTTTCTCTCTGTCTCGTTATATGTCTTTGTATCTGCTTGGATATTCTCCTCCTTTCGACGCTTGCCTTGTCGCTGGTCAAGGTATCCAACATTTCCATTTATCTCTGTCCAGAGCCTAGTCTTCTTTTCTGTGTCCTGGTGTTCTATATCATAACTTCTGCCACTTCTGTCACTTTCGCTGTTTGTCTTTGCAATAGCAGAAAAATTTTAAAATTCAAAATTTCATGAAATTGGGAATTTCGGGTGCTTCTCGTAGAAATTATTTGCCTCAATGCAAGCGATGAACGAATTACGGAGGCCGTTGTCAATCACCTCCTCGCGGTGGCCTCTGGGCATGCAATTATCTTGGATAGCTGCATGGCGAAGATTGGCAGTATATTCCATTGGCTGAACATGCAGGTTAACTTTGCTACTGAACACACTGGCAAACACATTATGAGTTTGGTCAAGCTGTCATTATTATATATTGTTGCTATTTAAACTGCATTGTTCAGCCAGTGAACCATAGTTGTTAAAACCGTTTTTTTCGTTTTTTTCTTCTCCAAAAAACCTCGTTTTTTTCGTTTTCTATTTTTCTTATCGTTTTTTTCCGTCTTTTATTTTCTTATGTAACTTTATTTATTTATTTATTTACTGTCTGTTAATTTGTTTCATTTTCTGTTTATTTAAAAAAACTAAACTTTGTAGGTATAGATTATATTTTCTCACAGTAAATGCATTTCAATTTAGCCAATGCCGAGTTTTTGTCTTTCTCGTTTATCAAAGTTACGTGAATCCATTCCGCACCCTTTTCTTTCGGCATTTTAGATAACGTAGAAATAACCTTTTAAAATTGTATTTCTTGTACTGTGCTATTTCATAAAGTATTTATTTCTCAAATGATGCCGTACATAGTGACAAAAAAAATTAGCTGAATCCTTGAAAGTACAGAGACAATGTAGGCCTAAGGGACATCAGACAAAAAAATAAACATAATAATAAGTGCATTAAATTTGTCTGCATTGTAATGGTACTAAGTGAACCAGTTATTTTGGTTCAGTTTGGTTCATGACATGATAGAGCCTTGTAATTCTGAAATCACCGGTTCAAGCCTTCCTTGAAACAGTTACTGTATAGGGACCTTGACCAAGTCCTGAAGTAAAAATTTCTCAGTGCCATTGATTAAGCCTTGTTCATTAGATAGTGGCACTTAATAAATGCATAATAATATTATTAATAATAGTAATAGTAATAATAATAATAATAATAATAATAATAATAATAATAATAATAATAATAATAATAATAATAATAATAATAATAATAATAATAATATGTTAAACAACTCCAAATGAGTGCCTGAATTTTTTCTGTAGTGCACCATAACAATCTTAACTAAATTTAAATTGTAGCCTAAATTGATTTTAAGATGTGGTATGTTATAGTAGTTTTTCAGTCATCTTTGCCTTTGCCTCTGATACCTGGTATATAGACCTTGATCAGAATTGTCAGTTGTGCTTTGACATCTGTGACCTAGAATTTAGTAGCAAAAAAACTAAAATCAGTTGATTGTCTGTCGTTTGCAATGTGTATGAATTATAAAAAAATCTGAACACACTAATGACTCTTCTGTGGATTGTGAGTTTCTCTTTTTATGAGTGATGCATGTTATATAAATATAGAAAAATGCCTGGATTACATATTAAAGTTTTTATTTTTGACTGCAGAATAATCACTGACAAGCTTTTATTGGCCAAGAAAACCTTTTTCTGAACTATGTTTTTTAGGATCAAATCCAGATTTCATAATGGAACTGAAGCTACATGCAGGACAACTCTGCCTTGTCAGCTTTAGCCGGACTGCATACTTGTACAAATCCACATTAGCTCTGCAGGATCTAGTGGCTAGGGAAGCCTTTTAAGCCGGGGAAACAGTGCGTTATGTGGGTGAAATTGCGGGGTCTGTGACATTGAGTGCCAAAGGTGTGTAGTCTACTCCTGACTAGATTTTGTCTGAGTGTCGACCTCAGCGGGGTTAGGGGCAGGGCCTTGGAAGCATCTTGAAGAATTTAGTATGAAGTTGAGCAAATTTAGGCTGGATGTTTGTGTAGGAATTGAGTATGTGAAATCGTTCTGGAAAATATTCTTTATAATATAATGTTTGTATTCAACAAAGCAAAATCGAGTCATCAGTTGTTGGTTGGGCTTCAGGCAGTGTTTTAGTTGTCAAAAAGACCTTGGGGTCAACAATTTTACAGATTACCACAATACACTAATGCAGGTCAAAATTTTAATGTTATTATGTTGCACAGGAAATGACTGACAACTCATGAGATATTTTAGTTTCCTCTTTAAATTTATTTACACAACAAACAAAAATTAAAACAATCAAACATCTAAATAGCTGTATGCAAAAAAAAAGGAAACATAATTTACAGAACTGTTACACTTTAGTTTACAAAAATGATATGATTTGTAAATTCCTGCATTGGCAGTCCGTGGCTTTGCCAAAGCACTGTGCCTGCCAGCTGTAACATGAAGTAACATTTTTGTATATTCCATGCTGTAAGAGGTTGGCTATTGATGCCATGAACGAGCTGGGGATCAAGACCAGATCTTCCCTGCATTTTTTCAGTTATTTAGCTGTGGGGTTAGAAGCAGAGCTAGGGAAGTTGAATTTCCAACCTCCGACAACTAAAACACTGGCTTCAGGTGTGTTAATTGGGAACCTGCCACTAGTGACCAGTGATGGGCAATAGTTAACTAAAAAGTTGCTAACTTTTAGTTTAATTTAAAAAAATTTAGTTAAGGATGAAGTTTAACTAAAAAAAACAGTTAAGTTAAAACCATAGTTTACAAATTTTTGGTTGCTAACTAAAAAAAATCAGCAATATGCAACTATTTTTCCACAATGAACATTGAACACTGTCAACAAAAGACATTTTAACACTGCATGGTTTTAGCATTAACAGCCTGTGTTTTCAAATTCATACACTACTTACAATACGCCTGTAACTGTATGTCAGAACAGTACACATTGCATAGTTTGAAGGTGAAATTGTCATTGATGCTCTGCATTATTATAGTTCACTTAAGTGATCCGTTAGAGCAGAGTTTCCCAAACTGTGGGTCACGACCCAACAGTGGGTCGTGAAACTCTGGCAAGTGGGTCGCCAAATTTTTTCGAGAAACATTTATTTTTTGCAGCAACAATATTTGGCTATGGTTGGACTAGAACTAGCTGGATTGAAATAAATTGTGAACTGTTTTTACCTAAGTTTCCTTTTAATGCTTTAAATTTCTTAACTCTGTACGTAATTCCGGAAATTTCGATACCAATTTTCGAAGCAAGTTTTAGTACACAATGCTTAATTTTACACAGTGGGTACCGAGACTGGTAAGATATTCACAAGTGGGTCTCGACCCAGAGAAGTTTGGGAACCACTGCGTTAGAGTTACAAGTCTAAATATAGATATCGATGGTTGTCTAGGTACAAGTGAGCGATAGTATAAGCGTCAAACCCATGTGTAGAGGACTAAGTTCGGCTTCAAATTTCTGAATAGTTAAAGTTTCCCTTTTGGCGATTACATCTAAAATTGTTGTATGTGGGACATATTCGGAATTAAATACAATAATTTTATATCAGGAGTAGGTTATTTTGTTGCTCTACCTTGTAGATCTCTTATATAACAACGCGTTGAACATATGTTGTTGTACAGGTGACTTTCGTCTGCATTCCAGTTCCCAGTTGCATTGTTGTATAACAGTTTGAGAAGAAACCGACACGTGTAATGGAAATGAAGGCAAGTGGACATCTTAGTATTGTGGTATCGCATAAAAAGCGTATTGGAAACGGATAAAAATTACTAAGAAGCCTTTGGGGTCGTCCATTAATTATGTCAACAAATTTTATTCATTTTTTGAGGCGAAACTCTACAATCGGGGTGGATGTCTTTGCATCGTGAGGGTCGGTTAGGGTCAGGGTAAGCGTCGTGAGGGTCGGTTAGGGGTTAGGGTTAGTATAGCCTATGTATTTGTGCGACTAAAAAAGCTATACCTGTGAGTGGAAGCTGGATTTTAAAATTCAGGCACCCCGATTGTACATGATCGCCGTTTTTGACTCCCCCTTTGTCAACAACTGTCAAACATTCAAGGACCCCCTAATAAAATTATGTCAATGCAAATTTACTCTCCCCCCCCCTCCAAGTATCTTTCCATCGAAAAGAAACTTGAAATATTATATTAAAAAAGAACCCAGGATATTCGCATTAAAGAGATTATGCAGCGCATTTTCTCAATAATCTGGCAACAAAAACAAGATAACTTACGAAGAAAATCGCATTTGATTAAATTACAAACAGAAAAGAAAAATCGCTCATAAAGACTTTCTGAATCTGTGGTTGCTTTTCCATTAAATTATTGTTGACGTCAGTATGTCTTCAACACCTCCTTTCCTTGTCAAGAATTATAAAACTTTTTCAAACCCCCTCCCTCTTCCATTTTGTTGACATAATTAATGGACGACCCCTTTGTTGCAGTTTCCCTTAACTATCATTGGTTGTCTATGAACCTATGACCTTACATCGGTTTGCATTAATTGAAATTACCTTTATAAATATATGACTTTTGCACTGAAAATTATGAATTCTCTATAATTTATTACAATGAATTGGATTAAATTATTTATTTGAGCCTTTTTTGAGGTACAAAATTTGATGAGGGACAGGATCAGTGAATGATACATATCAAAATGCAAATGTATACATACATGTATACGTTTTTACAGCATTTGCAACCGTAGGGATAAACCTGAAACTCGAATCCTCGAAAACGCTGAGAATACACAAAAGCCTGATTCCCGAAAACAGTTTTATAGAAAGCGGCCGAACTCTCCAAAACTATTCAAAGTTAAATTGTAAACTGTTATACATGACATAGACCTAGCGTGGCCTTGATCTATCAATATACTGCCTAGTCACCTGTTTATTTGTAATTTTAGTTAAAATCGATTTCGGGTATCCCGCTGAAATTCATTTGGGGGTTTCGGGGATTCGGGCCACACCCCGACTGTATAGCCTCGACCCTATTCATTTTTCAATGGTTTGATTGGGTGAGATCCACCACCGCTGCCCGTTTGAATGCCACATCATTTAAGGTCCCCGTGTATGAAATGTGCTAACCCGAGATTTAAATCTTTGGAATATGCCACCACCGAGAGGCAAACCATGATCCGCACACACTCTATCTCAGAGGTGTATGGAATGTATGCTCTAACCAATGTAACTAACTGGACCAGTAGCATTCTTGGTGTGTCACTATACACCAGTTAAACTGCTGCTGCTTCTAAACTTATACAGTTCTTCTGCTCACATGTTGCAAATGCTGTTGCTACAACTTATTTCTGTGGAACTGCTACTACTGTTGTTGCAACTGCCACTTTATTCCAACTTCTATTTTTCCAGTTTGACACTTAATTCTAACTAAATCTGTTGTTGCAGGCATTTCCTGCGCTGAGCAATGATAATATAATTTTGCTGTTTGTAGCAGGGTATGGATAACTTTTTGAAAAGTAAGAAACCAGTGCTTATCCAAAATAGCACCAAGAATTGAGAGTTTGTACAAAGCAAGCACACCCCTTCCATTGACATTAAGCCTACTGGGTTTTGGCGAAACCGGTGTTATTGATTTAAAAAATGACTGTGTATGGAATGTATTCTCTAACCAATGTTACTAACTGGACCAGTAGCATTCTTGATGTCTCACTATACACCAGTTAAACTGCTTCTAAACTTATACAGTTCTTCTGCTCACATGTTGCAAATGCTGTTGCTACAACTTATTTCTGTAGAACTGCTACTACTGTTGTTGCAACTGCCACTTTATTCCAACTTCTATTTTTCCAACACTTAATTCTAACTAAATCTGTTGTTGCAGGCATTTCCTGCGCTGAGCAATGATCTTATTCTGCGAGCGGCCAGAGGAGATTCTACTGAACGTACCCCTGTCTGGGTTATGAGACAAGCTGGCCGGTATTTGCCAGGTTGGTAAATTTAATTTCATATTTTACTATCACCCTGATTTTACTATCACCCAGCCACGTCCCTTGGACGCACTTGTGGCCTGTAGCTGGCTAACAGTTCCCACCAGTGGCAGAATGTAGACCAGATGTGGACCCAGTGAATTTGGCTGCCTATGGAAGTGTCCTTTTTCTAGCCCTTAGAAGGACAAATGATTCCAGATGGTATAGGCAGTGTATGAAAGTTAGTGGCATATAGTGACTCTTGTTGTGGAATTCATGATAAGAATTACAGCTTCTTCTGATGAGACTTGAACCTATATATGAGAGACTACCAAATGAGGTCAACTTCAGATTTTAAAGCATTGGTGCCTGTGTTTTTGTTAATCAGAATTTCAAGAAATCCGAGCCAAGCATGAATTCTTTGAGGTTTGTCGCAACCCACAGTTGGCCTGTGAAGTAACATTACAGGTACCGTAGTTTTAATATTTTAATTGGCTAAGACTAACAAAAGGTTTTGATTAATTATCTTTAAATATTTTCTGATCTTTCATGTCATCAGTACATGTTTCAGCTGCCTCATAAATGCAAATGTAAGAATTGAGCCAACTGAGACAAATTGCATCAGTTGCTGTAGGGTGCATTTGATGCAGTCCAAACTTTCTTCGTGGCTTGGTGTCTTATCGTTATTGACTTCTCTTTCTGCCTCTGCATTCAGAATCTTACTGCAGTAGGAAAAGATTGTCGTGCTGATATCGCGATGTGCACTTTAACCACAAGAGCCTTCAACCTCAAGCCATGCATTGCTGCTGCTGACTTATGTAATAATCTTCTGATAGACGTGTCTAAAAAAGAGCATTTGCTAATCTTGTTGTTTTATCCAGTGCTGTTTTCTTACATCTGATCGAGGGTGTTTGTGCCTCGTAATCATAAGCTGTCTCAGTTGACTCAGGTCTTATTATTTTAAGCCAGTCAATATTTAACGAATGTATGTATTGTGATTGTGATAAGAAATTTATATAAGTAGTGCTATATCAAGAAAGGCTAAACAGAGCTGCTGTTTTTCCTAGCTTAAATGATCTTAAAGTTTATAATAATAACAAATATGTATTATAGCCAAAAATATGTACTACGTATGATTTGTGCATTTATGTTTGTACTTAATTTTATTTATTTACATATCAAGACACTTAATAAATTAATCTGTCATCTTTTACGTACCTCTGGAATACACTGAAGGTAAATACATGTATTGTATTCTGAATAGCACAGAAGGTAAATATTGTAATGTAATATAGCTACACTGGTCAGCTTTGCACTATAGCTTAGAGTAGATTCTTTGGAAATGCTAACGTATTCTAAGTTTCATCCCAAAAATCTGTTAAGATAATTTTTGATTAATTTTTAGCCTGTTAGGAGATTCAACTTGGATGCTGCTATCATTTTTTCTGATATTCTTGTGGTACCACAAGCCATGGGCATGACTGTTGAGATGTTACCCGAGAAGGTAGGATTACACTAGGGTTTGCATTGATTACAAGGTTTACCTGACTTATATATGTGTTTTTAATCTGTGTGATCGAGTCTATCTCCATTTGCTCTTGTAATTAGCAATATATCTCATGTATCTGATTGACTGTGATTGGCCTTGAGTAGTTCTAGATTTGATTGATTTTGATTGAGGTGATTAATGGAAATTGATAACTCTCCCATTAGAATACTTTCCATTGAATAACATTTCATGATAATTTGCTTATAAAGATACAATGCATTTGAGTGAAATTTTTTCTGAGAAGCTGCATTTATATGCTTTTTCGTGTAATCTCTCATTTGACCATGTCCTTTTCGAAGTTTGTAAGAAGAGATTTCCCATTTTTATCAAATCTGCGCATTTGTTTATTAGTCTGGCCTTTTTATGTGTCATTGATGTGAAAAAAAATTTTATTTATTAATTGAAGTGTAATTAAGATTTGTTTATATCTAGGGTCCATCATTTCCAGAGCCACTGACGTCGCCTCAGGACCTTAGCAGGTTGAATCCTGGCACAGATGTGAACCAGACATTGGGTTATGTCTTTGAAGCCATCACTCTGACAAGACACAAGCTGGAAGGAAAATGTCCTCTGATCGGCTTCAGTGGGGCACCGGTGGGATTCATTTTCAATAGTTTGTTTAAAATTGACCGATTACCTGAAAATTTGGCCAAGATGTATGAAAAACGATTCCTTCCCTTTGTTGCAAAAATTATTTAGAGTGTTATCGTTTCACTAACAGTAACATGATCTTATGATGACATGTCACTCTTCTGACACATTTACACTCTAAAGTTATTTACTTTTCTGTTGTAAAATTCAGTTGAAATAAAAATGTTTTGCTTTATAACTTAATGATTTCCTACACTTGTTGTTTGATATTTTGATTGTGGCATTGTACCGTTACTCTGTTACTAGACCCACCCAAAGTAACCAAAGGTAAAATTTGTGGAAAGATACTATATAGAAAGCATTTCAGTTAAAGCAGATATGTTATTGAAGCTCTGTTTATTATTTATGGGTTTATTTGAACTGAAAGAGTGTTTCGTTCTAGTAGTGTAATAAAATTCATCAGCTGCATCATCACTAGAGAATAACCTGTATCATCTTTACATAGCACTAACATCAATTCTATAGAAGTGTGCTTGAATATAGCGACTCACTGCAGTTTGCTCGAAGTCCTGAATCAAGTGTGGCTGATGAAGCAAGTGGATTAATTATCACAGCTGTAAAATTAATGGCCCAGACATGACGAAGGGACAAGATTTTAATTCACTAGTCTCCATAACTTAGATATATAAATTGCGGTAAGATGTTCCCCACGTTCTGCAGGTAGCCTGGCAATGTTCTGACGAGTCAGTGGTGACTCTGGGCTGAGCTCAGCTGCTGTATGGGCAGAGACACCAACTGCTGCATACTGGCATTCCATGACATCAGCTACTAGCTCTTCAAACTTAGTGGTAGTGCTTAGAAATAGTTTGATATCACAGCCCAGGCACAGCCCTTTGAGGTGGAGCCCGGGCCTTCAAGTGCCAACTAAGTGGCATGTATTATCAATTTATTATTGTTTATGTAGTATCAATAACTGATGACAAGCAGTTGTGTCATGAGGAATTCCTCAAGATCCCCATAATATGGGTGTTCCAGGTGATGCTAATCATTACAAAGCAAGCATTAAACTCGTTAACTCATTGCACTGCACACAACTGGTTATTACATATTACCTTACTTTACATAAGCAAAGTTTGTAATGATATAAGAGAATTCAGATGTGTGGTTTTGTTTTTGCTTGTCAGTGGACTTTGATGTCGTATATGATCGAAGGAGGTGGCTCCACAACCATGAGCAAATCCAAGAAGTGGCTGTTCTGTTACCACGACGACAGTCATCGGCTGCTGCAGATGCTGACAGATGTCATTGTCCGATACCTTGTTGGACAGGTAGTCGCTGGTGCACAGGTGATAGATAGTTCCACTTCTGTCATAGTACTAGCTATCCATTTCTCTGGTGCTTTCTGATGAGTGCTGCAGCAATGCAGCTTAGCCTGTCCTGTGCACCACGTAGTCCTTGTGGTCTTAACCAGTCTGTGGTGTCGGATCAGAGATTCTCCACTTTCAACATCAGTTTGTGATGATTGCTCCTTGAGACAACTCCTGTCTATACATGTAAGTTTTTGAATGCTTACTGTGCTAGTTGGTCACTTCGAAATGACAAGACCCACCTTGTGCCATTTACTACTGTTTGGTTGTCTGCCAGTACTACCATTTGCTACCATCCAGTTGTTAAAGAGTTAGGAAACTTGTTGCTTCGGAAAAGGTATACCAAAGGCCAGATCAAAAGGGAAGAAAGAAGTTTACTGTCTTTGTTAGTTTTAATGTAAAATGTACATTTTCATTATCAACTTTTTGTTCATGTATTACATTCCAGCTGTAACACCAGTTTGTTTTATTTTCTTCATCAGTTGCTGCAGCTGTTTGAGTCACATGCTGGAATTTTGGGTCCAGCAACTTTCTCTCAGTTTGCTCTGCCATATATTCGACAGATAGCAACCCGTGTCAAAGATGACTTGATCCAGAAGGGTTTGCAACCAGTTCCTATGGTAAGCACTTCACTTGTTATGGCTGTTTTCTTCAAGCATAAAAATGTTTGGTTGAAACATTGAGAATATTGCTATTTTTTACTTTTTTCTGTTTTCCAAAGCATTAATCTTCAGTTTAACCTGTCAGGCTTTGCTGATCAGTGATCGTTGAACTGTGTTTTAGTTTTGATAGATTTGATCATTCATCGAGTCAGTGTTTAATTTTTTGTTGCATGTATATGTGTGTTTCAAACAGATCATTTTTGCCAAGGATGCTCACTATGCTTTATCGGAGCTGTCGCAGAGTGGATATGAAGTTGTTAGTCTCGACTGGACAATTGATCCAGTCAATGCTCGGTGAGTGCAGTCTGTATTTGAATAGATTTTGTGTTTTTCTGAAATTTTCAAGCTTTCATTTTGTACTAAGTGATGTTTTATCCTATCAGTATTTGTTTTGGGTGTTTTGCATTTATCAGTTACATGAAGAATTCATTTCTGAACAAGTTTCATGTATACACTTCAAGTCCATTTATTTGTATTACATTTATTAGTTACATAAAGTAAATTTAAAACAGCGCAGGGTAGAAAGTAATTGTAATGAGATACATATTCCACATATATTGCAGGTCATGTCTAAAACATATAAGTATTTAGAAGAATACAAGCATTTACAAACAATAAAATGACGTAAGTTTGATCAACATTCATTTCTAAACAATTTTGATGGTTACATTTTAACTCTTGCTCTTAGGGTGAAATGAATGAAACCTCAGAAATATCTAGTTAGGGCCAGAACAATGGCTAAAACATCTTTCATGCAAAGGTTAACATTGCTGATTTTGCACATCTTATGCAACTCGTTAGTGAAACAACTGGGTATGGTGGAAATCAGTAGAGTCTGATTGGTCTGTTACTTGCTTTGTCTAATAAATTACTTTCTAATGAAACAGGAAACAAGTAGGACAAGGTGTGACTGTGCAGGGCAACTTGGATCCATGTGCGCTGTATGCATCACCGGTGAGTCATTTGTAAAATCACCTATATAATTCTTAGATACACTGTTACTTGGTAAAATTCTGTTGAAATAAAACTTGCTGCACCTTTTCAAGTGTTGTATCTGTCCAGTGTGAATCTACAATTCTACATATAAATTAGATAATGTGTTATGCATTTCTTAAATGGATACTTCATGGGTTTATCTTTAAGTACAGATGACCTGGAATTCCATATGGTTGTCTAGCATTTAACAGAGAAAATTGTCACGTTTGTTATTGCAAGCAGATTTTTACAGATTTTCCTGAGGATCTTGTGTAATGGGTGTAGACATTCGCTGCAAGTAGTAAGAACTGAAGCAGTTCGTTAGTGAATCAATGTATGAATACAGACAGCAAGAGACAGGAGACGAATGCGTATAGTGTGTACATGGGTTATAGCTAAACATGTGCGTAACCACCATCTTTGATTAGCCCCTGAACGTTGTGTGACCACTTCTTGTCGTCAGATAAGGCAATTGAGTGTTGCTCAACTAATTTATTTAAGTGTATATTATGCTTGGTAGGTACTATTAGAGTTGCAGTAGAGTGATCATAGACACATAGACTTTGTTGACGTTGCCAGATAGTCTTCATGTTTGACTGCTGCTTTTTCTGTGTCTAATGTGGGAAGACCTACTATGTCAACTGGCCAGCTTGGCCAAGGCTGAGCAACAACAGTCACTACTACATCTGTGGGACACAGTGGCTGATTAGTTAGAGCGCTTGGTCTGTAACGTGCAGAGTATGGGTTCGAGCCTCCACTCAGGCAGTTTATGTGTAGGAACTTTGAGCAAGTCCTTCACTCACAAAGTTCTGCTCTGTGCCAATGATGTTCTGTCCTATAGATGGTTGTGTGCACTTCTGAACTTTGTAAGGAGGGCAATATCAAACACTGTTGTAATGTAATGTAACAGGGACTGACCTTTACAAAGGTGTTTTATGTGTTTCAGTGCATAAATATATATATATATATATATATATATATATATATGCCAGTATATACAGGTATATATATATATGAATACATTAGTAGATTGTAGTCTGATTGATGAGTAATTTTAATGCATAGGATCAAATCAGTGACTCCGTCCGTGTCATGTTGGAGGCATTTGGCACACAACGGTACATCGCCAACCTCGGCCATGGAATGTACCCAGACATGAACCCCGACCACCTCAGGGCATTTGTAGATGCAGTGCATAAGCACTCGGAAGACATCATTCGAAGTACTGCCTAAAAGATGCACTGCCTGAATTCTGTTGTGTTGTTATGTTGAAAGATCATGAACAATGTCTTCTGTTAACATGACTGATATGCAACTGTGTTCAGTATGAAATAAGATATCACCTCTTCTATGTTAATATGTTGAAATATCATGAAAAGTGTTATGATAAGATGATCTATTTTTGTGTTTCAGTATGAATACTTTTTGACGTACATGCATATTACAGCAGCGGTTCTCAACCTTTTGAGATTCAACGACCACTTAAAAATTTTGTGTCTCGGTCACGGACCACCACTAAAAATTGTGCCAAAAACCAAATTAATACAAAAGAAATTTTTTGCCATAAATCCGTGTATTAATAGTTTCCTGCTGCTATATAGCCGATTTTGGCGATTGAAATAAAAAAAATTAAAAAAATTTGTCTGTTTGCATGTTTTAAATTGTTAAAATATGAATTGTAGGCCTTGCTCGCGAACCACCAGACAGATGGCCGCGGACCACCAGACAGATGGCTAGTGGTCCGCGGACCACAGGTTGAGAACCGCTGTATTACTGTATAGCACTGGGAGTTTATACATTATTATCTTCATTATTATTATCGCTTTAGACTTGTATAAGTTGTGATGCGGTGTGTCATACTCCATAAATTTAGAATAATAAACAAATATATACATATATATTAACACAAATTGATGAAAATATGTTCAGCAGGTTTCACTTGCTGTGTATATGCTACAGCATGTGAAATTGATAGCAAATGTAGTACATTGGTGCCTAACTATTTCAACATGTTAACACGTTAATATTTATTATTAAGCACTGTTTGAGGTGGTATTTTTTACAAAATTTGGATGTTTGGAAAAGATGTTCGCACTTCTATCTTGAGTTTCATGGGTATTTTCACGTGTTTGGTAGTGAGATGGTTGCAAATTGGTGATTGTAGGTTTTAAAAATTATTTCTTTTAGGTGTAGGTGTTTCTTTGATGGCATTTTCTTCTGTTGTTGGAATAAATAAAAGTTATAAGTAGAGAAAAATGCAAGGTGGATGTGATGAAAAATTAACTATGTGGAGGACAGGATTGTGAATGAAGTGAATAGAAATTGACTGAAAATGGTTGGATTTGACTGAAATGATCAAAGGAGAATGATAATTTGTGTAGGTTGAAAGATGGATTGTGATGTCATTGATAGCTAATATTGGAAAGTCTCACTGATTAATCCCAGGGCTGTCTAACATTTCAGCTTCTAATACAGTTTTCAGTTTGGGTGACACAAAGCTAAATTGCCAAGACTAAATTGCCAAGACTACAAACTAGATGTCACTGTTGAAGGGTGTTGATATTAACAGAAAACATGAAAGATGTTAAGGACAGCTAATTATGACCTCTTTGTATGAACTTAGAAAATGGTCATATTGTTAATTTTTTTGCTTATGTTTTGTTTATTTGATCAAGTTCATTGACTGTTTTAGGTTTGCTGAGTTATGTGATTTTGAATTTTTGTGCAAGGACCAGGTCTATCGGTATTACATTAGTATTATATAAATGTTGCATAAAGCAACTTGCAAGCTTTGTTAGACATCAACTCTAAATATTATACAGACAGTTTTGTAGAGATTGTTAGTGATCTCACATTGAAGAGAACTTGAATGAATTAAGTTCACAGAATTGCATGGCAATCTTTCTCAGGTTTTGAATGCTGTGGTTTTCAGGATGTAACAGTGTTCACAGCCAACACAAGGAAAGTTAACTAACTCATTTTATCATGAAACAACTATTTTTCAGCAATTATTTTATCTGTATTTATGATAACAATAATTTCTTAAGATATTTTTCCCGTAAATGTAGTTATCAGCATCTTTAAAATGCTACAAAGCTTTTGAAGGAATGTCATGAAACTGTTAATAATAATAATAATAATAATAATAATAATAATAATAATAATAATAATAATAATAATAATAATAATAATAGTAATAATAATATACTAATAATAATAATGCACCTTTTGCACCAATAAAACCATCTGTGAAGACTAGCCATTCCAGAACAATGCCCCCCTAATTTTTGAACTCCCGAGGGATCATATGTACCTCGGGAAAAAAAAGAATAATAATAATAATAATAGTGATAATAATAATGACGATTTGTATAATGCCGTAGCACAGCCGAGGCCGAAGTAAATGGCGCAGTACGCAAGTTCAAAAAGTCAATGGCTGTTGTATGATTGTTTAAAAAGATAGGTCTTGTTGGTATTGCGCAAGTAGAAACTGGATGAGAATGTGATTCAGATGGTGAAAAATTTGGAGATTAAATGAGGAAGATCTTGAATAAAATGTTGCAAAGTAGAGGTGAACCTAGAGAGGGTGCTTTATAAAATTAACTCTTGTTGCCTAATGCAGCACAGAGTTATGTTGATGCAATGGATGATGTAGACCGTGTTTCTGTGTTGTTATAAAATGATGGTTAGGCTTGTCTTTAGTTATCATGCAAGTCTGTAGATAGTCAAAGAATTTTAATGATATGTTAACCTGTCACTAGCCAAATAGATACAGAAATATATCCATTTTATAAATATCTTAATCACTTTTGTTGCAAAACGTGTAATTGTTATACATTTGTTCTGATGCACTTTGCACTGTTTCATTTAATTGCAGTAATTTTTATATCTATGAATTTCTTTTTGATTTATTTATAGTTTCGTGGTATAATCCCCCCCCTCCGAAGTTTTTATAGACAAGGAGGGTAAAGTACATGTAAATGCAAATTCTTTGCTCCCAGTCACAGAATTGACTCTGACGACTAGAAACAGCAACAACAATGCAACATCCAGAATATGTTCCTCAACTGATTCATGTTCAGTTGGCTAGAAACATGCTTACATTAAGTAATACATATGGAATGCATTAACCCTTTAACGACGAGCATGTACTGAAATGCATGGAAAACTAAACCCTCTCATCGTTAAAGGATTAATTGTTGTGTGTGCCGGTATCGACTTGCTGATTCACCTGATGCATCCTGTGCTGGACAGTAGTAAAAGACCTCGCTGGAGAAGGGCAGAGGAGACCTGATGGAAGCTTATAAAATTATCACTAAAGGGTGCAGTACCATGTGTGAGGCTTTAATATTCAGATCCAACTGCATCATCATAAATTGAGATATGAAAATATGTTCAGCAGGTTTCACTTGCTGTGTATATGCTACAGCATGTGAAATTGATAGCAAATATGGTGCAAATATGACGATATTCTACATATGGGCTCTATAATATTATGTTCTATGTATGGGTCCTTGTGCAGGACACGTGGAGCCCATAAATGAAATATTTTCATGTTCTCACAATATCTTCAAGATAATTTTGACGTTGCTTTTAGGAATCTAGGCAACCCTAGGCCAAAGATTCTTCTATGTAGGAACTGTAGACTTGTGGTATAGTGAACTTTTAAGACGGAGTTGCAAGAAATTGAGGAATACGAGTGCAGAATGAAAAATCTTCTGAACTACTGAAATTAAAACTCACTTTACACCAAGTTAATTACTGGTATGAATCATGATATGCTTGTGGGATATTTGGCCAAGGATATGGGAGCTCAATTACAAGGTCAAGTTTCCTCTCTAACAACCTTGCATGTTTTCCCGCTGTAAGGTTGGTTTCTGCAACACGTACATTGAAACTTCTGTTTTGCCATCAACAATTACCACATGCCTGCTTCAACATCTGAAATATTACATTACTATAGTACAGTACATCCTACAAATCTGTGATCCATCTATTTTAATTAAATTTAATTTTTTTAGTTAAAATAAGCACGAAAATACCATGCAAATAATTAGAAGGTCATGTGCAACGTGCATTCCCAACACAAAACAGGTATAGAACATAATAATGAAACCTCGATATGGGAATATTGCCACATATGAACTTCGTATTGTCCTATAATATCCCTATATGACGTTTCTGAAAATACGATATTCTGTTTGGGTGGTGTACTGACTTCTCTTCATCCTGTCCTTCCCGATGCACTCCTTAGAAAGTCTCTTCTAGAGACGATTACGTACGTTAATCGTCTCTAGAAGTAAGAAGCAAATAAGTATTTTATAGTGCTGCCGTGCAAATAATGCTCGTTCATTCATTTCTCATATCTCGGTCGACCTGTTAGATCTACTAAGGCATTTTTCAGATGAATATATTGTTTTGACAGAAATACACAAGCACGCGAGAAGACTGATTTTTCACGAAATATACGACTGTCAAGTTGAATTCCTGCGAAAACCAATTAATCATAGTGCTATATAATTATAGTCTCTTGGGACTCTCTTCTGCTCATTGGGCGCCATATTAGAATTTGATGAATTAAAGGGATTTAAGTTTGTTTTGTTTGAAACAGGTTTTATAAGTCGTTGTTTGTGTTTTGGGCGTTCAGTAAAGTACGCATGCATTTTATTGTAGCTTCACGATGTAATATTTTCGATCTTGAAAGTATTTTTCTTCTTAGGGATAGGTGGCATTTACGGCTCGGGTGTGCAAGTTCCTACACGTTCGGCGAGTGTTGAGGGCAACAGTGCTATTCAGGGCCAAACTTCCGAAATGTAGTCGGTTCTGCAAGACGATATATAATTCGTACACTCCAAAGCCCAAAGGACTATTACATTAAAAGTTATAAAATGCAGTGACAGAATTTTAAAGCACGCGCGGTGTAACACAGTATAGGTCTGTGGTATTATTCTTTTTGCGGAATTTTGTCTCCAAAAACAAACCAAAGGGTAGAGATTTAGATATAACGCCTTGTAGCAACCAATGGATTAGGTCGAGAGTTTTGTTGTTTACTTGTATGCATTTAATTCAACAGTGCTGTGGAATAGGATGAAAAGTGCAAATGTCTAATATAAATAAGGTGGTACATGCATGTGATGTGTCGTATGGGGGCTGTCCATAAATGACGTCACGTTCAGATGGGTGAGGGGTTGCTCTTGTGTGATGCTGTGCATGAACTTGGTGCTTAATGTATATAGAATTTCATATGAATTGTGGCAAGAGGGGGTGGGGTCAATTTTGTACCAAAATAGTGTGACGTCATTTACGGACGAGCCTTATTAAAAGTGGTTCTTAAAGTTTTGGGAGGGAATTTAGGAATTTCATTGAAGACATACAGTGTCTAAAGTATACTCTACTATAATACTACAATTTATGAACAGTTAGAGATGGGTACAGGAATACCAGTCCTGTGTCATCAATTTCTCATTGTACCTCAATAAACAATTTTGCATATTTTGTACCTGCATAAACAATTTTGCATAGTTTCTTTTTAATATGGAAACAGCATGTTAAAATCTACACCTTGTTAATTGATTTTATATTAGAGTAGCATTAGTTCATTGATACTATATTTGGAAAATATTTTGGTACTATATATGTAACAGGCTGCAGATAAATATGAAGTTCGACTGGGTTACCTGATGGTTTCATTTGTTTTTGGTTGATGCACATGAGTGGATTGGCTGAAATATTCTAAGATCTAAATAGTATTAGGAGTGAATAATGAATTGCTGTATCCTGTTTGCTAGTGGGCTGATACCTCTTCCTACAGTTTTCAGTATCATTATGAAATGCTTGTGTTTTAGCCACTCTTCCATATAAATTTTGTGATTTAATACTACTTTTCACTTTCAATCCTGCTACTGTTATTCTAGATTCCTGATTTCTCTTTCAAATGGCGATCATTGAATCAGTTGCCATGAGGCAGAGAGGTGGCCTTGATTTTGAGATGCACTATGACAACCTTTGTGCACTGAACGGTCTGTGTCCATTGCCTGCTGTCAAGGCACATCTGCGGCAGAACAAACTCGATTTAAATGGAGACAGAATCAAGTTAGTCTAGTGTTCCATACGTTTTAGTGCACACTTGTCATTAAAATGTTAATAGACTACAATGGGCAACATCTAGACCCTCATCCTTGTTCTTTCTCTTTACATTTATATTGGTCAGTGGTCTATTATGGCATCAGAGCTAAATGCCTGTCTTTTTCACTTGTTGTGACTTGTGAGGAAGGCAGCAGTTCTTTCCTAAATATTTGAGTTAGTTTTAGGTTAAAATCTCACAAAGATGACTTCAGAGGTTAGGTAATTACTCATTTATTACATTCCATTACAAACAGTACTTTAGCCCTGGGAGGGCTTGATCCTAAAGTAGGATGTGACTATGTGATAGTTAGAGTAAGAGTTGCGTGACTAAACAACAAGTTATTACTGTCTTTATGTCATATGACATACAGTAGATATGAGCCCAAAGGGACAGTTAGCAAAAACCAGTACATTAATATTCAGTTACCATACTGCCAGCCTTGTGTCTTCCTTGAAACCACTCATCCAAAATTCACCCATCTGTAACTCATCCAAAATTCACTTGCCTGAGCTGTCGCCCGGACACCTAAGCACCATCATATCAAACCCATCCTTAAATCACTCCATTGGCTCAAAATTCGTGAGTGCATCCACTTCAAAGTCATATCTCTAACCTACAACTCCCTACAATACTTACAATACTTCCAGTCACAGTACCGTCAAGAACTCCACCATCCAGCCACCCTGCTCTGCCCGATCATCCTCATCTCTCACTCTTTCCTCTCCCCATTCATTACTTTCCTCAAGTTCTCCAACTGATCCATTTACCACACCGCACCTCAACTCTGAAACGAACTTTCCTCTGAATTCCGCATATTCTCAGTTTCTCCACCAATACTGCCATTCACCCACCATCTTCGGCCTGAGGCTCCTCTGCTTATCACCCCACAGGCTTTCCATTCCAAACTGGTCTCACCTCTTCAAAAATTCCTACCTTAATCCATCCGATCCTCTGCCTTCGAGGCCTGCTTGTCCTCGACGAAACCTGCCTTAGCAGCCGCTCTGCCTCTTCTCTCTGGCAACGAGACTCGTTTCTTCACTGGACATCACTCTTTGGACCAGCGCTCTTGTATTATAAGCTCCCTGTGCTTAGCTTTAGAGGAGCGATTTAGAAATTTGGAGATTATGATTACTAATAATATTTTGTAATGTAAATAAGTGGAAATTTCCATATTACTTTTGATCTGTCATTTCATAGACTTGTACTTTTGGCTCAATACTTGTAATTTTGGCTACTTTGAAAGCATCGTGTTCTATTTGAAGCATTTTGTTTATGTAGTATATTGCTTTTCTAGGGCCAATGATTGGGTTCCAATTCTAAATACAATTAAAATCAATAAGACTTTAGAACATATCGCAATCCGGAGTTTCTACCAGCAAGAAGTCGAAGAGAAAGGTCAGTTGTAAAAGTGTAATAATTACAGAAATACTGGTAGATCAGTTTGCTCCATCTGCACGTGAAAACCATTCTGTGTGATAGTAGTTTTCTTGTGTTTTTGCACCTCTGATGAATTTATCGTAATTTTACATTGTAATTGCTCAATTATGAATATAGTTTTCCAAGATTACCTGATAATTGTAGTCTGAGAGATGTATATTCAAGTATATGTGTGAGAGCAGCTGAACACTTAACCCCTTTACCGTGATCCCCGAGTTAACTCGTCCAGCGGGAACTTATTGTGCAGCGTGAACCCCGAGTTAACTCGTCCAAACGCTATGCGTCTATTTACTCGCCGTGTATCGCAAATAAACTCGTCCTAATGGCAATAGCAAAACATAATAATGTTTCACGATTGTAATAACGGCTTTCCATATTGTAAATTAGGTCGGGCGATCTAAAAATAATTATATAAACATGGTTTATAGTAAAAAATGGTTGGTCGCAACGGAGTTCGATGGGTCGCAAGCATGGTTTATCTAACCAAGAAATACATCGTTTATTGCTTGAAAATGATGGTAGTTTGTCAGATTTAAACAGTGATGATGATTTCGAACCAAGTTCTAGTTCTAGTAATGGTGATTTGTCAGAAAATGATGACAGTAATGATAGCCAGAAACTGCGCCGTTTGCGTGGTCAAGAGATGACTTCGGGACGCGTCAGCGCTTAGCATTTATAGGAACATGTACTAAACTGGCACTATATAAATTCACCAGGACAACTAAAGGCCCATTTGTTTTACAAAATTAGTATATTAGGTTGACTTTAATATTTCTCAGAGGAAAGATACTTTTGTGGAGACTGCCACCATGCTTTGGTATTTATCATACAAAGAGATTATATGCCTACTCAACTGGTGCTAGATAAATTCAACAGGACCACTAAAGGACCAATTTCTTTTACTAAATTAGTGTATTATGTTCACTTCTAAGTTTCCCAGAGCAAAGAAAGACTTGTGGATTATTACAAATACAAATACCAGTCATTCTTTAATCACATGCATTGTTGTGATGACTACCTAAAAATAATTGCACATGTGTGGAAAATATTAAAAAAATTTATTCCACGGAAAAGGGGTTAAATAACATCTCTTGCTAGCCTTTGAATATCGTGGCTGAGAACCCATGGTTTTCTATAGCAGGCAAACAGACTAGTTAAATAAATAAGTTTTTCTGTTTTTCTAACAAGGCTTTCTGTCTATCATTTCAGTTTCTTTGTTCTTTTGTTTGTAGAGCTCGTTAGGACGTCAGCCAGAAGGCTTAAGGTGCCAATCATTCGCTGTAAGGAACTGACTAACCGTGTTTGCAGAGCTCTGAGGGAATGTCTGGCTGTTAACCCTGTTCTCCAAATCATTGAGCTTGAGGGATTGCCTCTGAGGCCAAAGGACACAGAGGCATTGGCCAAGGTATGGAAACTAGAATCATAAGAATACCCCCTGGTTAAAATTAGCAGGCCTGTTTTCATTTGTGACCATAATGAAATATGGTTAGCATCATCATGTACAGTTAAACTATGTGTCGCTGGAGTGATGTGCAAAGAAGGTTACTTAATCTGACACTGCTCGGGTATTGTGCCCCAGCTGCCCCATGCCCAAGTAGTGTTGGACTATTAGGCTTTCACGATATAGCTGGTCTTTGAAATTTGCTGCCCAGTTCAGTTTGTTGTGTCAATTCTTTGTTGTTGCTTGGGTCTTAACACTCTCAGCATGCTTTACCCACCGCAACCTGACTTCTGAATTTCGGATTTCAACCTTGCTTCTCCACTTAATTATGATTTTTGATTGCAATTTCACATGAAGCGATGACAATCAATTGATACTTTGGGCATTATGATAATGGTGCTATAGAAGTCATTAGATTAGCTATAACTGGACAGTAGAGGCGCCTCATGGAACGTCAAAGGCGTGGTACTGTTATGTGCTTAAGATGGCAGACATTATAGAAACCCTTGACAACTGCATTTAGATTGCTGCTGTTAGAAATTTGTTGTTAGAAGTTTTCCTCATGTTAGAAGAAAATAATCCAAATAATCTTAGTATGGACTTATCTTTCTATTGCGTGTGTTGTGTATGATAGGGTATCGTAAAGACCAAACATTTGCGACACCTTTCCTTGGAAAACACCTGCATAGGAGATGACCAACTGACAGGTGGGATCATTTCTGTGTAGTTTGCTAATTGTGCTATCTGCATAGATACTGTGCATATTTCTTACTTTCTAGTCTTATTTCACAAACTGTTGCATTAGAAATTGTGCTTTTGTTGCTTTGTTTTAATTCTGTATGCATGTATGTAGTTATTATTTGGGTGTATCTGTGTTATGTAACATCATGAATGATGCTGGCTGTACTATCAGTAATCCTGACTTTCACATATGTTTATTTTAATTTCACGAATGTCATGCGTGTGTGAGGCTAACACAATTGAATTGTGACACTGAATTGTCTGTATATTATCACAAAGTGAAGTTTTGACAAGTTTTTACATGAGATTGCCTACAAGGAGAAAAATATGATCTGGTCATTGCTTGTCGTTTCCAGTTTTATGTCGTGTCATCAAGAACACGATGAGCATAACATCAGTTAATTTCTCCGGCTGCTCCTTGACTTGGCGGTCGGCTGAAATGATTGCAGATGTCATTAAGGTTTGTCATTGTTGACATCGCTTGTATAGAATTCATCTATTTCTTATTTTAAAGGTTTTTTGTCTTGGGACTAATCTTCAGGCAGAGTTGCTTCTTTAGAAAGTACCTGAATTTATGATGTAGAAGATTAGAATTTGTGGAGTAGGATTAGAAAAAAACATGCAAAACAGTCTTGACTGCTAGTTCTGGTCTTCAATTTACTTAGCCAGAGGACTTCACTGATTTTCCAGAGTTGTGAGGATGCTATAGGACCAAGATTTTATAGTTGCTTTGGCTACTTAGAACCAGAGATGCTGCACTTTCCTGTCTTGGTTATTTTTGAATGAGTGCAATGCTATAAGTTCTGACAAATCTGCAAATTTAACTTATGAGAATTATTACGTAAGTTGTAGCTGAATGGCTACAAAATTTCAAGGTGACTTGTAGAGTGTTACAAATGGTAAGATTTTTTCAGCACATTCAGAAACGAAATATCTGGAAAATGACTTTTGGTCTTAGCATCAAGGGACAATGCGACATACAGAGGCCTGGCAGGACAGCCTTCGCTATCGCAGGCCAGATCTTGATCGCATGGCCGGTCTTCGTCGTATCACAGCCAACTGTAACCCATTGATTGGAGACAAGGGTGCTGCTGCATTAGCCGATGTCCTCAGGGATGACCTGTGGGTGAAAGGTGAGACAACATTTATTGCATTGAAGGAATTTTGATTGCCTGTAGGTCACCTTTAGGTAATCTAGGTTTGACATGCTGTGGATTATGTTTCATGAATAGGTCAAAGAAAATTTAGTTTAAGATTCTAGTAAATAAGTAAGTAAGTATTTTATATGCCACATTCATTAAAGTAATTAACATAACTGCAGAACTCGCAAATTCAGTGGCAGACTGCCAGTGAAGCCACACAGGATCATCGCGCAAGCCACCAATAAGAACACAAAACATGTAAGACGGATAACAAGATAATGCATAATCGCTTTACAAAAATGGAATAAAAACAGATTGAAGACTATATAGGCCCATGGATCAGTAAATTGCAACTGTAGGTAGAGAAACAAACAATCAAACTAATCAAACTAACTGTTGTGCAGCTAGCTTTACAGAGTTAGATGCACATGCTATTGTGCTTATGTCTGCTATTACAATGAGAGTGTCTTGTTCTTGTTTAGCCGTTGATCTGCATCAGTGTGGAATTGGTGATGTTGGTGGCAAGGCTTTAATAGAGATCCTCAAGATCAACACAACTCTCGTTGTCATGGATGTCCGACTGAATCCTCTCATCAGTCAGTCCTTTCACATTTACTTAGAACACTTTCCTTGTAGCTGTCTCAATCGATCAGTTCACGCAGTACACTTTGTGAGCATAATTAGTCAGCTTCCTTACAGATGATCTGTGAAAATCCTGCTAAGCCTGTTAAACTAAAGATAGAAATACCCCGGTAAGCACTTCATCAGCTGATGGTAATGTATAGCAGAGACTGTATTGCCAGTTCAGAAACCTCAAAGGCAAGATGTTCACTTGTACTATTTAATTTACTTTATTGCAGGAATAAGTAAAAGACGTAAAATACTTGTTTACATACCCTTACTGAAACTCCTTTGAAGCATGGTCATTCCTGGTCGAAGGTCACACTCAAATCCTGCACAGTAGTAGAAATAGATATAAGTGATTCACTGCTTATTTACCCAAGAGGTAAATGCAACTGGTTGATTTGGATTAATAAGATTTGTATGATTCTGTGTTAAGTTTATGTAAACATTTACCTTTGCAAGTCATTTAGCAGCTCTGATATCACCAGACATTGTTGTATTTCTTTGTTTATGTCTTTCTAAACCCTAAGTTTCTATAATTCTTTTGTCTCATGTATGATTGCAAGTAAGTTGCCATAAGAAGTGCTTTCTGAATTGCAGGTCAAGAAACAATGGCTAGTCTTAATGATCAGGTGTTTCTTAACAGTGCCAGTTGTGAAAGTGAGGTGAGTTGTGTTTTGAGCAGAATACCTTAAATCCTTATTATACCAGTAAGTGTTTTATAGACCAGGACACTTACGGCTGACTTTTGCTGGTTTCATGCTCCAAAAAACTCTTTCTTTGAATATCGAAGCTATATGAACCTATAAGCGATGACTGAAACCTGTCTGCATGCTCTTCCTTTGTTCATTATTGCCATAAGTACTAGATTATGACCACAAACTCAAGTTTTGGCTTACCTTGCAGCTTTACTTTGAAACTTCACAAAATTGTGACCGTTCATTAGAAAACCTCACAAAGTTGGAAAAAATGAAAACTGAATTTGACAGTCCTGAATTAAGCTGAAATTGCTGCTGAATAATTAGGTGAAAACCATAGTTTTATATCACAAATAATAAAAAAAGTACATTTTTTAAAGACATATGTCTCTTCGTGGCTGGTTTTGAAAATTCATGAGTGAAAGTTTTTACCATATAATATGACCTAACTGTGACTAAGGGGTTATGAGTATGTGTCAGTAGCGTGAGTTTGAGCATATTCATGCTTACAAGTACAGATTCATGACACTTGAAGAAATGTTTTTGCCTTGTTTACCTAACCTTAATTTTTAGTGTCTGCTTTGAGCCATTGTTACGTCTGCAGTTGATGTTTTTACACCTTTGCCTATCAATTGTAATTAAAATTTCTTTCTGCATGAATGAGAACCTTTAACTTGATAAAACTATGTCCTTGGTTAACTAGACTTCAGGTTTCAGGCAGTGAAATGCAAAGTGTCATGGTTAGTGGTTACCTCCTCTGTTTGCAACCCACCTTCATTAAAACACTGGTTCAAATGAACTTTCTGAATGAATGGAGGCTTTATAATCATTTGTGTCATTATCTACAGCAACTTGGGGTTCTTAGCAACTTGCATTCTTCATGTTATTAGAGTCAAGTACCGAATGTTTTGGAGATAAATCAGAGCGGAATAATTGACCAATAATGTGAATGAAATTGTCCCACAGCAGAAGATGCTGTGAATCAACAAGGCACTGCCATAATTTTTAGATAATTGTCTGGCTGCCTCATTAACATTGCAGTTCCAGTACAAGTGGCTGAAAATAAACCAGGAACAGAAAACACCTGCTAAAAACAAACCGTATCGTTCAAAGAAGAGAACAAAAGTGTTGCAGGGCTATGGCAGGAAGTCGACTGTTGTCAGGGTAAGTATTACAAAGAGCCTGCAGTGTTTTGAAATTGTTCCATTTGTATGGATGAAATTGGTGTGGATAAAAGAAGTTCAATACCGTTGGCGATCAGGTATGATGTGTCTAAATATTTACATTTTGTGTTGAGAACTTTACAAAACAATGAAGCATAGCTAGTCAATATATAATACAGAAGGCACTGTTATTTGAAATGATTTTGGGCAACATGAATTCAACCCTTAACCTCTTGCAGTTGGGCAGGATGTTAACTATGATGCAGACAGCAGTGACATTTGAAGGATTATATGTAAAATTCTAAATATGCTAATTATGATTTTGTAGTGCTTAGCTTAATGGATTTAATGTTTATAATGTTAACAGTAATTTTCAAAGTGATGCAATTCAAAGCATACTTTCATTAATTTTGTAGGATTTTCTGCACTGAAGGGATTCATATTTAAATTTTTTATTTTGCAGGCAAGCAGCAGTTATTTACAAAAGCGAGTCAAATCTGCTCCGAGCTCTGAATGCAGATTGTTTGAGCCAGCTTGTACTGATTATATGAAGCCTGGTACTCCATGGCGAACAGCTTTACGGGCAGCTCAGCACAGGTAGGATGGCCTCATTGAAAGTGAATCACTGAGAAACAAGGGCTTCTGTTATGAGGTTGTACATGTACAGTGTGGAATTGCTAATGTGAAGTCATGTAAACCAGGTCGTGCATAATAAGAGCTAATGCTGGAAAAGTCAATATTTAGTACTGCACTGCAGTCCTTGTATGGCACAGTAGCCAATGTGGTGTGTTAAGTCAAAGCTTTGGGGGACATAACACCACTTTATTTTAAGCAGAATTGTGCATAAACCGGGAGCGCATAAGTGAATCCACACTGATGTTAAGTTTATGTTTGATTTGAGTTTCCAGTCTTAATAACAAAATGCTTATAGTGTAGCAGTAATTTCTGTATTGTAGTTGTGCTGACCATGTATGTATGTGTAATATGTAGTATCTGGCTTCTATTGTTCATTTCACTTTCCTATGACTTATCAGGGCCCATGATGATATTTAACATACTGGGACAGGACCCTCCCTAGTGAAATCGAATGTGAAATGCGTACCCTGATCTTTCAGTCAACAGTGTCCAGCCTTCCATGCCAAGTATTAAGAAAAGCATTCCACTAATGGTTCATAGCCATGGCTGTGTCTTGGGATTGGCTTAAGGACATACTGCTCTTCTTCCTACTTCTCAGTTTCCATCTTGTGGGACAACTCTCAATCAGTGTGAGAGAAGATGTTGGTTTCCATAGAGTTTAACTTAAGCATGTTGTTTGGCTCCAAAAAAGTGCAAAGGGTCATACATCAGTGAAAAATGACCAGTGTCGGCTATGTAATTATGTTTTGATATGTCTCTGATGTATTTAAGGGGTGAGATTCCAGATCGATCAGCAGCAAAAGTGAATCTGTATGAAAGTGTAAGCGAAATGTCTAATCCGATGGATCAGAGTGATTTCACGGATGCTGCAAACTACAGTCAGATCAGGGAAATAAAAGTTAGTTATGCTAATTCAATTAATTGCTTGCTTCTGTAGCTCTTTTAGCACTGTACATGTATTTGTAAACTGTATGTTATATGGTACACCTCCAACACTATTGTTTTGTCATTTGGAAGGTAGACACCTATTGTTCGACAAAATGCAGTTTTAAAGTATTTTTAGGTACACCATGGACCTTATAAGATCAGCATAAATCAGGATATTTTGATACAAAAGGATAAAAGCATAATGGCATGTCAGTTGGCATTACAGGCAATTTATGTCTCTAGTTACATTAGTATCTCCTGTTTGCACACATTGTGAGAGCATGACAGTCAAGTTTTCAATGTAAACTATAATTTTTATATGAGGAAAACTTATTGTCTTCCATTTGGGATAATTATAAGTGGTCAGTGAAATACTGTATTGAGCCATATTTAAATTCTGCTATGTCATAACTAGCACAGAAACACAAATTATACGAAAAAATTTCATCTAGGATTTTTACAATAGCACCCAATTTTTATTAGATTGCATAAAGTGAAGGACGGATGAAAAAACACATGACAGATAAATTAAACTTTACACATCTGTCCCTAGAACTGAGAGATCTCGGAAGATGTCCTATCAATTTCAGATTCATACATCCATGCTCATGCAAGCATACATGGTCTGAATGCACTTATATACATGGGGTTTGATGTAGTCCATTTCTAATTTGATCCAGTGTTGTGCTGTGCCTGTGTCTTGTAAGCTGGCATCAACTGATGTCAAATAAAGCAGTCATCGCCGCTGAAAATCAATTGCTCAGCCCAAGGAGATGGTAGAGCAGTCTGTCAAAGTAGCATATGACAAAAAGGTCATTGCAGATATAGGAGAATGAATGGCAGTCCTTTGACAGGTCATAAGTTAGAATATTTTGATTGTTTGGTTAGAGTGAAGATTTAATACAGATGTTGTTAATTAGAATTTTGTCTGATTCTTCATTCAGGTAGAACTGGAAATGCTACAAAGAAGTGCTGCTGATGAATCAATGGCCAAACGTAATCTGGAAAGGAAAGTGCAACAGGTTGAATATGCAGTTAATTCTTTGCTGTTTATAAGAAGAAAGTACTTGGGTGCAGTATTCCAGATTATTACTGTGTTAGTGTTATAGCTGCTTTAAACCTTTTGAACCCAAACAGTCAAAAACGGCCTGGGGGGAAATTATACACGAAAAGCCGAAATACCAGCCTTGCCATCTACCATCATTTCTCTATGGATTTTAAATGCTCAGTGCTTGATAGTGTAGTGGTTAGCATGCTGGACTCAATCGAGAGGTCAGAGGTTCAAAACGCTGCCAGGGCAGAAATTCGGTTCGAGATATCTGCTCGACCTGTGCCCCCTAGCCAACTCGGCTGTAATGAGTACACTGTTGGTGGGAAGATGAGACGGCAAGGGAGAGGACTGGCCACCCACCCTCATATGCCAAGGCTAAGAAAATGAAGTTGCTAACACTTCATACCCATACTGCTCTTCTCTTCTGTAGGTGCTTAATTTTAGTGGATTCAAGGGCGAGGAAAAGGGAATTGCAGTAATCAGGCTTGGAGAGGACAATGGAGGTAGCGATAGTGGATGCAGTTTTGAAGTCCAGCATGGGTCGGATGAGGCAGAGGTCACAAATATGCATGAAGCAGGTGCGCAAGAGGTGGGAGATGTGATTAGAGAAGGAGAGATGTGAATCAAAGGTAATGCCAAGAATGTCAATTTCTACAGGCGAGTTGGAGAAGAAAGTGAAAGATCAAGAGTTGATGGGTAGGTGTATGAAGTAACCATTGTTGTACTAAAACTATATAAATAAAATATGCATATAAAATTTAGGGCATTTTATATATGGTATATACTAGTTAATGCTATTTCGAAGACCACAAAAACTGCTATGGATCGTAAAGTATCAGTTAATTATAACACTTGAATAGAAATCTTGCCATGGCTATCATGGGGTCATCCATAAATGACGTCCACAATGAGGGAGTAGGGGGTCAATCAAATGCGGACAAGGGAATGGGTTATGACCAGTGCAGACGTCCGCATCTAAATATCTTAATTTGATAGTTTTGTAAACACCTGCTTGTTTCAACCTTCCCTGGGAGACAAAAAGGCCAGTGAAGTGATTGCTTAAAACCTCTGCAATTCAATTCAATATACATTTATTCAATTCAAAAGTTGACAGGAACGCAACTTTGTACAATAGAGTATGCTCATGTTGTGTGCTAGAACTTGAATAAACTTTGGGCTTGAAAATTCTAACAGGAGTAACATGGTCATTGAAATATTGAGTTTCTTCTTGACTGCCACAATTGTAGGGGGAGGGGGAGGTCAAATGCAGACGAGGGGGAGGGAAGGGACCAATGTAGGTCATATTTTGTGACATCTTTTATTGGGGATATCGAGGGAACAATGAGACTGAATGAAAATAAATTTTGCAGCAGTTGATGTAGCTCATATGTGTTTCTGAATTTGAATTTATTGGTAGCTAACATCTGAGAATGGCCAGTTGCGGCAGGAACTCAAAGAACTTCAGGCCAAGAGAAGTCTCTTGGACAATGACCAGATTCTGGACTGCATAGAGCAATCCTTTCGCCAATTCCACTCATTTCTTGATCTGTTGAGAGACGTGGGGTAAGTGAATTGTATGCTTTATCTAGCAATAGGAATGTTGAGTGTCGTTTGCTAACTGATTCTTTTTTATTATTAATAATATTATTATTAATTAGTAACTGTATATACGACCAGTGTCTAATTCATAAAGCATCCACTGCTCCAAAGCCAAGCCATAATCAAGTCAACATCCAGATCAGTCCATTAAGACAGAGAAAGACGGCCTATGTCAGATAAGCAATTTGAAAAAGATAACTCTTAAGTTGAGAACGAAATGACACAAGTGACTGAGCAGAATGCACAGATACAGGGAGGGAATCCTAGACCTAAACTCTAGGATTCCCTCCTAGAGTTTAGGTCTAGCAATCGAAGAACCCCATTCATCAGCAGCAGTTCTAATATTGGGTATGACCAGAGAAAGGTAGTCGGATATCCTTGTTAAGTAGTGATAACACAGCAGAATAAGGATTTGGTTACAGTTCAGTGTTTTGTATGCTAAAAGCCCCAATTTTAAAGACTGTTTGCTGACCAGGAAACCAACACACTGATTTAAGTACAGGGTTTTGTGCTCATATTTATCTGTGTTGGTTATAAGTCTAAATTCTCTGGAACTTCCGCAAATTTTGAATAAGTTGCAATGATCCTGGCTACTGGGGACCAGTGCAATTGCCAGATATATCCTAGCAGATATAGGGACCTGATGCCTAATCCTGTATAAGTCTCGAATTTGCATATATGACGATATACAAATACTATTGACATAGTTGGCAAGGGACGTGGTTGAGTTAAAGACAATGCCTAAGTTATGAGCAGAATCAGCCAACTCAATAAGTGAGTTGCCCGGTTTGAAAGATTCTAACCATTCAAACCTCAACGGCTGTGGAGTGCCCAGGAGCAAAATTTCAGTTTTTGGTGGGTTAAGGAGACCTTATTAGTTACCACCAAAAACTTTCACATTCTCATATGCATCGGACAGTTGCTGCTGAGATGAATGACAAGAGAAATTGTCAAACAAAATATAAATTTGAGATCACCATGTTGTTTTCTATGTTGAGCTGTCGTTTATTGCTGTGATGAAGGTTAGATACAAACATCAACAAATGTAATGTAATCACAGATTATAGTGCCTCTTCAAGAAAACTCAATTTAAAGCAAGCTTTAAAGAAACCTAAGTTTAAAGATAAATTTAAAAAATAAATCAGACTGGAAATGTCCATGCCAAGTACAGTAAATGTTGCTATTGCAGAAAATGCTTGTTGTGTTAGCATTAGTTTTGTTTGTTTCTTAAAGATTTTTACATGGATGTTTTGATGTGTTTAGTCTTGGACAGCTGATAGCAATGGCTGGTCTTGACCAGGCGAGTATGCCATTCCAAACTGACTCTGCAAGGCCTTTGGAAAAAGACAGGCCAAGGCTTGACACTACACGCCAGATGAGGTCTTTCCTAGAACAGTCTCGTTTGGATGCAAGTGAACTTTCCTTTATGTCCGATGCTCAGCCACTTGACCAGGATTCCTCTTACTGCAGGAGTTCCATCTTTAGAAACCGATCATCAGATGCATTTCATGGTGTAGTACCAAACTCAAAGAGCTCTCTGAATTTTAGCAGCCATAACAATCCTCTGTTTGAAGATGGAAAGTCCAGAAAGACGACCTCAAAATTTGATGAACTGTATCAAAAAGCACTTAAGAATACTGAAACCATTCTGCAGCGTAAAGAATTCCTACCACCGCATGATGCAAGTACAGAATCGGGCCGACGTGGAGTGCAGAAACCTTACGTAAATGGGCAGTCGACAGAAGTCTCTGCAGTGGGTGGATTTGCAAATGGTGCTGGCCGAGAGGTTGAAGGTGCTTCTTCGGAAATCACTGCAGGCATTTTGAGAGACAGTGAGAAGGCAGGAACATCTGACAATCAACACAGCGACCGGTCCGAATCCGTTTCTTTATCAGCTGGAAGAAAGCGCGATGCTTCAAATAAATCAGAACCTCGGTCTTCTCAAGATAGTGCTGCGAAACTGTCGTTAAATTTTCAACGATCAGGTCAACCAACAGTGTCTGACGCTGTTCTAGAGCAGAAAGTTCTTTCTGACCGCTCAGAAAAATCTGCATTGTCATATGGAGGAACAAGTCCGAAGCTGGCAGCAACCATGTCAGACTTGCAAGATAACCGTCAAACGGGAGAGATCAACTTCAATGAATCCTGTGCGAATGAAAGCTTTGACACAGTTGATGATGAACAAATCATCAGTGAGGAAAGCGAGATTGAAGAACTTTTAGAGTTGAATGATTCGGAAGTTCGTGGAGGGGCAGATGGAGCACTGTAAACTCTGCTTTTATCTACTTGGTAAACATCAATGCCTGAATTACTACTGTGAAAGACGTTTCTTTAACTATCTGCATTGACACGAGTCGGCTTTTCCAGGAAAATAATGTCACTATGTCAGAACATTTATATAATTATTGTTTGAAGGTATTATAAATTTTTATATTTTGCCCTTTTTTGAAGAATTGGTAGCATATTTAGTAACATGATTATCTATCGATCATTTTCATGAACGAATAAGAGTACTGTATATTGTGTATATTCACTTGTATATTGTAAATGTGTTTATTTTATTGAGTAAGCTGAATATACATGTATGTAAGTGTGTATGTATCAAGACATTTATATGGTGCTTTTAAAGACTCAATTAAATTTAGACTGGATATGTCTTTTTGAAAGATCTGACAATCGGTGATTAAGTGCATACACTTGATTCAGGTAAAAGGTTGTCTGTTAAGGATGTCCCCAAAGATGACCTACTTTGGACACCCTTCTCTCTTAAGGTTACCATTTGGCATTACTTGTCCATCTTCTGCAGGCATCCACACCCAACGAGCACATGTACTGTAAGGCCTAGATTAGGCTAGACTGTTGATATTGCAGGGCTAATTGTGCGTTGGGGTGGGGTACTTTAATACTGCCGCATCCAGAAAGAAAAGAAATTCTAATTATGGCATAAACGTGTCCAAAATATTTGGGGGGCTTTGGCGATTCATACTACACTTGTTGCATTGGGTGTACAATCAATCTCAATTATTGGGGGCACGTGCCCCGGCTGCCCCTCCAGGCTCCAGCCCCCCCCCTCCGAGTATATGCCTATGCCCATTGGAATGTAGTCTCTCTTGTCCTAAACATTGTAACCAAGTTGGTGTTAAAATGCGGATGTCTAGTACATAAGTGCATACATGCTGGTTATAACTACCACGTTTAGATAGGGCCTACTGACGTCTGCTTTTGCCCTTGCCCTCTTGGCAGACGGACCCCTATGCTGGTATAATTTTATAAGTCGTCAAAATGTTAGTGCTCACCTTTTCGAATGAAGGAATTACTGCTGAACTTGCCCTGAATATTGAGAGAATAGAAGTAAGCTTACAGGTAATGTACATGTTTTTAGGACTTCTGTGTTACTTGAATGGACGCTTGAGTACTATCGTTAATATACTATAGGGCAGTATAGGCCTAATCTTAATACAATACAAGGCAGTGCGATTGAAGCTGAGGATGCCCCGCCAGCTTTTCCGAGACGTTGTAGCGAAAACAGGCTTTGGACTAACTGACAACAGCCAGGATGACCTCAAACAGCGTCCTAGTCAGTGATGTAAATCACGGAGGACAGTTTTGACTGGGGGACAGCAGTGTTGAATGTCTCTCCCCACCCCCGAAGTTTGCACTTCTGACGAGGGACAGCAGACGGGACAGTGCTAGACCAAGTATTGGTTAAACCAAGCACTAAACCAATAAATTATTGTAACTGTAATCAAGCATTTATAAAGGCGCCACTCAATGATTCAGAGACGCTCCCAACCCAAGTCAGTGCTATCGCTAACAAATAAAATGGACTTCCGGTGTTTCCGAAACAGAGGAAGAGAAAGCCGTAATTCCTGTGGGTGGCGGTTCCAACTAGAGGGGAAAAATATTAAGCAAAGCTAGATTGAGCAGAGGCCCCGCACATGCGAGGGACAACCTTGACAGAGAGTGGAGGGAGTGAAGAGACTGAGGTGCAAAAAGGTCCTGAGGTATGAAGGAGCTACAGTTGCACACAAGAGTTAACATGTTGAACTGGAGCACAGGAAGCCAGTGTAGGGAGTCCCAAATGAAGGTAGATATGTGGGCAAACTTCGGAAGACCACCAGTAAGGCGGGGGGCAACGGTATATAGGCCTAAGTATTGACTAAGTTTGGAAAGGTGTAGTGAAGAGAGCAACGCAGATGGAGTTGCCACCCTAGCAGTCTTGTTGTCAAGACAAACCTTAAGACCAAGACTTTGAACACCGAGACTTTCAACCTCAAGACCAAGACTTTGAAACTCAAGACCGAGACCAAGACCCCAAAATCACAATCATATCCAGACTGCTAGTCCTTACTTAATAATTGTCATGCCGGTCTAGGCCTACTCGCTATTTAAATGAAAACATGCGTCTTTTACTTTATTCAAGCAAAACAACTCTAAATGCAGACTGCAGAGAATTCTGAATTAGTATTTACAAAAGCTCTTCATGCGAAATGTTATTCTAAATGCCTGTTGCATTTTATAAAAAACCAATTCGCTCAGAATTTTCTTACCAAGACGTACCCTGTGGGGCCTCATAAAAATTCTGCCATGTGAAAAAATACGTTCTACAGGTGCTGAAATCGCTAGCACACACGTACAGCAGCTTTTTAAGCACTGGATGACCAGTGGATGTACAAATCGTGAGTCTGTTTTGAAGTCATTCCATGGTAAGTAACCGGAAGTCAAAATAATTGTCCAAAACAACAGTAAAGCCTCATTCACACCGTGTAAATACTAAAGCAATTGTAGGCCCCCTGTTAGTAATTATTGGACAAGACCAAGACTTTGAAGCTCAAGTCCAAGTCAAAGGAGGTCCCAGTGTCCCCAGTGACCGAGTCCGGTTCCGGGGATCCAGATCAAGAGAGGTGGCTGAGCAGCTGTTAAGGCAGGTTTCGTTTTGGCAGTGGCGGCGATCTTGTTTCACAGGTGGGGGGGACAAGTAGGCCTACTGGGACAAAGTCGACCATGGTCTGGTTAATGACCTTTTTTGGGAATTCACGCCCAAAATCTGATGACCTTTTTCAGAAATTCATCTCCCAAAATATCTGATGACTTTCTTTAGGAATTCATCGCCCAAAAAATCTGATGACTTTTTTAAAGAAATTCATCTCCTTTTTTAGAACTTCATCTCCAAAAACTTCTTTTTAAAGAAATTCTTCTCAGACAGAAATTTCTTCTTACTTTCTGACAATTTTCGGGGGACACTTCTGCTCAAAAAAAGTTTTTACCTCATCTGGTCAAAAAGGCAGTGAAAACCCTCACGCGCAATTACATTTGTTGGCCTTTTTTCGTGTTTCTTCAAAATTTGGGGGACAAATGTATGGCGTGTCCCCCCCCCACTGTTAAAGGTGGGGGACTTGTCCCCCTCGATCCCCCCATGATCGCCGCCCATGCGTTTTGGTCAAGAAGAATTGGAAGATGATCGAGTTATTGTAGGAATTCTTGAAAAGGTGAGACTTGTTTTGAGTGGAAAGCCTATAGGTGACAGAGGAGCCTGATCGAGGTGAATGATGGAGGACGGGTGGCAATGATGATGGAGGAACCAGAAATTACGGAATTCGAGAGGAAGACCCTTCCAGAGTAGTGGCACATGCAGTTATGGTTCCGTTGGAGAGCTTGAGATGAGTAGTGACCGTGGGTCGAGAAAGGCTGAGATAGGAGGAGGATCGGGTGGAGCGGATTGGCTGGATCGCCTGGATGGTAAAGAGTTCACGGAGATATAGGCTGGGAATATTGTAGGGAGTTAATTGTAGGCTAGACTGGTAGTGATAGGACTTTGAAGTGGATTCACTCTTGGATTTGTAGCCAATAGACTCAGTCGAGTGATTTGAGGATGAGAGTGATAGCCTATCTGATGTTTGGGCGTTCAAGTGACATCCAGGGCTTAAGAGTGTTGCTAAACTGCAGTCGCTTAATATAGGTAGGCCTATAAGCAGTCTTGTTGTCCTCGAGACCAAGGTCTTGGTCTCGAGTGCACTCGAGTTCGTTTTTAAAAGTCTTGGTCTTGGTCTTGGTCTTGAGGTTCAAGGTCTTGGTCTTGGTCTTGGTCTTGAGGTTCAAGGTCTTGGTCTTGGTCTTGAGGTTCAAAGTCTTGGTCTTGGTCTCGCAAGACCAAGACCAAGACCGGCTGTCAATATGAACAGTTATTTAACAGAACTCAAGAATTCTGTATCAAGCCTGCTTGCATCATACGACCAATCTCTATGGATTTATACAAGTCTTGTTGGTCAGGAAAACCCACTGGCAGCAGCAACAGTTATTCTGTATCCGACAGTATTATAAACCATGGGAAGATTTCAAAAGGACTTACTATCTGTACATTTACATCCAGTGCTTGAAAAGCTTCTCTCTGTGTGTGTGTGTGTGTGTGTCAGCGACTTCAGCACCTGTAGAACGTATTTTTTCACATGGCGGAATTTTTATGAGGCCCACCAGGCACGTCTTGGTCAGAAAATTCTGAGCGAATTGGTTTTTATAAAATACAAAAGGCATTTGGAATAATAGTTTGCATGAAGGACTTTTGAATACAAATTCGGATTTCTCTGCAGTTTGCATTTAAAGTTAATTTGCTTGAATAAAATAAAAGACTCATGTTTTCATTAAAATAGCGAATATTCCAACTTGACAATTTTAGAAGTCTTGACCTGATTGCGATTTTTGGGTCTTGGTCTTGGTCTTGAGGTTCAAGGTCTTGGTCTTGGTCTTGGTCTCGAGGTTCAAAGTCTTGGTCTTGGTCTTGGTCTTGAGGTTCAAGGTCTTGGTCTTGGTCTTGGTCTTGAGGTTCAAGGTCTTGGTCTTGGTCTTGGTCTTGAGGCTTAAGGTCTTGACAACAAGACTGCCTATAAGACTCGATCCTTAGACTTCTCTATAGGCCCTACTCGACCAGGTGTTGTGACTAATTCTATCTTTGCAATTTCTAAGTTTTTGCAGATTTGGTCAAATGTTTCCAAAGTGTAAATCATTGCATTCACCTATCAATATATGTCTATCTATCACATAAAGATTGGTAGTATTTAAGTAAGATTTTAATCCCAATGACATCTAGACTAGCGTTCTGAACTTTTTAAAGAAAATAACCTCGCAAACATTATCGTAACATTCTGCACTGTGTACGCAAATTATCAAAACGCATGTTAGCTCAGTTTGCTTGTTAAGCATAGTTGGATGGCTACATGCACATTATACGCAGACCCTTTCTATAATCATTCTAATCGATGACACTCAACTTATATGACTGTTGCTATCACTGCCGACCGATGTTAGGCCTACCCAATAGGCGTACTTCCAACCACAAGTGACAAGACCTCTTGATTAAAATGGACATGACTTGTAGACCTTCCTCCAAATGACAGAAATTAACGCCAACACACCGACGGTGAGATAATTGGTATTGACTTCGCAGTTTGATCCCTCAAGATATGTGAAGTTACGACTAGACGGCGGACGAACGTGAGGCGTACTAAGTCTGTTTATGACAACACAAATATACACAATTGCCTGTAATCAGGCTTAAGCCTACCGAGCAAGTCATTACTTGGTTTTTGCACGGTCCTTGGAGTCTGCCCTCCCCCGACGCCAATGCCACCTGAAGAAGTTTCACGCGCAAAGCTTAATACCCGTTGGCACAACATAATATCTGAAGTGCTGATACAGGCCTCGCACTAAATAATGACCGTTTGCGATCAAAGTCGGTTGACACCATCGCTTTACAACACATGGTCCTGAAGTGCCTAGCACTTGATGTCTGTCTACGGGTGTATAGGACAATATATATATATATATATATATATATATATATATATATATATACAATGCACATATATGTATTTTACTCTTCAGTGTATTCCTAATATCTGCCAACAGCAGACTCTACTGTTGTAGAGACTATAATTGCTATGACGGCTTTTTTACCGAAGTCTGGCTATAGAGACCGCGTTTATGGACTGCGTATGTGGTCACTAACGTAAAAACCAATGTCGTGGTGATATATCTCGTCTCCCTCCATTTGCCCTTGAATCCGCCACTGCCACACTGCTCTCTAAAGACGCCTATAATGTATGCATGTATATAGACCCACGCGATCAGTATGGTCGGCCAGAAGTCGATAGACTTTGAGGAGGTCTTTGTTGTCGTCGACGTCATCGTCGTCAGGGACCTGGATAGATGTCGGACGCAAGTCGGCCTATAGCCTAAGTCTATAGGCATAATTATAGGCCTGCATGCGGAACATGCGTTTCTGTGTGGTTTAATAGGCCTACTGCAGAAACAACACTTCTTCGTCTGCTTTAGGCTGCGCCATAAAATAACGAAAATGTACAATTACCCCTCTGGGAGACGAAGGGATAGGCAGCAGTCGAAAGTGGACGATGAAAATGTAAGTGTTAATTTCATGTAAAGAGCTATAAATAGAATTTAGCATTAACCTAATAATATATATATATATATGCTTTGATTCGTTTAGAATATCATTTTCTCAGATAATAGGCCTATATTCATAGAACACATTCAACACAACATAGCCTATGTAGTAAATTATATAGTTCTAAAAGACCTAATAGACATAATTATATGCTATAGAAGTCATTTGTCGTGAATATAGAATATATATGTATTATGTATATATATATATAGCTTATTTAACTAACCTATTTTAAATATGCGCTCTAAATATACACCACAACACCAAATAATATTTAAAATAACCTCATGTAGGCCTACCCACAAGCTATCCTTGAAAAGCTGGTTTATTGTAAGCCTACTCTTACTTATTAGGCCTATATAGGCTATAGGAATTTCTGAAGAGTGACTTCATATTCCAATAGAAGCCGACCCTTGATATCAGAATTAAAGTTTAAATATAATATAATTTTAATATAAGAAACTTATTTCGCATCCTACATATTCCTGACAATATTATCGTCTGCTGTCATGCATTCACATAAATAGACCTAGGCCCTACTCTCCGAAACTCACTGAATAGGAATGGGGTTTTAACACCCGCTTACATAATTAATATGTACCTATATAATTACCTGTTTACAGTGGCGTAGCTAGGGGGGGGGGCAGGGGGGGACATGTGTCCCCGGGCGCCAAGGGAAGGGGGCGCCAAAATGAGGGTTAAGATAAATAATTTTTCTCTTACTTTTGATGCAGTTTTAACTAATTTATCACAAATGAATGTATAAGATTTAATTTTAGCGCCCCAAATATATCCAATTATATCCTCATTACTTACAAATAAGTTCTTAGGTATGATTTTGGCGCCCCATTGAGCACTAAGGGGAAACATGCATGTACTGTCTGTATTTTTCATATTTTATTTAATTAAAAAACTTAAAATTTCCATTCGATTATGTGGAAAATGTGAAATAGTAAAACGGGGGGGGGGAGGGGGCGCCAAATTCATAGTTCGTCCCCGGGCGCAAAATATCCTAGCTACGCCACTGCCTGTTTACCTATGCAATATTGGCCTATTGCATAGGCATGCAGGTGCATACATGCATACTTGGATAGGCCTACATGCATGGCTGATTTTCTTGGCAACAGGAACCGATTTCAGATCGAGAATCATGGTGGCAGTATTACCTTCGGGTAAGTAAACCTTGACGTCGTTCACTTTATACCTTTCTCAGTCATTGGGATCCGGGTTCATGCAGTTGGACTTCGCTGGCAACTATATAGGCCTATAGACCCACTCATTGGAGCAAGCTCGAAATTATTATAGTTTTCGGTGATAGACCTACTATGGGTCTCCTTAACTTTCAATTGTTCATGTTCTACTTGTATGAGTCAGATATAACTTAATAATAGTTTCAGGTGTCGAATTTGTTATCCGAGTGTTGTAAAGGCTGAATTAAAACTGCGAGGTAACATTAAATTATAATATAGTCTACATGTATAGTATCTGGGCACAGGAGGCGGCGACTGTGTTTGACAGGTGGGGAACACTTTTGAATTTATCTGGTCAAAAAAGAGTTTTCAACTGATGTGGTCAAACAAGATCGAGGTCAAACTATTTTTCCACGCTGACGCGCGAAGACAATTTTTTGACCTTTTTTGGTGTTTCCTCAAAATTGAGGGGGGGACAACTTATATTGTGTCCCTCCACTCTTACATATGGGGCCTTGTCCCCCTCCACCCCCTCCCGGAATCGCCGCCTCTGCTGGACACGCATAATATTAATTATTCTGCGCTATGACTCAGACCCTCTACTGTGGGTCGCCCGAATCGGCCTAGGACACTTGCCGGGCCCCCCACATGCGGTCTTTATAGTAACGCTCGAATTAATTATTAGCGCACGAAATGTCGATGCTTTATGTGGACCCTGCAGGACACCCCAGTGCCTGGAACGTATGAGGTGGTGGACTTCGTAGCGGAAGGACAACGGAGACCAGCCACCTACAACTTCAAGTCGGTCGGCAGAAATCGTGACCTTCAGCAGAGCAACGGAAAGGGCGAAAGGCCAATGTTGTCACCCGGTCCCGGTGCATATCAGTTCCAAGACTTGTACGAAAGGTATATTCAGCACCGGCAGCGTGCTTATCTCTCAGGGCAACCGTAGACAGCGTAGAGTCCGTAGACGTATGTAAATAAAATATTTATCACAGATCATGGCATGGCCATTCAACCGTGTCCTCGGACCTATTATTAGGCGGACCTCGAATTCCGATTTAATAAATCTTAAAGTTGGACATGCTTGGGTTGTGCGCTAATCTTTTCGTTAGGGTCGGAGGAGAATTCCCCGGATTTCTATCCCACTCGCGACCTGTAACAAAGTCAGCTATAAACGATTATGCAAGAGCGGATCAAGTGAACACTGTCAATCGGCGACAGATTGATAAGTCTGGCCACCTGCCCAAAGCACATATAATTTGGGTGTCATTCTTGATAGTTCCATTTTCTTTTCTGACCATATCTCTAATCTTAGCCGCTTGTGCTACAACCATCTCCGACGCGTGAAAGCTATCCGAAGATCCGTCTCCTCTCCAGTCTTTACCTCCATATTGTCCATGCCTCGCATTGGTTACTGTAACTCCCTCTTTGTTGGCCTCCCCAAAGTTCGTCTCTCCCCTCTACAATCCACTCTTAACGCAGCTGCCAGACTAATCACCCGTCTCCCACGCGTCTCCCATATTTCAACATTCATGTTTTAATATGTTCACTGGCTTCCACTCGCGTAAACTTGTCCAAAATATTGGGGGGGTGGGCATTTGGCTATTTTTTCTACACTTGTTGCATTAAATGTACAGTCCATCTCAATTATTGGGGGCACGTGCCCCGGCTTCCCCCCCCCAGAGTCTACGCCTATGCTGGCTTCCTCTTACTGCTCGCATCCAACTAAAGGTAGGCCTACTTGTCCTTATTTCAAGTTATTTGCTGATCTTACCTTGGACTTGCTGCTAAACACCTTTGTGAATCAGTAAGTCTTCCCACCTCAGCTGGCTCCCTTCACCGTCGTCGATCGTTCCTCTGATCGACTTGACTTATTTGTTCCTCGAGTAAGGACGGCCATGGCCAAATCTCCTTCCTTTGTTAGTAAATTTGTCCTTTCATCGTGGAATAAGCTTCCTCCTTCGGTCCGGACTGCACTACTATCTGGTGGCCCTGCCACAGCCTTTCGTTGTCTTAAAACTTGCCTTATTCCCGAGGACTTTCGCACTGGGAGTGCCTCTGATTGGTGGGCACTGGACACTTTATAAGTTTTGAAATACAATACAATACAATACAATATAGGCTGCAGGGTGAGTTTCCTTGCAAGAGTTGGGTATAGGTCTGATTTAATCAAATCAAATCAAATCAAATCTATATATATAATCCAATCCAGGCTATTTCAATCTAATATAATGATCACTTCCAGGAATTTATATGACAACGCATCAATCGCTTTGTATGCATGCAGGGACAATATGCTATAAGTCTGAGATATGAAATGTAGTTAGAACTTAGAACATGACCTGTCTTTGGGTTCAAAGGTTGAAAGGTAACCGATCAACATACGGCTTCAGAAATACTCCAAGGAGTACGGCAGAAGTACAAACTTCAGTTCACGACAAGGTAATTCTTGTTTTAAGTAGCACATGCCTTATATAGCCTACGTTTGCAAGAAACTGTCACTGAAGTCATAATGTAAGTATAAGATAACACATGCACATACCCAAGTACATGCACACATATATAGGATTACATATATGTGTGTGCCTGATGTCAACACGCATAAGGGGCTTAAGTCGATCCACAGCTCCAAACATCGGCTCAACCCCTCCCCAAACATCTCACGTGTTCAGTTAATTTTTATGTACAAGCGAATCAATCCGGCAAGGTGATATATAAAAAGTGGCATATTGTGCTCTAAAATGCTCATATTTGCTTCTAAATATGATGAAAAACCGCTGACCACGGGAGCTAAGCCTGCTTTCTCTTTCAAGTCAACAGAAGTAGACAGGATATATATTCCCGCTTCAGTAACATTCACCCCAGTATCTCATTCCAGAGGCGTCTACTCCATAGAAACCTTGGAGCAAATGCTCCCTGAAAAAATAGGGGGGAGAGAGATCTGTCAGTGTATGTGCCATCATTATGGGAGGGGGAGAGAAGGGGAAGGGGAAGAGGAGGGAGCGGAGGGGAAGTTGCTCTAATGACTTGAGGGGATAGACGCCCCTGTCTCATTCAACTTATGAAGTCATGAATCACTATGCACAGAGATGCAGAAATAACAATTACGATTACGATAGCTTGAACGATATATCTTGAAAAAAGCCATGGAATGTTGGAAAATTAAGTTTGCAATTAGCCGATTATTTTAAAATCGTAGGCCTACTTATAATATTCTCTGTTATTGTTATGCAGCCAGCTGACCTGGGTCCAGGTTCCTATGAAACACAAGTCTACGACAGCACAGGCAACGAAAAGTCATCGACTAAGTGAGTCGAAACATTCCTTGTTTCTCTTCATCAATATTTGCAATAGAAGTCAAATTATTTCGCATTCATATCCACTGACTGCGCCGTTTCCCTTGCGTAATAGAACTGAATAGCATTAATAGCATCGACATAATTATTATAATAAGGCTTAGAACCGTACGTGACCCATGGTCTATTTAGTACATGTAGGACAGGCTCTATATATGGAGAGGGGAAATAGGAACGGCAGGGGAAGAAGAAAGGAGGGACAGGGATAGGCCTGGTATGGTTGTAGCTGATAGGTAACAACAATCGGCTGGCCCAGTTACATGGGTAAGAACGTAAGCTGCACGTGTCACTGTGTGAGACATATGGTAGACAATTGTTAGAGCGATCTCGTTGAAACGGTTACTGTGTAAGGATCTTGAACAAATCCTTCACTTACAATTTGTCAGCGCCATCGTTTGATGCTTGGTCATTATAATGGCGCATAATAAATGCTTTAGACCATTTAAACCCGACAACTATAAAATTTAATTAAGCCCTAATATGTTTTGACTAATTGACTCTTTGTGAAATTGGTCTCATCAATTGCGTTTGAATGATATTTTCAGAAATTGGTTTTTCAAGTCGAATGTTCAACGGTTTCCTACCATTTACTTTAAACCGGCAAGTCTTACAGTCTTACACTGTCTTTAAAACAGCTTTAACTTATGCTCCATATTAGAACTGCTCTATACAGGCCTATGCATGGCCTAAGTAAGCCTAAAAGATTTACAGTAAGATGAAACGCATTTCCCATGGACCATAGGAAATGTCCATACAATGTATACTATATAAATAGGTGACATTAAGGACTTATGTTGAAGAGCGATCAGGCCACTGATATATAAATTTGTGTGTGTATAACATTAGGCCTATATGCTGGGTCAGAACCGTCAACTCGGTTAACTGATCTCGACTAGGCAGCTAGGCTATACCCTTCTCGCCGAAATGCTCCTACCCACCCAGTGGCGGATTTAGCCATAGGCCCGGGGGGGGCGGTTCGCCCCCCCCGCGCCCCTCTTGGTTGTATGACGGCGCCCCTCCAGATCAGACGCGCCTGTTATGGTGGGCTTCCAGAACGGGCCTGCATGGCATGACCGATGTTTAGCTAAAGTCAGTCGGCTAGGTCTACTTTCATCTGTGCTTCCCCAAGTATTGCTGTTCTGTCTATCTTTACGTATATACTAGGGAGGGGGTAGATAGACAGACAGCATATATGCAGGACATGGAAGATTGGCATGACCCTGAATTGACCCTCACTCTCCATGTGAGCAAAGTGTCTGAGGAGGTAGGCTATGTTCCAAAGTCCAACAGAGTCCTACACACACACACCACAATGTCATGCGTGCAGTCATCCTCAATATGAGTCATAAGATACTCTTCCCCCAAATCTTCAGTACCAGCATCAGACAGGCTTAAACATATCAATCATCAAACTAGCATACAAAGTCCGGCTGTCAAGGACTCCCAAGAGTGTATAGTATATCAAATTGCAGTCGGCATCGATACCTAAATGACACGGCCTATTGGATATTTAACATTGCCAATTCTCTACAAGTCGATTTCGGATTGGCGATCCGCGATTTGGATTAAACTGCCATGACACTAAGAATATAATGGTATTTATAAAATCAATTCACTTTCCTGAAATAAATAACATTACCTTAAAATTGTGATAAATTGAATATAATTATAAATTGTGTACTGATGGTTGACTTTGAACTACTAAACGCAAACCCGCAGAAAACTGACGCCAAGTCCAAAAGAATAGCAGTAGGAGGAGGAGGAGGAGGAGGAGGAGGAGGAGGAGGAGGAGGAGGAGAAGGAGGAGGAGTCCCTTAAGCTAGCCCTGAGGCAGCCATGGGTACGGTGTTAGCGACGTCTTTTTCTTAGCCTCGGCATATGAAGGTGGGTGGCCAGTCCTCTCCCTTGCCGTCTCATCTTTCCACCGACAGTGTTTGGTCAGTGTATTAATTATACATGAGTTGGCTAGGGGATGCAGGTGGAGCAGAAATCTCGAAGCAAATTTCTCCTTGGCGGGTATTTGAACCTCCACTCCCCAGAGCTATTAAAAAGGACGATTCCTGTGACGTTATTTTATTTTAGTAAACAATGGCCATCATTCAGAGAACACCGAGAACATTCTTGCATAGTTGAGAATAAAAACACTGGGAATTTTCTTGAACTATTAGATAAGTCTGCTCAGGTCTTCCCCTTAATTGTTCACTCGATAATTGATATATCTAGAACCGATCAGATGTCAGATGTCATGAGTTTCCTTAACCTTTTTCCTATCCTCAATATCCTATTCCCATTGAAAATATCCATGGTAAGGGACATAGGATAGGAAACATTTCGTCACTTTTAAACAGTTTTATATATATATGAGATAGTATAGGCCTATATACTGGTTGTCTACTACACATGGCATCATTTCAAATATACATGTAGGCCCTACTATCATTTAAAGTTGATTACCAATATACCCAGAACGTGGCGCCCCTCGAGATAACGTTCTGCCCCCCCACGCAAGAAAACCTGGATCCGCCACTGTACCCACCTTTTCGTCGATATGCCCACACGAGGAACTCCAAGAACCGATATTCCAATATGGAACCCATAGACCCCATAATGGTCCAATCTAGTGTCCACTGGCGAACTGACAGGCTGGAAGTCCTGGTTCTGTGCCTGGAGATTATGGATCAAGAAGAACATAGCCTAATAATTAAGTCAAAATCCAGATGACGGTGGACCTATGTATGCTGAACAACAGACCGAATTCTGGTAGCAGCAAACAATGTCGAAGCTGGCTCAGAGGTTCCACTGCCTTGGTTCTCGTATTGAGATCGATGGTGGCAGAGAATCTGAGGTTCGGCGGCGCGTGGACATGTGGTAGAGAATGCATGAGCACATAGGCGTAATTGGAGGGGGTAGCCCCTGTGCCCCCTTAAAGTCGGTCTTTTGGACTGAAAGGTACCGTACTCCCTACTTTTCTTACCCAGAAGAAACAATTAATGCCCATAATTATCTTTTAATCGAAGGAAAGTCTTTATTTGAGCCCTCAAAACTTGAAACAATTACAGCTGAGCATCATATCATATAACGTTATCACCATCACCGTCGTCATCTTCATTGTTTATATTGTTATTATTATTATTATTATTATTATTATTATTATTATTATTATTATTATTATTATTATTATTATTATTATTATTATTATTATTATTATTATTATTATTATTAGTATATATATATATGATGTAGTAGTAGTAGTAGTAGTAGTAGTAGTAGTAGTAGTAGTAGTAGTAGTAGTAGTAGTCTACTGCTACTACTACTACTACTATATATATACTAGTAGTAGTAGTACTACTACTACTATATATATATATATATATACTAATAATAATAATACTATATATATACTAGTAGTAGTAGTAGTAGTAGTAGTAGTAGTAGTAGTAGTAGTAGTAGTAGTAGTAGCAGCAGCAGCAGCAGCAGCAGCAGCAGCAGCAGCAGCAGCAGTAGCAGTAGTAGTAGTAGTAGCTAATCATAGTACTTAGAGAATAAATGAGTTTTGAGTTTAGTTTTAAAAGTATTTATCGAAGTGGGTCTTCGAACTGATTCTGGTATCGAGTTCCATTCGGCTGGACCAGCCACCTCGAGCATCCTGTTTCCACATTGTAGATTCGCCGTTTTGACTACAAAGTCTTCTGAGTGTATAGACCTCGCCTTGATTCAAAGGCAGCACATGGTACGTGTAACTAAAGATGATAAGTAAAGTGGAGCTGAACCTTATCTTGAACATCAGGAGACAGATTTTATAGACAGACAAATGACCGTATCGTTGATGTCGAGGCAGCTGCGAATTTTGTTGGCACAGACTGAAAACGCAATTACGGTTTCTAAGCACGCGGTATGGTTACTATTGCAAGTAATTAAGACTTTCTCTGTTAGCACGCCTACATGTGGCCCATTTGGATCGCATATTCCCGTATGGGACTCAGTGTTAATGGGCATACTCGCAGAGTTATAGGCCTAACGACATTTGGCATTTTGTTTAAAAACTTGTGCGTCTGATCTTTCTTTACAGAAAGACGGAGTGCCTCCAGGCAGTTACCAGACAAAGAACAGTCGACGATCGAGTGCAGAACAGGCAATGCGGGGCACAAGCTGCTTTGTTTCAAAAACACCAAGGTTCACTCCGGCAAACACGGTAAGAAAAGGAGAGAAACTGACAACCAAACCAAGCCGTACTTGGTTCATTATCCAAAGATCAGTCCATAAGACAGAGAGGCAGTTTAAGACTAAGCGTTATATGCTTTCATTGTCTATTGCGTTAACATATTATAAAGCTATAGGCCTAGGTCTACAAGAGTTCTGCGATAATATTGAAGAATTCAATCTGATCTTGCTATCTACATCAAAGCTTCTTTAGAGTCCACTACAAGTTCAGCATGCAAAGCTAACTCTTATGGGTTTTAACGACGAATTATCAGCTAACTGTAATAGTAGGCCTAGTGCTTCGGTCAATAAACAAAGACAGCTACAGTAGGCCATTGAAAGTAAGCTTAACTAGACATAAAACAATTATTGCGTTTTTTTAACACAAAGTCTACCTGCAGAGCTGTTGAACTTACTATGTGGTTTTATCTTTAATATTTCATTCAGAAGACGCCGGGACCAGGGACCTACGAGAAGACCGTTCAGTACCCAATGCCACGCTCTGTCTACCAGATGGCACGGGTTCATGGCGTTTTCTTTCCCAGCGATTTCCATTTGTAATATTATAACGAGTTTATTAGTTATTTAATATAAACATGTATAGCATATTTATAATTTATTTAATATAGACATCCAATATATAGACAGAAAACCTTTGCACTCTCGCCCGCTCTCTTACCCAAGGCGCTACTGATATGCTAGTAGGCTACATTCCTTTATTACAGCTCGACTTGACTACTGTTGCTCACTCAATTACGGCCTACCTTCTAGTCGTCTGGCGTACCTCGATCGAGTGCAATGCTCTATGGCACGCCTTGTTGGGAGAATACAAAAATTTGGTCAGGTCTCTGATTATATGCTGGAGGTCCTACGCTGCCTCCCTGTCAGCCAGCGTGTAGTATTCAGGGTCCTTTTCATGCTCTGGCGGTGCCAATTGGGCTGTGCACCAGCATAAATCTGCGGCTCCTAATCGTAATCGTAATCTCCGGATTTCTACAGCGCCCAAAAAAAGCCAAGTCGCGGGAACCAGCTTATTCACAGGCGCTTAGACAAATCAAAATCGATAGGCGGGGGGGGGGGTCGAATCGGTTCCAGGTTAAGATCCAAAGGAGTCAGTCAGGAAGACATTTAGACGGCTAAGGTGGATGGTATTTAGGGTTTAGACGGCGAGGGGGGTAGACAGAGGAGAAATCGGGATAGGATTTGTGAAAGAGCAGTGTTTTCAGTTTTGAGTGAAAGACCTGCAGTGGAGATATAGCAAGTGGTGAGGTTTTGGTGAGTTCGTAGGATGGCTACCCTGAACTCCCAGCGCGGGGCGTCACCTCATCACTAAAATTTGCGAATCGCTCCATAGCCATAGGCTATAGCTGTCCCACCCCTCTGGAACAAACTCCCACCAGTACTGCGATAAATTTCAGATCCATCCTACGAACTCACCAAAACCTCACCACTTGCTATATCTCCACAGGTCTTTCACTCAAAACTGAAAACACTGCTCTTTCACAAATCCTATCCCGATTACTCCACTCTTCGGGGAATGGGGTGGGTATCGTGCCTTTTGCCCGCACTGCCACAATGCAGAATCGTGCTTTTTCAGTGTTGGGCTCGACGGCATGGAACGGGCTTCCTCTGGAGCTGCGCCTGCTCCCCAGACCTCCTTCTGATACGTTCTATACCTAGACTGAAAACTGTCTTATTTGACCGTGCTGGAGTCTAGAGCAGCTCTGAGTAGCCCCATTGAAGAGGTGCTATTTTGCTATATTAATACTTGAATCAATGAATGAATGAATGCATACTACTCAATTTATCTGTCAGATCCGTCACTTTCCCATTGCCATCCAAATTATCGAAGCTGTAAACAGGTTTATTCCTACCACCACTTCTATTGTAAAGAATGATTGTATAATAACCTGTACTCAGTTTGTGATCTAATTAATATCTCTCAATATGTACATACTGAAATTTTTGGTTCTTGATTTGGAGTGTCATCATTTGTAAGTACATGTAATCATAATATCCAACCTTCTAAAGCGCCACTCAAAGACCAAGTATAGTGCACCGACCTATTCACAAGCACCGAGTCAAATCAGAGGGCTTTTCCAAAGAGTAGTCCAAAGGAGGGTCAAGTCCGGTTACCAGAGGGGGCAGATCAAGAGAGGGAGAAGAAGAGAGGAGGCAGAGCAGCTGTTGAAGTGGGTGTCGTTCAGGGCGAGAATTGGAAGGCAGAAGATCAGGAGTTCTTGAAAATGTGAGACATCAGTTTTGAGTGGAAAGCCCGGGGTGATAGAGGGACACGAGGAGGAAGATGGAGGACGGATTGCAATGATGGAGGAACCGAGAATCTGCAGAACTCAGGTGAGAGATCATTCCAGAGGCGAGGTGAACACATTATAGAAGTCACTGGAACAAATTATGCTTGTGTTTTAGTAACTGTCAGAAACATGATGGGAGAAATTCTTCAGTGTAAGGCTGAACCAGTCATCAATATATCACTGCACCTCAGACGACCATGTTCGTTGGGCTACACAATGGACTCAGTTGGTGGCCAGTTATAAGCTCAATGTCCATGGCTGTCCGGGTCCTTCTCATTGCCATTCAAATTATTAACATAGTTCATTCCTACCACCACTACAGACTTCATTACATGTGCTTCACCATCACAATCGCTACTCGTCAATATCCTTTAGTCTGGCTGTCTAGAATGTTTTCCTCATTCTACTCGGACTTTAACGTCATCCTGAGTTGAGACTTCAGTTGCACTTTCCTTTACCAGGCTAACAAACCATAAAATTGATTTTGGCTCAGTTAGTTGATACTTTGTACGTCAGACACTATAGAAGTTATTATTATTACCTGCCATAATAATTATATTTCTCATTGTTTTTCAAGCAGGTTGATTAAATAAGAAACAAACAAGACATACACGAAGACGTTAATTATTTGTATATTTCACTTGAAACGACAAAGAACACCAAAGAATCCATCTATATCAGAAAAAGTCCATAGCAGAGTGATTTCCTTTTGAGAGTAAGCCAAGTATTCCTGTTTAATGCTGGTATAAAGATTGCATTATCTACCATATACTGATTTGGAAGTGAAGAACTTCATAAAAATCTAAGAACAGCAGGACATTAACAACATTCGATACCAATGCTACCAAACAGCTTCTGGTACAGAGCATTAAACAAAAACAGATTTAATACAATCAAAAAGCAATATATAACCAAAAATCATTTCGTCGTTAAACAGTGTATGGTCCCAACACAGACAGTTTAAAAATAAGAATTAAAATCTACAAACCTTTGAATGTATGACCAAAGCATTAATCTGAACATTAAAACATTGGCTCAATTGCTAAATCATGAATTCACACTAAATTGCACAGTTAAATTTGCTTACCAACAACAACAACTAACAGTCATACATACTACGAACCAAATTTTTTACTTCACTGGTACATAATCAATATAACATAACACAATAAACAATTTTGGAAAACAGAAGGAATTTTGTGAACATAATTGGTTTTCAAGATATTAACCCTAAGAAGCAAAGAACAGCCAAGTCACAGGTTGCTAGGCAACCTAGTCCATAAGGATGGAACTTATTTTACAAATAACACATATTAACACCTATGAGAAATAATTACACAACTTTAAATATTTTTATAGACATATGTGAAAGTGTACTTTAAATAGAAAATCACATTAAGAAACAAGAGGCAGTAGAAGGAAGTTAATACAAAACTTTACGAGGCATAGAATCTCGCATTACACATTCTGCCAAACTTTTACAATGCTTTTCAGATTGTTCAGACTTCAATTGTAAAATAATAACAGGTAAAATACAAATTGTAAAATAATGACAGATAAAAGTAATAACATTTAAATACTAATTTTATCAAAAACACGAGGTGTACACCTTTTTATCAGACTGATTGCCAATTAAGTGTAACTGAAAATTCATATAGCGTCACTTTAAGAGACTTTACAGGGTCTCCACCATGGCGTGGCATTGTGTCCTAGGGTGGGCCCCGGCCTACCTCTGCGAGCTCTTTACTTTAACTTCCGCTTGCGCTCGGCCTCCCGGGGTGATTTTGCTGTCCTCTATGCGCGTACTGCTATGGCGCAGCGTAGGGCATTCTCTGTGGTAGGTCCTACCGCTTGGAACGACCTCCCTCTCTCCCTTCGCTCTCTCCCTACAGACCTCTCAGGTACTTTCTATGGCCTTCTTAAGACCTTTCTTTTTGACAGGGCCTTGGTCGGGAGCGCCACTGAGTAGATTTCTTGAAGGGGCGCTATAGAAGTTCATTATAGATAGATAGATAGATAGACTTATCAGAGGCACTCCCGACCTAACACAATGAAACCAAAATCGAACAGAATGGTCTTCAAGCACTTGTGGAAAAGAGGCAAAGAGAGGCTGAGGTCATAGATTGTTAGGCAACTTATTTCAGGAGGATGGGTCGACTGCAGCAAACTCCTTCTTAAAAGATCACTGGGGCTCTATAATAAATGTTCTGATATAGTTACAATTGTTATAAGCACCATGTATTTAAGAGCACAAAGCCATATTTCAGTTACAAGTAAAAGGTCAGCTTTCTTGTTTGTCAGCACTATGTAATTGCAACATCCCAAGTAAATAAGACGGTCAACCTTAACAGTTTATCACATCGTCCACAGAAACTTCATGATTACGTCGAAATTATTCGCATGCTGTATGCAATACAGGGTGCCTGCACATAAAGGACGCGACTCTTCTTTAGCTTAATTACCTTCTCAATCTTGCTGCTCAGTTTAGGATCATATTAGTCAACACCTATTGTTTCTAAGCGTACAACAATGTATGAGGGCACATCATGTTTAAACTCAGTTTGTTGTAATACATTATTATTTAGAATATTAGTTCTTCTAATACTATCACCAGTACCACAGCTTTTACTACAACTAGTAATACATGCACAACTTATCTATCAGTTGTTGAGACAATTCTAAACACAATTAATTAGTTTCACTACTCATCCTGAGGCCAATTTCTTTTTGACTTGCACTTACATGCAGTTTACTTCTTCAAGTATTTCTGAAAACTCTGCACTCTCATACATGCTTCACCATCTGGTATCAGTGTTCATTCAACTTGGTTGGTCACATCGCATGCTGTTTTTTCCTTGGCAAGTTCTAAACTTAACAACTGGACAAATATTTCAATTCCAACTGAAAAATGCACCTATTAGAAATAATCTAATTATGGAAAGATGCAGTCTACAGATGCCAGCAGTTTCAAAGAATTCATGTTTATGTACTCAAAGTGCATCTCAGAGTTAGTTTCTGATCCAGTTTCATGTGCCTTGTGTCGTCTGCACTGTAAAAGTACAGTAATGTTTAGAACTTGCTTTTTAGAAATACTAATCAAGTTAATATTATGCACAAGAATGATCACAATCAAAGCAGTAGAACATCAAAGTTAGTAGATGTCAATGTTTCAGTAAAAGTTCTCAGTCGATTAAATGCAAAATGTCAGTTGCAAACGCGACGATGAAACGGAGCTGGCAGTTTTCACTTCATGATTCTCTCCATTCATATTGCTGTCAGTGCATCGTAAGAGGACTTCCAAATCTCAGCATGGTAATCTAAACAAAGAAATCAACTGCTAACACCATGGACATAACATACATACATTTATCAAAATATTATTTACAACAGGGTCACAAAATTTCCATTCCTTCATTCACTTCAGATTTCAACTTAAGCTGTGTTAACAACTTTATAATTTGAATGTTGTAATCACTGGAAACTATAACAACAGTGCTGTAGACAGAATCACACTAGAAAAAAATAGATTTAAAGAAATAATGCAGTAATAGTATACCCACAAAGCTAAACAACACTAACTTCCATTAAATTCTTGCACATATAGTCTACATCTAATCCTTTACACTTCATAAATCAGTAAAATTACAACACAAACTCACTTATTAACAGTTCAATTTTTCTTTCTTCAATCTATAACAAGTCGGATAAGACAACTGCGATCTCTGTTTCAAGCCATATGTAATTTGATCATCTCCATTAAATTGCTACCACAATGCACTCAACTCGTAAATACTGTGTCCAATGTTCTGGAATAGCTCGCCATTTTGTTTAGCACTGATTTTGTACTGTCACATCACTATTATGGGCCGACAAGAGGTTTCTGAAAGTGTCAAACTTTACATACATAAGTTATACCCTCAAGTTCACATACTAGGATGCATTCCTTGCTTCCAATTCATCACGCAGCTGCTTTGCCTCTTGCACTGCCTGAAAGACAACATTATAAAAGTTTACTTTATTTGCAGAAACATACGAAAAAACTATTCACAAATATTTGGAAGACCAAAACACAGGAAACTACTTCGGCCACTCAACTACCGTTACTTAGGCCTAAAACAAAATCACTACTACAGCAAATCACAGATAGCATTCAGCAGTCACAGCATCTGCAAATACTTAATCTAGGAATTCCTCTGCCTCTGCAACTTAACTGAGCAGCTGACTGTCTGCTGCTTTATAGAGTAAATTCTTACTAGTAATTGAAGACAACTGACTTTGGCAGTTTTCTCTCTTACCTCCACAACTTCTGGAGTGCATGTTCACCGATAACTCGACAATTTACAATCAACAGATTTCTCTCATGCAACTGCAACTTCAGATTAAATTCTTAACTCGAGTATGCATGTCTGAGCAGACGACAGACCTTGCGTCTGCAACTTCAATATTAAATGTAATAATTTACTCACATCGTAAAACCTAACTTACCTGAGCAGTTTTCTCCTCAGCCTCAGCAACTTTTCGGAGCCACTTGCTTTCCTCTTTCTCTACACTCAGCTGCAGCTTGCTTAGCATTCCAGCCTGCAAGCAAAACAATCGAACAAGATAATTAATTTAACAGTAGGAAGGCTTCATGGTTTGATAACATACAGACCTTTAAATTCTGCATTAGAAGTTTCAACATAAAAGCCTATTGTCTCCAGTGAATTTGGAAATTTATTGTCAAGCCAGTCAATCCACAAGGATAGCACATCAATTTGAGCCCATCTTGCTCTCTCTTGTCTTGGACCTTTCTCTTGGAATAGTTTTCCAGTACACATATATTATGCTGCATATGACATTGTTCAGAAAACACCTTCAAAATGCATAAAAATGCATCTTCTTTTTATCAGTTAAGTTGTGCATGCAGCGTCTTTGCAAAGTACTTGAAATGTGCCATATTAAATGTCTTAATACACACACACGCACGCACGCACGCACGCACACACGCACGTTTTAGAGTGGTTTTGCCTAATTATTCAGTATTGTTGTCACCAGTTAGGTGACAACAATACAGTCACAGTATTTTACCACAAAAGATGATGCTAAAAAAACCACAGTCCAACAGGCCATAAAAAGGCTAAAACAAAACTTTTAATTTCACAGGCATGCTGTATTCACTTGGAATAAAATACAATGGGCATTCCTTATGATGTTACCAATGTCAACAGCATTGAAGCATAATGAGGTTATGTCACTATAAGGTCACATTCTACACCCGAACATTTATGTTGTACGCCCGACCATTTTTCCTAACAGTGCTACATTCGAGAAAATGTGATAATTATGCGTAAAGAGGGTCCAGTATACTTGGACCACTTGAAAGGTAGACAGCAGTAATTAGCAAAAGCAGAAGTTACAGTAAATCCATCAAAGCAATAATAAAATGCAGACTAACTGTATCGGCAAGGACATCTTGATAGTGCTTCACTTGGTCCTCAAGTGATTTTTGCTCAGCACGGATTTTCTCAATTTCACTTTCACTTGCCTTCAACATATTGATAAAGAAAATGTAAGAATTTTCATGAGGAGCCTAACAGTTCTGAAGTAATGCAATGTCTCTTGTTTGAAAAAACCCAGTAAATCAAATGATGATGATGATGATGAATACGACGATTTCTAGAGTGCCGTAACATGACACATGTGCTTTACAAGTTCAACACGGCCCATAGGCCAGCTTGACGTAGTGTGTCTTGAGTCTGGTCTTAAATGACTCCAGTGAAGTTGCAGAACGTAGTGAAGTTGCAGAACGTAACTTTGTAAGAACTAAGAAAACTGCGAACTAGAAGACACAACTACCCACGCACATAGGCAGCCAACACGTGGCACTCAAATCAATTGATAGTCAATACTAGTGACACTAATAGGCAAGCTACAAAGTCAGGTTTCAGTAATTCTGCCATGCAACTCAAGAACTACAGTGCCATAATGACTCAAACTCTTGAAGATGAAGATTACGTGAAGTCACTGTCCAAAGAGTTACCACTACATTGCAATTTAATCAAGAAAATACCTCTACAATCAGTACAATCATTGTAAACTTGTCCTAAAAATTGTAGCAACATTACTTCAGTAAGAAATCATTAAATTAAACACGTTTCTGCTAATCTCTTCTCATTTTAAAGGTATGTCTAGCAACCGTGCTATTCTAACTCAGGCTGCTGAGGTGGAATCACCTCGTGGCTATTCCAACAGTGAATTACCAAAGATCGTTTCAAATCCAGTTAATTAAAATCCAGAGGTCTGTGCTGTTGGTCCATTGGTATGTACAGAAATACAGCAGCTATGCAAAGCAGTTACCAACATCATGTTATACTATTTTCTAATATAATATGTTCAAATAATTATGTGATCATGTCTGCGAAAACCCTCACAAAAAAGGAGACAAAATCAAAACTGATGCTGCACTGGACTGGGCTGAAATAGCTGAATAATTAGGTAGAAATTGTAAATTTCTCTCACAATTAGTAAAAGTTAAGAAAAATTTGAAGACAAGGATCTCTTCAAGGTTACTTTGAGAAAAAGTGAGTTAAAGTTACCATAACCTGACCTAAGTTACTACACCTGGGGTCACAAATGTTCGCGAGTATACCAAACTGGAATGTTTCCTGCGCCTCTGAGGTCAACATCAATTAAATCCTCCATCAAAATTGTTTGAGACATTCAAATGACTTGGTCACTTGCATAATAAAGCACATGACTTTTAAGGCACTAAGAGGATATGCTAATTTGTGTTTGCTAATATGATAATTTGTGTTTGTTCCCAACAAACATTCAAATGACTTGGTCATTTGCATAATAATCAATGCACATGACTTTTAAGACACTAAGAGGATATATGCTAATGTGTGTCTGATGCAGGGCATCATGATAAATTGGAAACAAAATTTTGCACACACTGGTCCTCAAGATCTATGGAATTCATTAATACCACCTTTGCAGAACCCTTCTCCTTCTCTTATCTGATTTCACAAACAATTAAAGACATCTTTTCCAGCTACTCAAATTTTTGGGTTAATTTTTTAAAATAAATTAGTGTGATATAAAGATGTGATTAGTAATACATTGATAGCCAAGACAACATGAAATATAAATATGTATGAACTAATTTTGAACCATTTTGTGCCTACTTGCCATCCAAGCAAATTCCTCACTTATAATCTTCTCAGACTTTGTGACTATTTTTACAGGCCTGCACAGTCACAAATGTGAGTGTCACCACTATTGTAGTGTCACTACTATGTAATAGTGTCACCACTATTAATATCCTGCCATATTCCTTATACATATAAGTTAACTAGAACTCACTTTGAGCTCAGATGCAGAATCAAACACCTCTGCTTTATGTTCAGCAGTCAATTCTCCGGAAGCCTTTGGTGACTCAAGAAGCCTATCACGATTCTCAAATTCCTGAAACCACACAATTTCCAGTTATCATTTTCTGCACGCAAAAAAACTCATTCAGCTATTGCTAAAAAAAGGCACAATTTATTTTACTGCTGAAATTTCCAAGAGTTTGGTTTTCTGTTAGCAAAAATCATTATCACATATATGAATATTCTGATGAATGTTCACTGTACATTCAGCAGGCTATTCAGTACAGAATGGCCTATTACATCCAATATGTTAATTGAAGGTTGATTTTGATAATCCATGGATTCCTGGTTTAATATACTTAAATTTCATCAGTTGCATCAACAAAACTCTTAAAATAGAGCACAAAGAAGTCAATTGATTGGATAATTGAACAACAAATGAATCTGCATAAGAGTCCAATACCATGCCATAAATAAACTGATAGAAAGAAGGAATCTCGCCTGGCTTACAGAACATAAGCCAACACCTCAGAATATATTAGATGATTAAAAAAAAAGAATTTTGCCTGATTGCAAGCCAACGGAGAATGATACGGCGAAACTAAGGCAGGAAAACTCTGCAAACCTGAGAGATGGTCATTAGCAGTAAGCGAAGTTGCACTCATGTTCATACAATTATGTACTTTGATATTTAAAAAGCACCTTTTGCAGAACATGTCTTAAAAGCTCTGAATGTAAATGTAAGCATAAGAGATAGTACCTTAATCTGCGACTGATAACAGGACAACTCAGACTTTAGCGCATCTATCTCGGAATCTTTCTTGAGCAGAACTTCTGTGTAGGAATTCTGTTCAGCCTCTGCTGTTGATACAGATCTCTGCAGATAAGATGTTCACAATCTATTCAACTAACTTCAGATAAAAGAAACTGATGGCCAAGTAAAACAAACCACACATCATCAATTCATCACAATGACCAAGTTACAAAAAACACATATCATATACAGTATTAATACAAATGAGACTGAAAGAATTGCCCTTTAGGTGTCAAGAGGACAACCCAAGTGGTTAATATATGTTGATTATCTTTATAGTAACACATGAACAACTAAAGTGCAAAAATTTAAATTCATTTAAAACATCCTAATATTTATTGTACTTGTTAAGATAACACATCAGCAACTGTTATAAGCTCACATAAACAGTTCAACAAAGTGAGGTTAAAAGCTTATACAAGACTTAACTGCATGTCATGGGTGTCTGTAGAAATTTTTGTGGGAGGGGCAAAATTTTTGTAGGGAGCAACATTTTTGTAGGGGAAGCAAAATGATTTTTATGCCTAGAATAGCTATTCATGAACACAGAACACGTGACAACTTTAAAAACAAATATTGGTCAAGGATTTTACCTAAATAATTAAGTGCTTTTTTGCATTGAAATCGTGCTGGGACTGTTGCACTAATCATAATAATCAAGATTTAATTTTTGTAAAATATGTGCAAAATCCAGGGAGGTAATGCACCTTCTGGAAGCCCATGTATAGTGCAAAAAACTGAAGATCACTGAAATGATTGTGGATCACATAAAACACTAAATAAAAAAAACTATTGCAAAAACTACCAAGAGTGGCACATTATTCACATATTTTTGATTGCAGCTAATTGCCAGATAGATACTGACTTCAGAGGCAGCAGAGTTCTTCAGCTGTGATTGTAATGAATGGATTGCAACATCTTTTTCCTTCAGTGCCTGTCGCATGTGATGCACCGACTCCAACGTCTTGCATTTTTCTTCCTGTAGATCCTGAATGCAAATGCATGAAAGAATCAGTTTAAATGCTGGCTACAAAGCAGTAAAACTGCAGACAGAAAACACAAAACAAACAAACCTTATACTAGAACACGTCCTCACAAGAAATACTGCCTTACATAGGATCAAAAAGGTGCATATAGTTGTTCCGATACACTGCACTGCTAACACCACTTAAGTTAGTAATAGCTTTACTAACAAGGCAAATGTTGTAAAATTCAATGGGTGGTTGACCAACACAGAGTTACTATACAAATGATTGGTGGGCCTTGGGGAGGAGGCGCTTAATAAGTTTAGAAATACAATACAATACACCAGCACTTTCTTATAACACTGTCTTAGAAAGCCATATTATAGACGGCTTTACAACAAGGTTGCATTATAATCAATAAGGTTATTTTCAAAGGCTACAATAAATTTGGGATCCACATACCCAACCCTGTTATACAATAAAACGTGCTATCAAGAAGAGTGTCATATGAGAGTGTCTTGTGTAACTTTGTCTCCGTCAATATGGAAGGCCAGAATGTATAGTTGCTAGGAGTTTCAAAAATTATCGACTCCATATTTTTACTATATACTTCATTCCATTGTTGACTTGCTACATGGTTGGCCAGAGCAGTGTTTTCCATACAAATCACATCTGTGTGTACATAATATTATACTGATGTGCAAATTTTTCATGTTAAAGTCAGGCCTCATGATTAATTCTGCTATGGTCCCCACTTGACCAATTGTGCCGTTAAACTATATCATAGACATCCGCAACTGCATTCAACTCAGCATTAACACATCGAATACGTGAACTCATGAACTTAGAAAATGCTATTCCAAAGCCATTGTGTCTGTACAACAGAATCTGTATAGAATTAGCTTTTTCAGATCATACTTAATTACTTCAAAACTATAGTAAACAAACAACAAAGAAACTATGGTATAAACAAATTTCGTTACTAATAATTGTGACTTTAAATACATTCTAAATCTAATCTAATCAAAACAAAGACGAGCTAAGAAACTACAGGCTAATCTAGAACATGCGAAGGTGCAGGAGTAAAAAAAATAGTGTTCATATAATAACAGGCCAACTGAATTCAAGCACTTAAAGTAACAGAAAACCAAGACATGTGGTTAGTCTAATGTACAGCGTCATTATCAATCATTCATTATTTTCAGCCTCTTACAGTTTAGTGCTAAAGCAACACGCAGTTAACCTTTAAACTAAACACAAAATAATTGTAGGTCGAGTAAGAAAAGTAATTATTATCTGCTGCTATCAACAGTAGTTCTTAACAGCCTGATCTTAAAATGTAACTGATTCACAAAGAAAGCTGACTAACTAAAAATGCCATGACCATTCAACAACAATGATGCAAGTCCTTCAATAAATCCACAAACATGATGTTTGTTGTTTTGGTAGTTTAGTAATGTATGGGTGTCCTGAATCTCTACAGAACATCTACGAAAAACATCAATTTAAACCGAAAGAAGAGCACATCGAAGAAAAAGAAAAACCAAGGTCCTACATGTAGAGAATTTTCACGCTGGTCCAAAAGTGACTGCAATATCTCACACTCGGCAGTTTTTGTGTCCAGTTCAAGTACGAGCTGAGACATGTCCCACTTGGACGTTTCCTGAATCCGTGTTAAAACCATCACCTCTTTACGATCTGCGGAACCAGATGCCACTGAAGACTGGTCATCAGGTCTAGTCTGTGTTACAGATTCAGAAGATGCCACAGAAACAGGCCCACTGAAATCATTTGCTATAGTCTTCTGTTAAAAAGAATTACCAAAGACACATGCAGAAGCAAGACGACAGCTAATAATTATTACTAAAACAAAACACAATCAATTATACAAATCCAACTCAACAATCCAAAACCATGCATGGAAAGCACACAAAAAATAATAGAGCTCAGCATAGAAAGAGTATAAATGATAACTTCAGAAACTAACAGAAAATAACAAGCATTCGTGAACCAAATGAGGACTATAAACCAAGTTCAACTGACATAAAAGTTTGTTGAAAACTACAAATTCAAAATTATAATGCAAAGGAAGCTTTAAAAACCAATGCCAGTACGCAACAGAAAATAGCTTCATATTATTATTATTATTATTATTATTATTATTATTATTATTATTATTATATTAATTAAATTTGTAAGGCTCAGAGAAACATTATATAAAATATCTATAATAAGCCAACACTATATCTAATTATTTCAACTGTGATTATATAAATATCTAAAAGCGCTTTACAGTGCACAAAACAAAGCAAGAAGCTATTTAGAATTAACATTCCATTACCACTATATTCGTAACCAAATAAGAAAGACAAAATGTTTTAGAATTATAAAAAAATCATCATGCCACAAAAGTAATTGTCACACATATTTAATGCAACAGAACAATAACAAAACATATACTTACACACATGTATAACAGAACATTTAACAATTTCAACTCTGCAGAAGAACTCACATTTATCATACGGTTATATTTATTATGCGTTGCTCTAATCAAAAATCTGCGTACATTTTATTCAACCACTCTGCTTAAATCATCCTACCACAACATACCGTTCTGAATTAGATATTCCTCAATTATAGTCATTTTGGGAACAAGAAAATGCATGATCAGTTTTAAGTTTAATCAAATTTAATTACACAAATGGTTGTACCAAAACCTATAACGATATAAAATGATTATTAGTGAATGCAATCAAGTAGTTTTGCACATTCGGCTCATTTTCCATTTTCAGGTAATCAACTACTGAACCACCCCAACATTTCAAATGAGGAATTTGTGTAAAACCTGAGCAGTCAGCAGTTCTTCCTCCAGCTGCTTGATGCGAGTATTCTTCTCGCTTATGAATGTTTCTAGTTGGGCAATTCGCTTCAGCTGCGAGTCATTCAAGCCATCTGAAGATGTTTTCGCCATTTTCAAAGCATTATACTCCTATTAATCAAATATTTAAACAAATGCCTCATTCTAGAGAAAGCAGGGTGATTTTTAATCATCGCACATAACAGATAAATCATAAATTGGCCAGATGTGCAAATTCTATTCAAAAAATAACATAATAGCAGGATGGTATAACAAAAGAAGTACAAAATGACTCAGAAGGATGAGGCAGAGTGGATAAAGTATAAAACAGATGAAAATAGTAAGTATGAAGAACCAACCCCGTGTATAAGCCAAACAGGAAAGAGACAGATATGAGATGCGTGATTGCTGATTTGCTAAAGACACGAGTCTGCTAATGTCTGGAACAGTGAACTAGTAACTGCTCTTCAGGCAACCAATCTAACTCTGAAAACAAAAGACATCCAACAAAAACTTCCAATTATCTTAATTAAAACAATGCTGTCTTCCAATTTTATTATCACGATAATCATCTTCATCATTAAATAAGAAACTCCAACTCAGACAATTCATTATCATTCACACAGTTTGATCAGTGCACATAAAAGCAATCTCACGCTGGTAACTTTCTTGAGCTGATGTAGAGCATCAGATGAGCGCCTCTCTGCCTGCTCCGCCTGCTGGACACAAGTCGTCAGATTGGAACTGAGTCCTTTGTTCAATATTTCAAGGTCCTGTAAGAAGAACTGGGCAAATTGCAATCAAAACTGCTTAGGTTTCCAATTAACAACTAATGACAGGTCAGCATAATCACAATCATAAGATAACTCTGTGTTCATTCACACTCAACACTCACTTCAGCAGCCTGAGTATCATCTTCATGCCGCATTTCATTGACCCCGTCCAGTGAATTGGTTTTTGGCTGTTGCACTTTTGAGCAACCATAACCTGAGACTTTGTATATTATTACTGATGAGATTCAACCAGACAAATTACCATAGTAACAGATTCCATACAGGACTAAATTACACACGAAATACATTCCTAAATAAATATCAACATATTATTTACACCAAAGTCATTTACACAAGAAACAGAATTACATTTGATATTATGAAAAATAAAAAAGTCATCCTTTAAGTACCTGCTAAAGAGATGGATGGTTAATGGAAGACAGGTCACTTTACAAACCACTTTATCTTTCTGTAGCGATTTCAGCTGGTCTCTGAGATGGTTAACTTCTGATCCAAGATCCATATTTTGCAGCCGTTTCTCCATTTCTGACAGGGCTTCCATTGTCTTCCAATTCCTTTTCCTCAGATCCTTGTAAATGCATACAAACATAATGATGTATGCAAAGGATGTCAACGTAACTGATCATAACTATGGTTGGCAGATCTTACACAAAGAAGAAAGTCTCTAAATGCCTTAGGTTACAAACCATTAACAACCTCTGAAACACCGCCTCAGCCTAAGAGCTAGAGTGGATAGTCCTCACTGTTTTGTACGTATAAACCAAATTCATTTACAGCCATGTTCAAAATGAAGGTGCCAACATAACAGAAAAAGTGAAGTAATTCTTCTGTGGTCAGAAATCAAATACTGAGCTCAATGCCTTAACATAAGAAAATGTTTCAGATTATGGTAGAAAATATTATCCATCAAAAGGCAATGGCCTGCAAAATCTGTTTCAATTGTTTACTGGTCATAGCTTGGCTATTAAAAGTCATCAGACTGTAATGAAGTTCATTAGTTGTAGCCTAACATTGGTCAGAAATCACTAATTAAAACTTAAATATCAACTCACATCATTTTTCTGGATCTGCCTGTTAAGACTATCTTCCAGCTTCATTATTTCCGTCTCATGCCCTTCTGCTCCATGCCCTACACCTCGTTCAATTCTGGAAATACACATATCATAAATCCACTCCACTAAACCACATACAGTCACCAATCATGGTTGAGAAAAACAAATACTGGTAATTTCCAACATATCACCAAATTGCCATTTGAAACAGCAACCAACAGCCATGTAAATGCAACATATTGTAAAGTAACAATTTATGTAATATATGGTGACACTAAGCCTCTAGTCCAAATTTTGGCAGTTTCTTCCACAGGGACAATCCGGCAAATCCACCTCATGACACTGGCCTTGTGAGTTGTTGTTCTGAGATGTTGGCATCAGTTAGGCCCCTATCCCAATGTACTGGGATTGCAGTATTGTTCTACTATTTTGCTACAAGTCATGAAGAAGAATAGAATAGCAATCCCTTAAACCAGCTCTGAAAGGCAACCATGGGTATGAAGTGTCAGCGACTTCATTTTTATTAACCTCTGCATATGCGGGTGGGTGGCCACCCATCTCCTCTGCCACCTAATCTTCCCAATGAAAGTGTATGGTCAGTGTGCTCATTATAGCCATGCTGGCTATGGCATGCAAGTTCAGCTGAAGTCCTGAAACAAATTTATGCCCTAATGGCAATTTGAACCTCCAACCTCTTGATTTCTAGCCTAGCATACTAACAACTAGACCAATTTATACTCCTTGCTATAAGCTACAGTTTACTGTAATCATAAATTAAAACATTTAAAATAGAGTAAGTCAACCACTCCAGGAATTTTTGTGAGGTCAGTAGCCTTGCATAACCAAATTCATTTAGTAAGCTCAAACACAAAAAGATTTCTGAAACCACAATCAGATAAATAAACCAACGTTTTCTTTGGATCCTTGCGGTCAGTCTGTTTCTGAAGATCGGCGATCTGGTGCTGGAGTGAAACTATCAACTTTTCCTGGTCCTTTCTCAATCTTTCCAAATCCTAAAGAAGAAAGGACACTTCTAATCATTTTCTCTTTCTAAGTTACCATGACGAACAAAAGTCACATTCAATCTCAATTCATGAGAAACTCTACACATATTCACACCTAATATACAATTGCCGAGTTTGGAATTTCATGCAGCGAACTATGACACCATACCACTGTGCACAAGTGGGCATTGACAGACATCATTGATGATGATACATAGTCAACTGAAAGCAGAGAAGTTTTTTCCCTATGTAAGTATGGCTGTACAGAATTTCAGACAACTTTCAATGCACCATGTACTCCAGCAACCATCCACTTATATCAAGACCACCTCAATCCCAGCCTTAAATAATATAATGAATGCCTTATTTAAATCCAATAAAGGACCAAGAAACTGCAGCCAAACACGGTCAACTTGGATGGCTGATCTTGTCAGTGTTTGTCAAACATTTCTTATATTTAAGAGTGTTAAAGTTTTAAGTAAATCAAAAACATTACTCACCCCTTTTTCTCTCTGCACAGAATGTAGTTGCGTCGCAAGACTCTCGGCATTTTCTGATGCTCCTGATTTTCCTTTTGCATGATTGGCCTTTTGCAATTCATTCTCCATTTCAGAAAGTGCTTCCATCGCCTTCCAGTTTCTTCGTCTTAGATCCTGAAAATGAATTTAATAGTTCTGAATATCAGAATTAAACCAAATGGCTTAAGAACTTGATTTGCCATAAACTAATTCTGAGTTAAATTATAAATACAACCACACTACATAATCAGATTGGCATTGCCTTAGACAAAGTAATAATAATACTAACCAACTGACAACTTTCATGTAACTACAAAGTTCTATTGAGTATTGTATTCAATTTATAGTTTCCAATCAGTTTCACTTCATAACAGATACTTTTTAACAAAAACCAAACACCTGAATCTAAAATAGTCAAAAATCACAACCAAATGAAAGAAAACTTGTTGTTAATATTTGCTTTTAACAACTTCAAAGAATTGTCATGTGTTAATAATTATATTTAAAGGATCAACTAGATATTGGGCAGAAACTTTCCATCAATGCATATTAGATTAGTTAGCCAATTATTGGAAAGTACAGACCTACTTTGTCCACTAACAACTATACCAACTGACTTTCTTGGCATTACACCAGGTAACATCCACAAACTCATAACCACATATGCTATTATAAATTGATATTTCATTACATAAAACTAAACAAAAACTCCCCGAGTCGTTCTTTTCTAACTCACGTCATTCTTTTGCCTCTGTTTTTGCAGCAGTTCTTCCATTTCTCTGACCTTTTTATCAAGGAATGCAGTTTGATCCATGGAATCCTGTTCAGTGCCATTAGCAACTCTGGAAAAAACTGAAAACTTTAAGCCACAAAATAAACAGATGTACCAAAGTAAAATTTAAAACATTTCCATAAATAAACATTTAAGCAAAAATTACTATCAATTTTCACTAAATTTAACGATTTTTTATGACACTTCTAAGACTCATTCAGTTAAAAAAATACTAACACTGATATTGGGGAAAGGCAATTCAGTGACTGAATGTATCTTCGTTATGAGACAATTTTAAAATAGAGATTTCATAGAATAAACTAGATTTAAAATCACACTCTATGTCACTAGACCTATGCACTCATTGTTTGATTCCTCTATGGCTCACTACATGTAAGCAGTCCCAGCCACAATGAGAATGATCATAATATAACATTAATATGATAATGAAAATAATGTAGCTGATAATGACAACAATGACGATGATAAAAAAATTACAATTTAAAATAGCAAAATCCTTTATAAAAACCTTTTAGATGAACTTACATTCCATCTTGAGCATTAACACAGCTTGGTGGAAGAGTGCCGACATTTTGCTGTCCTGTTAAACTGATTTTCTCACAAACAACGGACTCGTTTACAGACTTTATGCTGTCACTATGCGACTGTAGCAACTGCAAAAATTTCAACTGGTTTTAAAATAAATGTAACACAGAACTACTGGTTGACTGCGTACATGTACATGGCTGTCATTATAATTCACATTTCTAACATACTATTACTAGTTGACATTATCTTGTAAAATAATATTTACAAATATTCAAAAACTTATGGCTGAATGATGAAAAATCACAAGATCATACACTGATATCCGCACAGTTTCCTGGCTTTACTTTCTCTGCCTCGGTCCGTGACCTTGGCATTCTATTGGACCAGGAATTAAGTTTTGCACCACACCTTCATCGCCTCAGCCGCGACTGCCTTTATCAGCTCCGTCAGCTTCGTACTGTCGCTCGCTCTCTCTCAGCAACAACAGCAACTACACTTGTTCACGCTTTCGTCACATCTCGTCTTGATTATTGCCTATCTCTTTACTCTGGCCTCCCTTCTGCATGCCTAGACTGCCTTGACCGCATCCTGCGCTCTGCTGCACGCCTTATTGGCCAAATTCCATATTTTGGCCATGTATCAAATTATATGCTGGAGGTCCTGCATTGGCTCCCTGTACGGCAGCGCATTGAATACAGGATCGCCTCCTTTGGTTGGCGATGTCAACTGGGTCTCGCACCAAAATACCTGATGGATCTCTTCCGGCCTGTGTCTGCTTCTCGGACTGCTCGAGTCCTCCGCTCGGTGGGGAGGGGGATGCTATCCGTCCCGTTTGCCCGTACTGCTATCATGCAGACCCGCGCTTTCTCGGTGGTTGGCCCGACCATATGGAATGGCCTTCCCTCTGAGCTGCGCCTACATCCTAGGTCTTCCTTTGGTACCTTCTATGACCACCTGAAAACTGCTCTTTTTCGCCGTGCTGGAGTCGGGAGCGCCTCTGAGTAGTTCCCTTGAAGTGGCGCTATATAAATTTACGAATGAATGAATGAATGAATGATATACATCATAAGGCAGTCATCTTCTTTTCATAAGCTAATGCCAGCAAGGAATGACAATGGTTATGACTTGCATTCAGGATGACAAGATTCTCCCAACATGAAGAATGGTTATGACTTGCATTCAGGATGACAAGATTCTCCCAACATGAAGAATGATTATGACTTGCATTCAGGATGACAAGATTCTCCCAACATGAAGAATGGTTATGACTTGCATTCAGGATGACAAGATTCTCCCAACATGAAGAATGGTTATGACTTGCATTCAGGATGACAAGATTCTCCCAACATGAAGAATGGTTATGACTTGCATTCAGGATGACAAGATTCTCCCAACATGAAGAATTGTTGTGGCTTACTGTCATGAAACTCCCTAATTCTACAGGAAACCCAGTGTCATCACTCCTACTGTAAAACAACTGGGAGAAATTCTCATTATTTTCTATACATTATTTACAATTTGTCAAAAAATACTACCTAACACAATCAAACAAAACCAAGGAAGGCTCTACCATTGACTTAGCCTTCAAAATTTTGCAATAACATGTCACAAAGTAAAAAATTTAAGGCGAGTGCAATCTGAAAATTATACAAAATACTGATACAAGAATATTTACATCTATTTTGCTATCTTTCTCCAGAATTTCAGCATTAAGTTCTGCAATCTGACTTCTAAGGGAATGAACAAGAGTTTCATTATCCTCCTTCATCTTTTCCATTTCCTTACAAATGAAAGAAAACATAAAACATAGTTAGCATAAAATGTAACCAAACTTTTTAAACAAACAGCATTTGAACATTCAAATTCATCTTGCATACAAGCAGGTTCACATTGTGGTCAAACTATGCACACACAATGTGGGCATAACCCTACAATTAAATATATTTACAGATTAATGTGAAGGAAGATTCTAACAAAGAATAAAAGCAGATGAAGAGGTACATTTGTTGATTGCTGATATCTCTATGTTTTATCCAGTTGGTAGCTTTAGGTTTTTGCAGTTGGTATGTCTAGGTTTTCAGTCAAATGCATGTTGAATGATGCAATGCCTAATAATCTATTTCCTTTCTGCTGCTTGGTGGCAGGACAACTGTGGAAAATTTACTTGTACCATATCAGTGTGTCTGTGGTATACTAATGGTAAATAAATCCTTCAGAAAACTATACACAGCTGATCCAAACACTTGTTAGTTCCACTACAAAAAGGCAAACCATCAACTGACAGTCACTTCGAAATATATTGAAATTCGTAGTACAACTCAGTGTGCCTGTGGGATTCTAAGGGTAAATACGAAAAGAAATAAGCAAAAATAACCTGCTTTGCAACCATCTCCTCAAATTGGTCTTCAAACTGCTTGATGTTATTTTCCAGTGAAGCATCAATACTGTCGTCACAAGGTGCTTGCAAAAGATTCACTTTCTGCTTTGCTTCAGTTCTAAATGATGTTCTACAACCATACAATCACAGAATTGTCTGAATCATTCAGAAAACTGTCGGAACGAACACAAAACCTTCTTCGTGCCACTGCAGTAGAGCAAGCATCAATTGATGATGGTTATTATTATCATTAAAATTATTATTATTATGCACTCATTATTCACAACTATCTACTAACCAAACATCAACTGATGGCACTAAGCAACTGAGAATGAAGAACTTGCTCAAGATATTAAACAGATGATTCAGTTCAACACCTTGATATAAGTCGCTACCACCCTCGACTCTAAAAAAGTGCAACTTGCAGTCCGTAAAATACGGTACTAAAACTATAATCATATATAGCTCTAACCCAACAGTGGTCTTTAGTTTTCCATTTTCCTCCATCAAAGCTTGAACAACGCGTGACTGTTCAACAAATTCTGACTGTACGGAATCCAAACGTGTCTGAAGCTGAACTCGCTCCTTGAATGCCATCTCCAAGCGACTTCTAACATCATTCATTTCCTGAAGCTAGAAACAACAGCTTTGTCTCAATGACAGCAAATTTGGTAACTTGCTAGGACTTGATTTTATCAGTACTGTAAATGTGCAGGTCACACATCCTACAGATAGCATGTTATACAAAATGCAACTATTTCATTATATACAGTAATAAATGGGCAGTGTAAACTGGTATTTACTTAATAAAAATGTTACAAAAGCTTGTCAAAGTTCTATTTCAAATCAAAATTACTTCTGTAACTTGGACAGAAGGAAAATTTTTAATGATGCTGATAACAGCTGCTTAAGCTGTTGTGTTTGACTAGAGCTGTTTATGTGCTAGAAGTCTTCAGCAGCAAAACCAAATTGTCTTTTTGTATGACCTGCTTAGCAGTCTGTGACTGTTGACTTTTCTTCAGACTTTCAGATTTCTGCTGTTCCAATGTAAGCTGGTCTCGTAGCTGTTTGACCTGAGCTTCTGAGGAAGCTATGGTCAATTTTTCTGTTACAGCATTAAAAAATATACAGTAACGTTAATGTACACACTCCTTAAAATCTCCACATCATTAAGTTAATCATGCTGGCTAATGAATGGAACAGTTTTTTTTACCTAAACAAGCTCTAAGGCTAACAGAGGGTATTTTGCTAAACTGCAAAGCTGAGTAGACTTTAGTTTTTGCTAAAAATTACAATGCATCCAACATTTAACCAGGAACAATTGCAAAGAGTACCATAGAAGAACCAAAATGATACACTGTTGCTTGGCAGTTGTTCGAATCACAGTTCGAAAAGGTGAACAATTAGTCACCTTAAAAGAACATTTAAGATCAGCGTACAACCCAAGTATCAAAAGGACCAGAGACTAAAGTCATGGATAACAATTCCCAATTCTTAGAATTATGAGCATGTAATAAAACCAGGATACAATGGCACTGCGTTACTGAATTCACCATTATATTAACTATAATGTTAAATTGTAAAACTTGGGAAATGTGCTCACGTGGCTACAAAAGAAAATAATGAAATTCCATTATTTGAAGCTTTTAACCTATAACACAAAATCCACAGAAATGTGAAGTTCATCCTAGTAGCTGCAATTAACTTAAATTTTAAGTTTCTGTTATTCTGTTATTGGTTACTAGCCTGTACAGTACTTTGATCACTTGTAATAAAAAAGAGACAATTTTTATATAACACTCTTGTTGCACATAAAATGTGCTCCATTAGTAGAGTTAATTGCACATGTCACTGAAGTGCTTAAAATTAAATACACTCAACAATGATTTGCTCTAAATAACCTCCACGTACTTTCCCATCTCTGTGGTTGAAAACATAGCAAAGTCGCTGTATCGAAACTTGGATCTTACATCGTGTCCTCACTAGTAGCAATTTCTTTTTCACATAGATGATGTGGACATACACTGGTAAACAATAATGTATACTATTATAGGTTATTTATCAATCAGCCAAATCAGTTACCCTTCTGAAGTGATGTCTCCAAATCTCTGATTGTCTTCTTCAGTGTTTCAGCAGCAGCATAATCTTCATCTTTTTTCTTTAAAAGCAAAACACTGAAATTCAGAACATTGTGTCCTGGCACAAGTACAGCAAAGGCCAAAGTATTTGATGACTGAGTGGGGAAAACCCAAGTATCTGAGAAATGAACAAAGAGGAATGCTGTAAATCATGAGACATGTTTGAGACATCTCACACTTGAGTAATTTTACTACCAAGTGGTAAAATTACTCAAGTATGATACTCCATATGCTAAAATAAATGACCCAGCAGGTCTCTTAAAATGTTTACAACTAAAATCAGAAGCTAAGAGAAGCTTCACAGGGTAACACTGAAATGTAACCATTGAAGCATAATTTAAATACTAATAAACAGGTATGACCTTTTTTGAACTTGAGACAACGTTGAATCCTTTGCATTCTAGTGCTTTCATGAGTGTTTTGCAATCTTGTTCTTCAACCTCTCCATTCTCCAGCATCTTAACAGTCACACTGACAGCATCTGACAAAACACGAACTTCCCAGATCATTAAAAGTTTACAATTAAATCTATTCATTTGCAAAACATGTACAGTAAAAGTCCAATAACATGCATTCTGGCTGCATGTACATTTGCTTCACAAGCACCCAAAGGCTACCAACTTAACACACAGAAATAGTTAAACCACGGAACATGATGGACTAGTTATTAATATTATTCATGACATCTCACATGTTATTCTCTCTGTCTCTCATTTACATAGAATGGGTGGCACACATAACAATTTCCTATACAGCATTTCCTGTTCCTCTTTCGATCACAGATACTGGTGAGACATATCGCACATATTTATACTTTCACGCTATTGTTATTTTCTATTTTTATTTAATATTTAAAAATTTGATAATCTTAACATAGGCCTAATATTGGAAATGGAAGATAGCAAGTGTCAGCGCTCCTACTGTGTGCAAGAAAACTAGCTGCTATACATCATGTGTGTGGTGGAGGAATTAAGACCAGAGTTCCTAAATATCTGTGAGTTAACGAATCAACACTTAGTCAAACACACGGGTTTGTTTTTCAGCCAGCCTGGCTGAAAAACAAACCCGAACTGCCATATATGCCGGACTATAAGTCACGGTTTTTTACATTTCTTGTCTGGGCAGGATTGCTTGTGTGGTCAACGAGTCATCAGTCCTTCTCTCCTTGTTGGTACAGCTCTCAATTGTTAAGTCAATTAACTGAAATTTTAAGGGCTGCAAAGTTGTGATCGCCCAGCCATAACCATAATCTTGACACATCAAATGCATTAAAAACAACTACTGATAATCACAACATCAGCTTATTTGATGCCTTCTCCTCAAAGCAAAATTGTCAGGTAAGGGTACTTTTCACTCAACTTATGACAGAATATTTCTCATTTATAGTCAAAAACTTGAAGGATTGACCTTTCAACAAGTTTCAACTTAGTTGAACCAAATTCATTCATTCATTCATTACAGAGGTTTATGTAGCACCCTTCTAGAATACTACTCAGAAGTGCTCCTGACCCCAGCATGTTCAACTTCACTATCTATTGCACGTAAAAGCAATAATTATGGTACCTTTGAATATCTAAATACCAGGGTAAGTATTTTTGAGGCTGAGACTAATTTACCTTTAAGATCTCTTCTTGACACATCTTGTCCTTTGGTAGGTGTTTCCTGTTCCACTGCAGATGATACATTGACATTGATAGCCTTGCCTTCCTGTTCACTGCCTAGCTCAACAGCCTTTCCCTTCTTTTTCTTCTTCTGATTGGATTTCCCAGCTGGCGGTGAAGGTGTTCTTCTGCTTTCAGTCTTTTCCTTCATAGCTTCAGCATCAGCAGCAAGGATAGTTCCAGACAAACGGCGTCCCTCTTCCTGATGCTTCTTATCCAGTTCATCCACAGGCGCTGGTCTTGGATGGAACGTTTCAGGGACACTCTCTGCCTCAATTACAAGACTCTTTTCATCTTTGTTCACAAGGATGGATCGGCTTGGATGACTGGAAAGACCCAGCTCAGGAGTGGCCGGCCGCTGAGACAGCAGGTGACTATCTGAGTCAATTGTCTCCACTTTAGATTCAATCTCAACATGCTTCTTTGAAGGTGAAGGTGTGGCCCTGGAAGTTGCATCCAAGTTGGAAGAAAGTCCTGGTTTTGCAACTCTGGAGGCCACATCAGATTTTGTATCCTTTTCTTCTTGAAATTTCTGTTTGCGACCAGGTGATTTCTGCTTATCATCTGCCGATTTCTGTTTGTGATCTGGTGATTTCTCCTTAACATCTGCCGATTTCTGCTTATCATCTGCCAACTGCTTTTCATCCGTCAATTTCTGCTTGTCATCCACCAACTTTGACTTGTCGCCGTGCTTTGAGTAGACATGTCGCCTCTTTTGCTTTCCAGGTTTCTGATCGGTGGCTGTATTTTCTAGCTCCTGTTTTTTCTGTTCCAGAACTTTGTCAAATGACTGCTCACGCATAAGAAACTTGGATACAGCAAACATGAGAAGCAGCAGCAAAACAACTCCTATGATAATCAGTATAAAGTCTTCCATTGTAATTTGATGCCGATAACTTAACCAAGTTGTTGTTTGCAAACTATGAGTTTGCAGTCTCTAACAACTTACTGTCACTGAATTAATCGGTAAAATGTTTTCCAAAGTCAACATGCAAAAATGTTTGATGACCTTCTGCCTCCAAAAAAATTCATAATAGACGATTCCTAAAATACATTCAAAAGGATATTTACTACAGCAGGCAAAATTACAGCCAAGCTTTAAGCAGAAATATGGAATTGATTAGACCTTACTGAGTAATACTGACAGAATTTAAAGTTTGTCTAATTCTCTGTCAACACATATATACTGGATCCTGTACAATACAATCACAGCTGAATTGTATGTGTGCATGTGTGTGTGTTTGTGAATGTATGTATGCGAGTAGGAATGGAATGCTGCTCAAACTCCAAGTCACTAGCACTGGACTATGGACAATTATGCTGTAGTTATATCTTTATTATTTCTTACAAACATTTTTTACGCGCACAAAGTCACGCAGAAATGAGAATCTGAGGCACGGTTAGTCAGTTGCTAGGTGAAGAGCAATTAGATAGCTAGATGTTTGAAAGCCATTGAGAAGTTTTGAGGCATTTCTTGAAAGAAGAAGAAGAGATCAAGCAACGGATAAACATTGGCAGTCATCTTAAATCTTCAGGGATTGTTGGAAATCTTTTCCAAGGAAATCCTGAATTTGGGTTTAAAAATCTCTGTTGGTTGTCGAGAAATTGCATTTTTCTGGTGGTACATTTTTTATTGAACCACTCTGTACACATTTTGTTCCAGAACTCCAATGATCGGATTGGCTTTTTCAATGTACTGGGCAAAGAGGTTCCCATCCATCTCATGATAAGCTATATGAGCCTTCTGTACTAGTCCCTGGCGCCGGCGCCATCGCCGTTAAGTTCTCAAGTCGAAACCAGTCGCTAAGCTATCGACTGCTAGCAACTTCGTTCACTTAATATTTTGCTTGTTTTTTAATCATGGTTCCATGTATACAATGAAGAACAGTGCTTCTACTAACATACAATCAATTGTACGTCCATGTTGTTCTCTATCAATGCAAATATAGGCCATTATATCTATGTAGAAACTGAAACTGAAATTTTACAGTAACTGAAACGAAAACGGAAATTATTTCAGAACTGAAACTGTAATAAAAACTGAAATTATTTCAGAACTGAAACTTGAACTGAAATAGTAATTACGAACCCAAAACTTAAACCTGAAACTAATTATTTTCAAAACTGAAATATAACTGGCTTGGACTTAGCGGTATGCTTTTTTCTTTTTATAATCACTCAAATGCATCATAAATTCACATTAACATTAATTTTCAACAGTCATCGATCTGCCCCTGTCAGCATGCCCACGTGGAGCACAGTCCATGCAGGACCCATACTCCCATATTTGACCCGTATAGAGTTCATATGGGTCCCATCTAAATGTACTGCCCACGGAGATGATGGCACGCTCAGTACAGTTTGTGGTAAAATGCATTATACTGTTAGGTAATCAGGTATGTCCAATAGATATACCTGATTACATGAGAAGTCGATAGCAAGTCGCTAAGTCAGTCGATAAGTGTAAGCGACTTAGTCAGTCGACAAACATGCGATTTGGTCGACTGAGTCGCTAAGTCAGTCGCTAACTCATCAAGTCAGTCGGTAAGTCCTTAATGACTGACTCCGGGTACTATTCTGTAAACCTAATGCAACAAGTGTAGAATGAATAACTAAATGCCCCCTCCCCCAATATTTTGGACAAGTTTACACCAGTGACAGCTTTACATTTGTCCTGATGCCATATAAACAGTATGCCACCCCAAACTCGGATAACATATAGCTTTATGACCATCTGCAGTGTCTGTAAGCAAAGAGTAACAAACAGAATAATAAACACACACAAAATAGGAATACGAAAATGAAGTTATATTTCTTCAAAAATTACTGAAAGATGCATCTGAAATGGAAATGAAAAGTTAGAAAAATTTTGTCACACAGAAATGCACTACAACACAGCTTCTTGGCAATTGAACAAGAGTTCAGTTACTTTCAAGCACTTCGGCATCTCCGATGTTCTAACGCGTTTTTGGCCCCAGATTGTCAAAACTTCTTGAAGTATGTTTGCTTACCAACTTACGGGAATTGTGGGTGGTCGTAGCCCTCTACGTTATCCGAGTCTGGGGAGGTCATACTGTTTATACGGCGTCAGGACGGATGTAGAACTTTACCCAACAATACCTGGTCATATTTTTATCCTTCAGCCTGTCGTCGAGTTATTCCAATGCGGAATTTATACTTCTATCTGATAAGCGATTTTGACACCCTACTGCCACGCGATCTCGCCATAGTGACCACTCAGCTACGTCTCAGCATATCACTCAGGTGTTTAAGTACAGAAATCTGTGTGTAATTCGTATGTCTCCGAGACACCACCCAGACACGCCAGTGACGCAAGATGTCGTCAACCTGCTACCAATTATATTGTGAATTGCAAATAAGAAACGTGTAACGATTACTTTCTCGCCGGCATATTTTCTGCGCCGCGTAACACTAATTTTTAAAATATCCTCTGAAACTTCGTGTTCCTAGCACGATATCTGTTGAGTCTTTCAACAAACAATTCGACCCCCACATACGGTTGTAAATAGTCAAACTAGGTTAATACCTCACGCTCGAATGCAAAACCACGAAGCATTTTAGTCCGCTAGAAATACCGAGAACCTTAGAAAAATTCTGACAAGCATAAATTATACATAGTTGGAACCGGAAGACTATGCAGAAGACGACTATATGAAGGATACAACTATGTGACCTACGTACGAAGAGTAATCGGACCAAATGCCAGGGCCACTCCTGAAATTCTGAACAGTGGCTAACTGTGGCATTTCTGATGATAGCTGAGAAATTTTTTTCCCCACACCTATGTTTTCTGGGTCAAGGACTTCATTAAAACCGCTTATAACATTGTGCCCTTAATTCTTGACCCTCAACAAATTTCAGGGCCACTCCTGAAATTCTGAACAATGGCTAACTGTGGCATTTCTGATGATAGCAGAGAATGTTTTCCACAGCTGTATTTTCTGAGCCAAGGACTTCATTAAAACTGTTAATAACACTGCCTTTACCATGGCCAAACTGATGACCCATAACAAATTAACAAAGCAGGGCCACTCCTGAAATTCTGAACAGTGGATAACTGTAGCATTTCTGATGATAGCATGTTTCTGGGCCAAGGATTTCATTAAAACTGCTTATAACATTGTGCCTTAATTGTTGACCCTGAGACGTGCCGCAGTAACACGTATAACGCAAGCCTGCAAGCATCTCACCAACTTTTCCTCCATATCAAGCAACAACTAACAAAATATCAGCTTCGCAAACCTGTTGCACAGATGCAGTTTCCAGCTGTAAAGTCATGCAGTGAGATTGAAGGGTCGTATCTCTGGCTATCTTACTAAACACACTGCCTTTACCATGGCCAACACAGCAGATGTGGTTTCACACCCACCGAATGCATGAATGACAAGCATATTTGCAGGCATTGCAGCCTATCTTGGACTGCAAGGAAATGATGCTTAGACATTTGCCTCCTGCCATTTTACCAGCCCTGCCCTTCTTAGATTCAGACACAAATACATACCAGACATGTCTGGACGTCTATGAAAAGCAGCAATGCAAATATATATGTATCCTCTTGCCAATACCACTAAAGGTATGTTACCCTGCCTAGCACAGGACTCTAAAGCCACTGACACAATCATAGTAACTGCGTCTCCAAGTGCTTGATGGACTGCAATGCCATTCTCTTGCAAATAATGCATCAACACAACAATGAAAGACTTCTTATTGGCAGTGTTAGCTACGAATGGTTCTTCGAATGGTTCTTGTGGTCCCACATTCTTGGAGTGAATGTCGACTCATCTCTCAGGTCCAACCTGTGCAGCCTTGCCAACGTGACGTGCACAACTGCACATACATGGTCTTTAATGGATGGCCCTGAAGCATAGCCATCAAACACTACTTGCACTCCTCTGCCAAACCTACTTACGAAAGTCAAAAACAAAGGAGAATATTGCATAAATTCATTTTTGGATTCCACCTCACTTTGTGTATAAGGTATCCACCATCGACAACATACTGAACAAATGGCGGCAGATTTGCTTCAGTTAAGCCAGATGCAAAGTCGCGAAAAACAAATGTGCTTTTATTGGTTTACGCATCAGACAGTCCTTGAAAAGAGACAGTGGGTATGGTGTGAGCTCATACTGAAAACATTCTTGCACACTGCTGTCCCTTTCTGCCACCAGGATAAGTCTATGGAAGAGCATGCTGGGTCTACTGAAACCTCAGAGTCAACAAAACATACACTAGTCATCTTCACAGGGTCAGTTTTCAGCAATGCAACATCAACAAAGCTTTTGTTGTCCCATTTCTTCTTAGCTTCCAATACCCACTTGCTGAGACCAATTGTAGAGGTAAGAAGCTAACCAATTTAAGGCAGTCCCAGAGACACGAAGCTTTTACTGACTCTAGAGAGTAGAAGCTGGTGGTCGACAGTGTCAAAAGCAGCACTAAGGTCGAGACAAACTGTGAGGCAGGCCTTTCCTTTATCAGTAGATGAGAAGATGTTGTCCAGCATATAGGCGAGAGCATTTTCAGTATAGTAGCCTTAAAGTGGGAGTAAACATTGGAACAGGAGACAAGGAGTGAGTAGGTATGAAGTCCATCGGAAATTATTTAGGGATAAAATGATTAAGGAGAGACAAGACTTCCAAGTAAATTACAGGTGGTACATCGCTAGACAATGCCAGAAAGTCAGGATCAAGCAGTAGGTCGTTCCATTTAAGACTGGCAGTGCACCAGAGGCGGCGCTACACCAGGGCGAGCCAGGGCAAATGCCCTGGAAAAAAGCCTTTGCCCTGGTCATTGCCCTGCCAGAATTTTTTCCCTGCCCAGAATTTGTTCTGCCATAAATCGACCTCTGCACTGGTTACTTGTACGACTGCCCTGGCTATGCCCTGGTTACAGAAAATATCTGGCGCCGGCGCCACTGCAGTACTGGGCAATTTTGCATTTAAGATTGTCAAGCTTGTTAACAAAAAATGAAAATAAGTCAGAGCAAAGTTTTTGGTTAACTCGTTCCTAGCCTTCGCAGCTGACAGCATCTTTGTAATGCATTTCTTAAGACGTTGGCATATTATAATTTTCGAGGAACTTAAAGTTCGTACTTACTAGCTTAGCGAACTGCATTATGGGACAAGGCTGGTAGCTAGCAGTGCTCTATTGCAGAGTTTCCCAAACTGTGGGTCGCGACCCAAAATTGGGTTGCGAAGCTTTGGCAAGTGGATCGCCAAATTTTTTCGAGAAAAATAATTTTTTGCAGCAACAACATTTGGCTATGATTGGGCTATAACTAGTTGGATTGCAATAAATTGTAAACAGTTTTTACCTAAATTTCCTTTTAATGCTTTAAATTTCTAAGCGCTGTACGTAAATCCTTATATTTCGGCACCAATTTATGAAGCAAATTTTAGTACACAATGCTTAATTTTACACAGTGGGTATCGAGACTGCCAAGATATTCACAAGGCTACGATTTAAGGGAAATTTGGGTTAGAACTAAGGGTGCTTATGTACAAAGCTATTCGGATAACTTTATTCTGAGTGTCGTGTGTAAATAAAGTCCCTGCGTTGCTTACATGGGCACAACAGGCCGACATGACAGCGACAATAAAATTGCCCAAAAACACGGTAAACGATCAAATATTTGTGTATCCTTCGGTTTCTTAGAAAGTATATACCTTTATGAACAAATGCTGAAAGTTATACGCTTGTCAGAATTTTTCGAAGGTTCTGATGGAAATTTGTATAAATCTAGCACACTATTTCACTTTGATGGAAAGTCCTTTAATGTATCTTTTATCTCGTTCTTTACTGAGAAGTAAGTAAGCAACTCCCTGTCATACATGCAGCCATCAAAATTCAATCACTAAAAATTATACACGAGCCCATTATATCAAATGAAAGCGGCAAGTATTTTTTAGAACGCGTCTTATCAATAATTTGTCACACTAACGACAGTGTCATTAATCTAGCCGTGCTAGATTAATGTGTCGTTAGTGTAACTAGCACACGTATAGGCTAAGTAAGGCGCACATTATAAAACTTAAGAGTCAAAGACTCTTTGATGTAGCGCACCTGTTGCATGAAAACCCTGCATGGTGGGCCGAGTTTGCTCTGCGTTTCGGCCAAAGCAAAAAATAGGCTCCAATCCATCATAGGGAGGTTGATTCAACTTTTAACTAACTCTGCCGGCGGGCTGATATTGGTCTATTCACTGCTGTTCTGAAAACCCAGACCACGTTTTACACACAGCTGCTTCCACCACAAGCACTTCAAGGCAGAAGTGAAACATATCATACCAACCAATCACATGTGAATAGACCTCTTCGGACGCATAATTTAACCTAGTTTTCTGAAATCAAAATACATAAGCTACACCACAGTATAAATTATTTATACTGTGGCTACACTGACCCTAACCCTAAGCCCTAACCGACCCTTACGACGCCTTCCGGCCCTTCCTGACCCTAACCGACCATCACGATGGAAAGATGAAATTTATTCAAGCGACATGCTTTAGCAAAACGCGTGACGGCCGGGCGTCAATTTAATCCCTGGCTTTGCGATGAAGTGCGCAGCATGAACGAATCCACTACGAAATGACATAGGACATAAAGTTTCGTGAGTCGTTATACCTGACAGGTTATATTATAAACGTAAAATTAGCAAGAAACCGTTACGAAAACTGTTTTTTTTTGCAATATTAATACGTAAACTTCGAAATGTCCTACTAAAAAGCTTCTACACTTGGTCAAATATGCGGTCGTAGAGGTTTATTCGCATGTCATTGGTTGGGTAGGCTAACATACTTCTGCTTTGAAGTGCTTCTAATAAATATCGTTGGTCAAGGAATCTACGGTCCTTGATCTTTGGTAAATATTGACGCTTGTAGGGAGCATGATACATATATCTATGGTTGGGAGCAAGAATTTTGTATGTAAAGTACAAAAAGTATAGATCAAAATCAAGGTTAAATTTGTAAATCTGGAAATCAAGAAAGGATAACAGATGGCTCGAGATGAGAATCTGATGAAGCAGGGAGCAAATGGAGCTAAGAGACCATCGTACACGGGAGAACGAAGTAAGTCACAAATGGCGGCCAAGACAAACAAGAAATGGGTCCGATTGGCCACTGTTCTGGCCTACGTAATAGCCGTTTCTCTGGCCGCAGTGGCCCTGGCTATCTATTACAGTCTCATGTGGCACCCTGGTAACATGGGGCTATCGACGACCGCCGCATCGTCAGCGTTTACACCCGCTGCTGCCTCAACTGGAGACTCGAGGGGGTTGGAGAACCACAACAGCAGTGTCTACCGCGACATGGATGACACTGTAACCACGGATAGATCCAGAAGCCCAACCGAATGACACAGCAGTGCCTTTAATTCAGCTTCACCTTGATTGACAAGTCGAAGGTAATATGGTATTTGGCTGTTTTATCACGCTCAAATTCGAGATGCGTGTTGGCTCAAACTGGCGCCATCTTGGGAATACTTTTTGGCGTGTTTTCTTATCTTGAAGAATCAATCGATCAGTCAATCAATATTCGTTTAATTCAACAAATCCAGTTGACAAATCCACTAGGCGGGGAGATGGTTGAATGGTAACACGCTGAAACGAAGATCAGAAGGATGCGGGTTCGATACCTGCTAGCCCCGTAGGGTTGGCTCAGCCCTTCATTCGCTAGAGGGTGACTAAAACTGAGGGGTAGGACAGCTGGGCGCCTTGCATTGCTGCCATATACAGTTAGATTTGACTCCTGTAAAACTTGTATGATCTGTTACTACTATATCATGTAAGGCGCTGCTGAGCACCGGTTGAGTGGTGCCATAGCAAGTACTGTGTGAAGATGAAGATGAAGACAATAACGCAACAGATTACAGAAGCACAACAATAATAGAATGGCTTTAAGTGGAGATAATAGAGGGACAAAACACGAATAAAATGACACGTATCTTTAACGGGAAGGGTAAAATTGTGACTTCTTGTATTTATTTTGTCATGGAAAAATACCAATGGGACGCAGAACATGGTAAGCCTGGCAACAGGTTTTCTAAATAAGCCAGCATCTGCAGCATCAATCATGTCATCCAAACTTGGGATGTAGGGCAGAAGGAAGGCCCGGCGCGTGGTTTGATGTAACATGTGTTCTAACTATTAATTAGTAACTTCTATTGCGCCGGTGTCTAATGCACAAGGCATCAACCAATGGCACACCAAAACCAAGCCGTAATCAGGTCAAAATCCAGAAGGTCAGTCCGTAAGACAGAGAGGCAGCCTATGGTGGATAAGCAATTTGAAAGAGATAAGTTTTAAGTTGAGAATGAAATGACAAAAGCGACTGAGCAGAGCGAACAGACACAGGAAGAGAGTTCCAAAAAGTAGGTCCAGCTACTGAAAAAGCTCGTTCACCAAGAACAGTTCTGGACTTCGGTATAACCAGACAATGATAATCAGATCTTCTTCTTTCCCTTCAGGCTCGAATTAATCCCTCTTTGGAGAGGGGTCAGCCAAAAGATAATCAGATGACCTTGTTGAATAATGATAAGTCTGGGGAGTAAGAACTGATTTTAAGTATTGTGGCTGGCCAGAATTCAAAGTTTTATAAACGATGAGCCCCAATTTGAAAATGATTCTCTGCTGAACAGGAAGCCAATGCAAGGATTTAAGAACAGGGGTAATATGTTGATATTTTGATGTATGAGTTATGGCTCTAGCCAAAGAGTTCTGCACTCTCTGCACTGTCTGCAGCTTCAGGATGTTTGCCTTATTGATACCAGTAAGAAGCAAATTACAATAATCTAAGCGACTGGAAACCAATGCATTTGCCAAAGATAACCTTGCAGACATGGGCACATAACGCCTAATTCTGCATATATCACAAATGAACATATATGATGACTTACATATATTGTTAACATGGCCAGTGAGAGACATACCCAGTAGAATTGAAAACGACGCCTAAATTACGAGAAGCATCAGCCAGCTCAACAATGGAGTCACCAAGTTTCAATGACTTAAGCTGATCAAATTTCTTAAGTTGCTGTGGAGTGCCTAGTAGCAGAAATTCAGTCTTTGATGGGTTAAGGAGGAGTTTATTGGCTGCCATCCAAGACTGTACCTCGTCAAAGACAGCAGATGACAGCTGCACAGATGAGTCACATGACAGACTGTCAAATGAAATGTAGATTTGAGTATCATCAGCATAGAAATGATATCCTAGTGAATGACCTATCCCTGTCATATTTGCTGGTATAACCCCATCAGGCTGGAGAGGCATGCATAAGTGAGAAATATTGGTAGCCCTTGCTACATCATACAAGGCGTGAGGGGACAGACCATGGTCTATCAAAACTCTGAGCGCATACAGGGAGGTGGAACTTGATGTTAGGACTTTGTCAATATGTTTAGACATGCTGAGGTTGGAGCTAAGGGTTATACCCAGAACTTTAACTCTTTCTGTTTCCTGAATGATGGGAGGTATGTTTGACCCTTTCTGACCCCTTTTGGAGAAGATTATCTCTCACGTTTTAGTTGGGTTTAACTTGAGGGTATTGTTTTTAGCCCATATCACAATTTGATTATATTCTTCACTGTTCGAATGTGTGATGAACCTACTATTAAATAAGTATCATCCACATTAAGAGACCTTAATAGATAAGATAGTTTAGTTATTTATGCTAACCCCTATAATCCTATATATATATATATATAAGGGGAGGACATAAGTAGGCTGCAAGCCTTTGAAATGTGGATATGGCAGAGAATGGAGAGACTCAGTTGGACAGAGCATAAGACAAACGAGGAGGTACTGCAAATGGTGGGAGAGGAAAGATCCGTGATGAGGACAATCAGAGAGCGTCAAAGAAAATGGATTGGCCATATAATGAGGGGAAACTCCCTGCTAAGAGCTATCATAGAAGGTAGAATGGAAGGGAAAAAGACAAGAGGAAGACCAAGAACGATGTTCCTAGACTGGATAATGAAGAAAGACGGCTACAGAAAGATGAAAGAGGATGCTCAACATCGAGAAGAATGGCGCCGTTGGACATTGAACCTGCCTGAGGGCAGAGAACCGAAGAAGAAGATGCTATCCCTGACACAGTCATGAATATGAAGTACCGTCTACTTTAGATAATCAGCTTTAAGTTTGGAAAGAATTGAGTACACACTACACACTTATATAAAATTATGTTCATTTTGTGATGTAATACAATAATGATAACTTATGTAGCACTGTGAGAACAAGCTACTGTTCGTATTGTAAGTTACAGTGGTTTGCTGACCACTTTCATGTGCTGCACAATTATTTTCAGTATACATGTTCTTCTTTTCAAAACGTGTCTTTACAGTATACTGACAAATTGTCATAATTACTTAACATTCATTATCTAATATGGGAACTTCTATAGCACCTCTATAATAATGCTCAAAGCATCAGTTACTGAATGTAGCTTAGCAAAATCAGTATGCATGTCAGCATTCAGGATGATTTGGTTGAAGACCAAAAGGTAAATCCGAGAAGATAATTACAAGAAAAAGAGAAGCAGAGGAAGAAGGAGGCAAAGGAATGGAGGGATGATGGAGGGATAGGCTGAAGATGATGGTTAAGGGGGAAGGAAAAATCGGAGAAGAAGAGGAGAAGAGTTGCAGGAGAAGGAGGAAAAGAAATTGAAGCAGAAGAAGAGAGAAAGACAAAGAAGAGGAAGACAAAGAAAGAGTATGTTGATTTGTATAGTAAAGCAATTAGTCTTGAGCTTATGCTTTTGAATGTTACTTTTCTGTTTCTAGAAGCTGTAAAGGCGAATTCTGGCAAAACCTCTTGGAAAGAAGCTGTTTGAACGAGTTTGCTAAACGGAACAGATTTGAGTAGTAAATTTAAGCAATTCTAAGTTCATTTTTATGTATTTTATTGTTGTGTTTATTTATTGCAGAAAATGCCAGTTGTCATTTATGGCATGAGTATGCTGTTGCATTATTTATTGATGACCAGGACTTTTCCTGTACTTTTGTAATTATTGTTGTAAGTTATGTAATATGTATACTGCCAAATTTCACAAAATGACTTTTAATATAGCAGAAAATAAGTCGCCGCAGCTTTTGTGAGCTTAACCAAATGTTTTAATTAATTAAGTACTCATTCAGTAAGTCAAAGATTCACTGGTTATTCAACTGATCAAATGTTGTATGCCTGCACTTTTCTGTTGTTTTTATAACCATTAACAATTTTTATGCTGATAAGTGAAATAACTGCTGTTTTAACAAAAGTGAAATAACCAGTGCTATGACAACAAGTGAAATTACCAGTGCTATAGTAATTTGTTCATTTCTTTCTTTCAAGTTATCTCACTTCTTGATGCTATTCACTCAAATTTGTTTCCTTTGCTTATGGTATTTGAAGCAGTTAGTTTGGTCTCAGCATTCGTAATTATACTGGGTATTAAACCTGTTACAATTTTTAGGCAATTGCAAGTAATTTAGAAGTAAAAATTGCAGGTTAAAGATTTCTGTTTATAGATTATTACGAATGAAAGATCAAATCCAGATTATTGCAGTTTGCAGCCAAATACTTTCAGGTCTTTGATGCAAAAGTAAACGATGCATGTCTTAGAAAACTCCACAACTAATTTATTGTGATGTTGTCCACGTCTTGTATTTTACTGAAATATGTTTCAGAATATGGTATGAATTCATCAATTGGTGAGAAATAGGTTTTAATCTGTTGTAATTTATCAGGAAGTACCTAAATTTATGCTTGTTTTTCATCATGCTGTGCCAAAGCAATTTCCGAAGATAGAGAGTTTAAATCAATCAATCAATTTCGTTTATTTTTCTGTCCAAGCTGACATGTGTGGAACTTGTTAGAGAGTTAAGGTAGACTGTCCTTGATGTCATATAGTTTCTATGTTAGTCTTCTAGTCATTATGGACAATTGGACATCAACTGTTGATACTCTTTTATTGCTGTGACAGTTCTTTTAGACTTGAGTAGTAATATCTATAAGTGTTACGTTTCTTAAACTATGCTGAATTATTTTAGATTTTTCATGTAGAAAAGTGCTTTGAGATTTTTGTCTTAATTTATATTTGTGTTTTTATAGCCAGGGTTGAGATTTGTGATTGGAAGCAGTGGAATCAAAGTCCAGTAGCCATAATTCTTAGCATGGGTTATATTGAAAGGTTGAAATTGTCTTTGCCACCATAAGTTACATCTGAAGTTTAGTTGAACTCAAAGGTTTTCAGACGATGCATGTCTTTTGACCAGTAACATGCCTAGCTTAATCATATTATTGCAGTTATACAGTTCTTTGTGTTAATTTATGATGTTAAACTATGGCTTTTACAGGTTAAACTGGTTTTAGTTACAAGTTTCTGCTCACAGAAACGATAAGGTGGCTGTGTTTTTGTATGTCAAGCCAAAATGTCAGATTGCAGCCTGGCAACAGTTGCTGTACTTGTCTGCACTTTAAAAGTAATGTTTGCTAAAAGCAGACATTACTGCGGCAAGAATGCTCCGAGATATCAGCTCTCTGTTGTAAAATCTCATTGATGTTACCTACTGTTAGACTATTTTGTATAATCGTTACATGGTCAAGTCAGGCTACAAGCTGCAATGAGTGTTTTGATACTGAAGCAGGAACAGAGAGAGGAACAGGGCAGGAAATGGTTATATGCATATCAGTAGAGATATTTGGACAAGCTAGCAGACACAGATAGACTGATAGGTATAGAATATCCAGAAGGCAAGCCAAATGCTGCTAAAATAGACTTTTTATGTTATATTTTATGAAAAATCTCTATTTTACTTGTGCAATTTGTGTAAAGAAAGTGAGAGATAGCAGGCCTCATGTACATGTTTGTTTAGACAAAACTGTTTTATTATATTTAAAATATTAATGCAGTTGATATTTTCATTGATGTTCAGTTTTTCACATATTTGCACTTTAAGATGGCTGGCCAGACTTTTGTTTTAAAATCTCATTTTTTCAAAATGATGTGAAAAACTGAATCAGAACCTTAGTGTTCACATACATACTTCCAATTTCTTATTTTGATGCTTAATCTGAATGCATGTAACTTTGAGTTATTTTTTTTAGATCTGTGCCATGACAGTGCTGTCTTAAAAAGAACAATTATCTCCATAACACTGTATCTGTTTATTAAAATGTAGTTAATAAAAAGATTTATAATAAAAGTTATTGAAATGTTCGTCCTGGTGGTGGTGGTATCAGTGATATTGACAGTTGTGACTTGTCAGTGTTTGTTCAGACATTTTCCAGGTTAGACTTAACCTGTATACGATGGAAATGGACAAGAACCATTCCCTAGATTAATCACCAGAGGTCGCTAATAATGTAGTCGATACTGAGATTATATCTCGTCATGCAATAAGTTACGGTGTCAGATTTAAGCAACACCTAAAGTTGTCATGTGAGTGACTTGCCAAGTTTCCTCAGGTGGCGTTGAAGTAAACAGTACGAGCTGAAAATTACCCTTCCAAGTTTCGAAGTTCTAGTATCAAGGCAAGTTTAACATTGTATTTAGTTGAAGTATAGATTGCCTGTGGAGTTGGGATGTATGTAGCAATTTAGTAAACAGTTTTAAAACTAGAATTATAAAACTATAGCCTAATTACCCTTCCAAGTTTCGAAGTTCTAGTATCAAGGCAAGTTTAACATTGTATTTAGCTGAAGTATAGATTGCCTGTGGAGTTGGGATGTATGTAGCAATTTAGTAAACAGTTTTGAAACTAGAATTATAAAACTATAGCCTGGATAGATGAGAGAATGAAAGGATGGTAGTGCAGGGACTAATTGTAATTGTATTCGAGAATTTATATAGCTCCACTCAAAAATTCAAAATCAGAGGCGCTCCCGACCCGGGTCATTGTCTTCACTGACAAAGAGAAATGTTTTCAGGTGCTTGCGAAACTCGACAGGAGAGAGAGAGGACAAGCCTAAAGCCCTGAGGGAGGCTGGTCCAACTGGAAGGGCCCACAACCACAAAACTACGAGACTGGGCCGTAGCAGTGAGTATCCAAGGAACTACCAAGATATTCTTGTCAATATTTATAGGCATACTAAAGTCAATGGTCTTCTAGTAACTGTGAGCTTCCTAGCTGTATGCTGCTATTCTAAAGCATTCTTCCATGCACTGAACTACGTGATTGGATTGGATTACAACGGTTTAAGGACATCTTAGGACATCAGAGGGCGTTTACGTCGATAGGAGAAATGCTTTGTACATTCCAACCATTTTCAGTCATAATATTCATTTCTTTACACTTTCCAACCATTCTCAGTCATAACCATGCAAATCTTTCATTTTTTCATGACTGAGAGTAGTTGAAGTAAATGTAAAGATTTGCATGGTCTTGACTGAGGAATTGAGAATGGTTGGAATAAATGTAAAGAAATGCATACCCATGACTGAGAATGGTTGGAATAAATGTAAAAAATTGAACTGGACAAAAGGAAGTGTGCTATAGGCCTGATAGCCATGGTGGTGATGCGCTTGTCGAGTGGTAGGTACTACCGTACTGTGATGGACTTTGAAATCAAGAGATCAAGGGCTCAAATACCCTCATGTTTAGGACTAGGTCTATCAGAGTTCTCGTCAACTAGCGTCCTCTAGCGAACTCCATCGATGCGAATGTAAGATAGCGATTGAGATGAAGAATAGCATCTTCATACGCCGAGGCTAAGAAAAGGAAGTCGCCAACGCTTTGCACACATGGCTGTCTCTGAGATAGGCTAAGGGTCTTCTCATGTTCTTGACCCACCCGCTGAACGAATAGGCGTAAATCTGTGATAGACCTAGTCCTGATTTTGATTGAACTGCGTTGACGATAATTGTTAATTAGTCTCGAAGGTCAGTTGGGATCGGCCCCTCCTAACTGCGCCGAACAGTTCGATTGTGTGCAGAAGGAGACCCTGATGACCTGAGGCAACGAATTTAGCCCCATAATAGACGACCGGGTACCAGCTGCTTCGTTAGGGGGGACAAAGGCAGCGATGCCCGACGAATGCAAGTGAAGGGAAAGGCGTGGGCGATGACAGAGGGAGCTGCCCGAGTGGGCTGGCTTGCGCAATGTTAGTCCATATTGGCTGATTACTTTATACGCATCGCTGGACCTCAGACGATAAGCATTGCGAGACACGTAATGATCGCCGTAATGTGCGTCAGACCTGTGACGTAACTGTGATGCAACGGGAGCTGACGTCACCACCCGGAGCCGAGTGGCAGGAACGCGTGTCGACGGGATTTGTCGATGATATCCGATGGATCGTAAGATCGCTGCTTAGTATAATATCGGGCTGCGTCTTGGGATAGGACTTGTCTTTCTTCTTTACGCTCAACCCTCACAGGGTCTCAGCTCAGTCACAACATCCGATTTCGGTGCCTGTTCCGCACCTGTCAACGCTATTTCTTACGACACTTGAAGCTATTGCTGTACATAGGCTAAGTGACGCTATTCTGTGAGCAGTCATAGGGTCGAATCAGTCATGCTAATCGGAAGTAAAAGAACCGTTACCGAGGTAGGCCTATAGGCCTATTAGGTTACTTGCATGATCAAAATCTAACCCAACGTTAAATTAAACCTTAGCCAAGTTGTTACGCAAACAATGGCATTAATTTCCGGTGTTTATTCGAGCTTCTTTCCCAAGTTCAAGGAGATTTGCGGAATGAGTTTACATCTTGGGTGAATTATTTTAGCTGATTGGTAGGTAGGGCCTATAACTGAAATAGGTCGCCGCTTTAACATAGCCTGGTTTTGGGATAATTGTTTTGTCTCATCTGTAGCCTAGGCCTACACTTCTATAATAACGTTCAATCGATGATCGCTTTTAAACACTGCATTCCGAAATTAACATATTTGTTGGTTATTGGATGGATTATGCAAAGGAAGCATATGGACCACATCCATCTCCAGTCGGGTTCTCCACTCCCTTTCCTTATCTTACCTTACAATCAGATCCTTTCCTTCATCTTCCTTCGCTTACCCTACCTCACTTAAACATTACTTTAACTTATACCTTACTTATTTACATATGTAGGCCTATAATACACTGCATATCGGCTACTGTTAGTCCACTCTGCCCTCTCACGTCAGTCAGTCAGTCAGTCAGTCAGTCAGTCAGTCAGTCAGTCAGTCAGTCAGTCAGTCAGTCAGTCAGTCAGTCAGTCAGTCAGTCAGTCAGTCAGTCTGTCTGTCTGTCTGTCTCTCTGTCTCTCTGTCTCTCTGTCTGTGTCAGTCTGTCCGTCTGTCTGTGTCTGTCTGTGTCTGTCTGTGTCCGTCTGTCTGTCTATCTGTCTGTGTCCGTCCTTCTGTCTGTCTTTCTGTCTGTGTGTGTGTGTCTGTCTGCCTGCCTGCCTGTCTGTCTGTCTGTCTGTCTGTCTGTCTGCCTGCCTGTCTGTCTGTCTGTCTGTCTGTCTGTCTGAAATCAAATTCTGGTCATCGCCGAGTATTTGTGTAACAGAAGACTGCAATCCATGTCCAACAGATGGCATCAAACGCTCCTATACCTAGATAAGAGGACTAGCTTTGCAACACCTAAGAAGGGTGTTAAGGATCAATCGCTCGGCAGAAGACCATCGATGCCTGAACCTAGTCTATATATAAATGGAGAGCCAGACACAATGGCGAGCCTCTGTGTTCTATGGTCTCCGTCTATGACTCGTTCCTTTTTAATGAATCTACGATTAGCGGACATTTCACCCAACTTCAAAGGCGTCCTATTATACAACAGTTTTGAAACTGTTTCTAAATACGGTTCCCATTTCTAAACATGAAAGAGAAATCGAACCCCGGCCTTTAATGTCTTTTCTTAATCGCCTCTCGCCACAATACTTCCCAGCCGTTGTGCCGTACCGATGAAGCGGCTTGCGTGAGCATTGAGCTGGCCCCGGTTATACGGGCAGGGGCTTCAACAGTTAGGGCTTGCGTGTTTGTAATACATTTCGAGTGCATTCCGCAGAGGCTCAGCTGCCGCTCCTTTGTCTCGGCTGGTCCGATTCTATTTGGAGATCCACCCCCTACCCCCATGTGTGGTGTGTAAGCGTCGTCCCTTGCGCAATCCCAGACATCAAGCATTCATTTGTGGGCACCCTGAAGAACACCCTATTTCCAGACTCGGACATCGATCACAGAAGGGGTAATTTGAGCAGAAATTCGAACCCGTTCCCAAATGAAAGCCATGGGCAGACGCTCAATCTGACGCCGACCAAATAAGGGTCTCCTAATCTCAGGAGAAGGAAGGGGCAACTGTAGAGGTGTACCGCGCTGGTCTGTTCGAAAATATTATCACACATAATTATGGTGCTGAAATCTTTTGATGTGTAGCCACATAATATGTGGGGAGAGACAGACAGACAGAGACACACAGAGATAGAGAGCAGCTGCTGTCAAAGGCCTTGATAGGTCTATGAAAACCCCTTTTGGAATTCTGTATCGATGCCTGCTGTGCTTATTGAATGACCTAACAGAACCGCAGAGTCCAAAGGCGTGACTATAGCGTGATGCGCGCCCCTCTGAGACGGTAAGGCCCCTTGACCAGAGAAGGCCTTTTGAGAACAGCGAGGTGTTCGAGGAGAATTTTTGGAACTCGATGATGAAACATGTCTTCACAATGGAATTGAACCTTTGAACTTTAGACAGTCACAAGAATCTCGACATCGTTTGGACTTTAGTTCTCGACGACGGTCACGAGAATCACCATCAAAGTAGGATTTGATCTGTAATTAAGGAAAAGCCCACATGCATGATGCATCAATAAAGGGAAAGTATTAGTGATCGGAAAGGAAAGATACAAAGATACGTATCACAATGCGGATAAGAAATATATACCTATATAATTATAGAAATTGTCTCTCTATATACCTTAAATATGAAAAATCTGGCCTTTGAGAGAAACAAGGACAAGAAAATTATACACGCAAACTAGAAACATATGACCAGAGATAAGAGAAACAGAGAAAGAGACAAAAGAGACAGAGCAGAGAGACGGATACAAGAGAAGCACAGACGGATACAAGAGAAGCACAGACAGATACAAAGAGAAGCAGAGATAGGGACAAAAGAAGCAGAGACAGGGACAAGAGAAGCAGACAGGCACAAGAGAGGGACTGAAACAGAGCTGCGTTAGTTAAACAAGCAAACTCGTAATACTCAATAATCCAAAGTAAACACAACATAGTCTACTCGTTGTTTTACAACTTACTGACTAAAAATAATATAAACATCATTTAGATACGGCAATGGTCCATTCTGCATAATTTAGGAGAATGGGTTTTCTTTCTCTCAAATATCACCCAAATCGTGTAGTCCGGTGTAAGTGGACACCAGTCGCCAATAATTATATGCCTATGCTTTAGGAAATGTCAGCCGAAATCGACTGACAACTGCATGGTATGAAGACGGCGCTACAGAAGTTACCAGATCCTATTAGATCTGCACCCAATAAAACTCTGGCCATCGTAGCTAATTAAAGTTGTGAATGCGCAATCAATTTAGTGGCATTCCTTGATTAGTTCCCAATTAATTGCACACTGCGGAGCTGGTCCGTCAGATTGTTTGGTCTTTAACAGACAGTGATGCATTCAAACAGGTGTTATGGGAGTGTCTGGTCTGTGCTGTCTCGATTAACAAGTTTGGTGCGCATACATGAATGACTGAATGAATGAATGTACGTGCTCGACATAAGTCGAATATTTGTGCTCGTCTATTGGCTTTGCTTCTTCGTCATCAGGAGAACTCATTTTGTCATTTTGTCGACAGGTGTCATAGTCGTTTCCTGCACAAATAACCCTTTCAGAATATGTCAGTGGTTCCGTCAACGACCAAAGAAGCACGCACACACATGTACACCTCGATCGCACCCGTGATCTACAATGGACCTGGGCAGGGAATGTCGCGTCCATGTAGAACCCTCCTTCTGGTCAGCGTGTCAGAAGCGGTGACGGCCAGTTTGCCATGTATCACCTGTCAGGAACTAATAATGATCAGATACGCTGGACAAATACGTTCAAACTGACCATGCAGCAGGCTGACCAATAGTGACCATGCATGTTGGTCGGACGGGGCGTGTTGCTCCGACTTAGACGCTTGCGGGTGTTTATATTCGGGTGAGGATCGGGTGTGAGACAACACAGGAAAGCGGAAGGAGGAAAGCCTTTCACCGATAGCCTCGGGCCAACGAAAACATCCCCCACAATGAATATACATGAATCCATGTATATTCATTGTGGGAGTATAAAATGTTCAGGTTTCGCCAATGTATCCGCGGCTCTCGTTCACTTTCTAAACAACTAAAAATAATGACAACGAACTCTTACTTTATATCATATAGGCCTAGGTCATATATAGTTGAACGAGGAAGCTAAAATGCTATGTGCGCATGTAAGTCTGGTTGATCGCAAGGAACCCGTTGCATATAGCAGAACTGCAGAAGACATAATTACAATCTCTGTCGAGTGTAGCCTTTATTAGCAACAGTAGAGTTACTAGTGCGGCAGATTATAGAGCCATTTCGAAGGCTGCATGCATGTTGTCAGGCTGCATGCCAAAGGTGGCAAGTGGAGCTTTATGGTAAAGATGTTATTGAAGTGGAGCAAATTAAATGCTTGATTACATTACACAATATTAGACTACGGTAACACCAAACATGTTGACGGTAACATGACATTATATAAATATTAGCAGGAATAGGCCTACTTGAACAGAGTAAAATATATGGAGCAACAACAATCAAGAGTTGCCTTTCATGTTCAAAGAAGTCACACGTCGTTTATTCCTCTCTTTGAATCTAAATACAAGCCGGCCGACCGGAGTCCATGGCTAAGAGAGCAAGTGACTTGCTTCATAAAGATAGACGTCTGCTTTTGGTATAAATCTTTACAAAGACGACACTGTACAATTTTATTACCTGAAAGCACGTCTCCAAGGGTTTGGCATGTGGGCCTCTATGCATGTCTAAAAACCCCTAGGCACCCATCCGTAAAAATGCATCGGACCATATCTACAGATGGGCACAAGCATACATTGCGTCGCATATTTAGTTACCACGATATTATGCACGTGTATGTATGCATGCCAGTATATACATGCATCCCTGTTTACATGGTATGCATACATACCATACAATGCAGCTGTAATTTGATAATGCCCTCCTTACAGTTCAGTAGTGCACATTGAAGCCGGGCAACCATTAACATAGACAGACTGGAAGAGGTAAGTTTTCAGTTTAGAGCGAAAGACAGTCTTGCTGGTATAGTTGCGAACATGAGGAGGTAGAGAGTTCCAGATGGAGGGACCACACGGGCAACTGTGAATGAATGCCGCCCAAAGACAAGACGTGGTGTACCAGGAACAACATACTTTCCAGCAGATGCTGATCGCAGAGAGGAGCGACCTTTGACAGAGTTGCAACGTGTGGCCATGAAAGATAAGTAGAATGGCAGATTATCTGCATGTGCTCTGTACATGAGGAGTGTCAGCTTGAAGCGGATACGCTCATAGATAGGAAGCCAGTATACGTTTGTATGTAAGCATGCATGCGGGAATCATCAAATTTCAGTTATATTATATTACATTGTATTGTATGGTATTGTATTGCATTGCCATGTGTACCTGTGTGTAAATAAATAGTCTTTCAATCAGATGTGTAGCCTACAATAGCCTACAACCCCGGCCAGGTCTAAGAGATATTCCATTACTAATACATAGCATGCACTGTTTCGATGCCATGATGTAAAGATCTTTTCGGTTGGCTGATCACCGCCTAGGCTGAAAAGTTGAAAGTGGTGCCTGGTTTCGTATAACCAAAACCTGAATTAATGCTTGAATAACACGTTACTGGCCCAGTTAGCTACATCGGTAAGAACGTTGGCTGCGCGTCTCATGCGACTCTGTGTTAGAGCGCATGCGGACCGCGGTTCGCTTCCCGAAGGTGGCTTATTTAGGAGATTTAAATCTCGGGCTAACACGGTCCCAACATGGGGACCTTAAATGGCGTGGCACCCATTCAAACGGGCAAGCGGTGGTGAAGGATCTCACCCGATCAATTCATTGAAAAATGAGCAGGATCGAGGCCATATACGGTCGCTATAGAAAATCGCGAACATTTACATTTACATTTACGACGTATTAACTAATTACGAGCGCCTTTTAGAACTTGGAAGGAAGGTCACTGTTGATAAAAGTTACATAAATAACATCTCGGCAACGCTCGTCTCTTTTAACTTCAGGTTTTGACTGTATACCCTTCTCAATAATAGAATTCTTATGCCGCTGCGTCGCTGGTTCATAACCTGACTCCTACTCATTTATCGACCTCGAAAAGGTAAAGGGGTTGAGTGGGTGACACTTCAAATGGCAGTTCAACAGTTTTCATCTATCATCTTCATCTAACCGGGCTCGATATTACTTAACTTAACCGCACCTGTAGACCTGAGTCGTATCACTACGCCAAGCGGCTTCCTATAGTTGAACAGAGTTGGTTGGCTTATACATGTACCAAATGTGGTATAAGGAAGTGTCAGTATGTCTGATTGGATTACAACAGATTACTCATGTTCAGTTTCAACGCTGGAAATAATAGTCTATAGGCCTATACTTTATAGAGCAGGGCATGCTGAACTGGAAAAGATTGAAGAGTTCCTATATGCATACATATTCACAAGGCATCAACTGATGGCACACCAAAACCAAGCCGTAATCGGGTCAATATCCAGAAGATCAGTCCGTAAGACAGAGAGAGGCAGTCTATGGTGGATAAGCAATTTGAAAGAGGTAAATTTTAAGTTCATAACAAAATGACACAAGCGACTGAGCAGAGCGCACAGACACAGGGAGAGAGTTCCAAAATCTAGGTCTAGCAACAGGAAAAGCTCGTTCAGTTGTTTTAGATATGAACATAGACAGATAATCAGATGACCTCTTGAATAATGATAAATCTGGAGAATGAGGACTGATTTAAAGCATTGGGGCTGGCCAGAGTTCAAAGTTTTATAAACTATGAGCCCCACTTTGAAACCAAACTTTTGCTGAACAGGAAGCCAATGCAAAGATTTAAGCTCGGATGTCATATGTTCATATCTTGATGTATTAGTCATGGCTCTAGCCAAAGAGTTCTGAACGCTCTGCAGCTTCAGCATGTTTGACTTATCGATACCAGTTTTAAAAACCAGTTACAGTGATCTAGGCGACTGGAACGAATGTGTTTGCCAGAGATATTCTTGTAGACATAGGCACATAACGCCACTCCTGAGTCACCCATGTTAAAGATGATAGCCTCACAAATCATGGAAATCCGCTCGTGCACATTCTATCAGGTAGGCCTAATATCACATCGTCAGAAGCTTGCCACTAGAGATATGATCTAATCTAATGATTTAATTAGCGCCATGAACATAACGCCTATATAAGGCATCAGTCTGTAGACGTTTAAGTGATGCCGAAGCCAGAATCGTAATTCGATGATGTACACTTTTTGTACAGTCGAAACCCAGCAGATCTAACGATACGTCTGGGGAATGAGGACTGATTTGAATGAGGAAAGATTGGGAATGAAAAGAATTGGGAATGAAAGAACGGGAATGAGGAAAGATTAAATTAATGGCATGCTTAGTGCTATATTGATGTTAGAATACATAATGGAATTTGACAATGGCCCCCACAACAAAGTTAAGAAATGTACTCTGTAGCCGGGATTACGGGAAACATTAAGACCCCCAAACAGACTATAGCAAAGACACAGTTTTCAGCTTACAGCAGAAGATGGTCTACGTAACAGAGTCACAATATATGAGGAGATAGAGAGTTTCTGATGAAGGGATTAGCAACTACATGTGAATGAACTCCGGGCAAAGACAAGACGTGTATTATAGGAATAACATACTTTACATATATTATATGATTTAAAAAAATTGTGGAGAGGACAGCCCTTTAAAAGAAGTAGGCCTACACAGTAGAGCCAGGGATGATAGGTATGTAGAACTGCACTGGTCTGGTCTGCACGTGTTTTGCAAACGAGGAGTGCTAGTGTGAAGCGGATATGCTCAGATAGGGCCTACGGGAAGTCAATGTAAAGAACGTAAAGTTCCTGTGGTATAGTCTTGATCAATCCAAGACACAGTAATACAGCTTGGTGCATGACTCAGTTAAAGGATGTAATGTGGAGACAAGGAGACAATAGTGTGTATTGCAGTAGTCGAGTCACGTCAGAATAAGGTAGTTTAGAGCAAATTTGCCGGATTCTTCTGAGGCGAAACAAGAACGGTCGAGACTGAGGTCTTAGAGAATGTCGAGTCGAGCATGAATGCACGACCTCGAAGAACAGTAGAGAATTTGGGGAGAGCATACGGAGGATTTTTATGTCGCATTTAGTTCCTCAGGACTCTGTGTGTGTGTGTGTGTGTGTGTGTGTGTGTGTGTGTGTGTGTGTGTGTGTGTGTGTGGTGTGTGTGTGTGTGTGTGTGTGTGTGTGCGAGAGATAGAAACATACAGACAGAGACAGAGAGGCAGAGATACAGAGAGAGACAGAGAGTGTATGTGTGTGCGTGTGGACGTGTGTAGCCTGTAAAACTATTTGTTACCTGTTCGCAGTTGATTTGAACAGTCACGTAAATAATTATAGTGAAACATTTTAATGTTAGCAGTCTGTTGGTATGAAGATTATACATCAAGTTGTCAAAGACGTATACGGGGAGTCGTACTGCACTTCTGCTATTCTTGTCTGCTGACAACTATACAAAAACACTACCTAAAACTCTGCATGACTCTGCGTAACGATGAAGTCAGCATTCCTTTTACTTCGTTGTTCCTTGACATAAAAAGAAATTCCTTCTGCGTGGCTAATAAACAGTAAACGAATGTAGCACGATATGTCATTTCTGTAGGAAGTTCTCTTCTATTTTTACAGCAGTTTTACGTAGCAGTCATTGTGCAATTTTGCGTGAAGCTGCCACAGTGGTGTCGGTTCGTCGCTCAAGCGTAGCGCCATTTGTGGGTCAACCGCAGCTGTGAGTTTTTTGCTGTAAGTAGTAGGCTATGGGATCCTAAAACAACTTTCCAGATCATCTAGACTTATAGGCCTACTTGGAGGCGCTTCCAGCTCAACCATATATCGAAAGTGTTTGAACGAGAAGCTGCATCGTAGCCTATAAGTATTTGTTAACTGCACATAGCGTCTCTTGCAGAACGAAATAGCCAATTATTGTGCTTTCGTTTGGAGAGTTCCGAGGAAGTATAGATGATTGCATGCTAGGGCTTTTACCAAAAGAACGAATCGAAAGGTGAAAATCAAGAGTCACGTATTTCTAGAGGTTGATGCAAAGATTGAAATCTGCGAAATGTTAACTCATGAAATGACGGAAATGCATACATGCACTGGGCTGTTGATCATATCTATAGGTTGTGTACTGCGTAGATCTGCAACAGATATATTGGCCAACCCAAAGAGAACTTCCAAGCCATAAAGCAATCCACATTGTGTACAAACCAAGACAAGAACAACTAGGTCGATATATAGTAGCGCTTACATAAGTTTTAGTCATGTCCACAGTTAGGCTATATATATGCTGCGTCAATGTAGCCTTAAATTAGAGAATTGAAAAACTAACCAGGATATTAAGTTAATTGTGGACTAACCTGCCCATTGGTGAAAGTTGAACGATAGATCCTAAGAAATTAATAAGTTAACGATTGCAATTGTAGGAGATGAAATTTGACTTGATTCGCAGAGCATTATGTAGCAAACCACAAAGAAAAGTATGCAAGCAGAGTTGTTGCTTGCCAGCAGAGATTGTGTTTAACCAAGGGCGTGCAGGAATTTTTTTTGGGGGGGGAGATTTTTCTATGGGGCAAACTGTTTCTTGGGGGAGGCAAAATGACATTTTTACATGGTAATACCTATTCATGAACACAGAAAAGGAGACAATTTTCAAAATTCGGGGGCATTTGCCCCCTTGCCCCCAGACACAGACTGCTGGTTTCAAAGTCTATAGCTGCTACAAGCCAACTTTTCTGCTGCTTTGAAAACGCTGCATTAACTCATTTGTTTGTTGGCTTTTCTGACGTAAGTATACAATGCGCCGTATCAGGTGTATAGGGACACACACACACACACACACACACACACACACACACACACACACACACACACACACACACACACACACACACACACACACACACACACACACACACACACACACACACACACACACACACACACACACACACACACACACACACACACACACACACACACACACACACACACACACACACACACACACACACACACACACACACACACACACACACACACACACACACACACACACACACACACACACACACACACACACACACACACACACACACACACACACACACACACACACACACACACACACACACACACACACACACACACACACACACACACGCACACGCACACACACACACACACGCACACACACACACACACACACACACACACACTCACGAATATAGGGAGACGCGCACGCGCATACAAGCATAGCTGAGCCTACAGTAGTTTTTCTGTCAATTGCATAAATGCACGAGAAAAAATTCCAATGATCGTGATTGCGACAGGTGCCAACTTACTTCCTGGTATCCTAGGCAGTTTTCCCAAATGTGTACCTGCAGACGTTAATAGCTTCAGAAAAACACATAAATGCGCAATTTTTTGGTGACTAAATTAATTAATTTCCAAAGGATTTATGCCTGAAATTATGCCTGTGCGTTTGGTTATATAGGTTTAACATGTGTGTGGTGCTTTTAATTCACACATGAAATGTTATTTGTTTATGTGAATAATAGGACCTAAAAAGTACTAAATTAAATTTATTCTTACAGTGAAGTAAACATAGCATAAACTCAGTTCATTTGGAATATGAGGCAATGAATTAAATCTTATCACCGTCACGGACCGTTGCCTCCAGGCATGACTGCAACATCATCATCTGCCGGGCATTTATATAGAGCCCCTTTGAGTGGGACATGGTGAACTACGTGACTGTGGAATAGTGGTTATACTGAGTGGAGAGGTGCTGCCAACGCCGTGCATGTCTCTCTGAATAGAAGGGAAGTATTGTAACAATGATCACCAGTAGCCGCCACTCGATGAGCCCCCAGATGGAATGCCTTAGATGCATTGACGCCCGTCATTATACGCCATGCTGAGGTTTAATGGGGGAAGAGCCGTGAATTAACGAGATGCATCATCGTGGTCGTATTTCGGTCGCTATGCGTCAGTGGGGAATGACGATCAAAAACGTGATCCGGACAATTGACAGACCTCAGCCTCCCTCATGAGATGCAAGATCGGGCGATCAACGGGTATACCACCACCTGTGCTGCTTAAGGCCAACGCACGCAGCTACCCCGTCCCGTGCATCCCCGCCCCCCTCGGTAACAGTCCATCGATCATTTAAATGCGATCATCCATCCTACTGCAGGAACACAACCGTTCATTGACAGCCAAGAAAAGCGAGACCGATGTACATAACTTTCGTTTCTATGGAGAACAAGAGGAGGCAGAATAACCAGAGTAGAGTTTAGAAACACATCGGGTTTGTCTACTCTACACAGTAAGGCAATGGCTGACAGACGTAGTTCGACTTAACGGCAGCTAGCAGTGGCGGCGATCTTGTTTGACAGGTGGGGGAGACACTTTAGAAATGATCTGGTCAAAAAAAGAGTTTTGACCTGAACTGGTCAAAAAGAGGTCAACAAATTATTTGGCGCTCACGCGCGATAAAATTCATTCTCAAACATTTTTTCCGCGCTCACGCGCGATAAAATTTGTTGACCTTTTTGGGGCGTTTCTTCGAAATTTGGGGGGACAGATGTATGCTGTGTCCCCCCCACTCTAAAAGGCGGGGGATCGCCGCCCATGGCAGCTAGTATGAAAGTCCCTGGCATATAGGCACGTAGGCTACTCTTAGATTATGACGCAGGTGTAGTTAAAAATTGAGAATACAAAACAAATAATGACTTAGTTACAGAGAAAAACAATTTTCATATAGATAATAAATGAGACTTTCCGCTGAGGATAGCTGCAGAGGTGACGTCATCATCTGATTGTCTCAATTTGCTATCGTTCTGTTTGCTTCTGTTCCGTGCCCGTCGATACCGTTCAACCATGTTCTGCGCAGTAGCTGAACAGCTACTTTTGATGATGCAATGATTTCCGCTTCCTCGATCTGTTTGTCATCACTGTTTACTTCTTTGTGTCTTAGTTTTTCCTTTGTTCTCTGCTAAAACATAGGTCTATGGCACAAATAGTCTTGGCTTATGCAGCTCGACAGTTAGAATCGCTCCGGTGACAAACAAGCACATCGAAGAATGATAGTGACTAACCTCCGTTAGCAGGCAGATTATGCCACTATGGTACAGACTTCAAGAGTGCATAAAGGTGACAGGATCATTTGCATGACTGGAACATAGAATTTACACTTGCTAAAGTAGGTCGTTGCGGTGAGACACAAAGGAAACTGTAACAAATGGTTACATTAAGATGACAAATTCATACAAATGACTGGACGCGCTGGACATGGGGTCGACCAGTGCAGTTGGTCATACAGATTCCCCGTTGTACATGCCACAGCTTAAATTAATGCTCGTATATATGTATACACACATGTACACTCTATATATAAAGGCATCGTTTACGTACACTATGTATATGTCTATACTCTATAGTGCGCACACAGGTATATATATATATATATATATATATATATATATATATATATATATATATATATATATATATATATATATATATATATATATATATATATATATATATATATATGTAGTTGTGCTGCACGTGTGATTTAACTGGACACAAGTGTCAACACGCACAACAAACCGGAACTTGATGCGGTATCCGCTTCTGCTGGTCGAGTGTGTATTGTTCTGGAGCACTACAATAATATATTTAGATATACACAGCCGTTTACAGAATACAAACATAATATATATGTATGTAGCCTACATATATAGACGTACAAACGACCTGATATGTTCATAATTTACATAGACCCTAATTATCGCCGATTAGGAAGCGGCGACTCTTTCTACAGTGGAAACGTAGAAACCTCGTCGCCATAAAACATGTCCGCGTGTAGTTAATTGGAGCTGAATAAGCAATTAGATGCATCTGTGACCCGCTTCTTGTAAATACACAGTATACGTGATTATTCGTAATAATAGAGTTTTATGACGAAATAATACGTCAGATGTAGGCCTGTAATTATTGTAATATAATAATAGCACATATTTATGTAATAAAGTAGCCTAATTATAATTATGTATGATAACTAATGTTAACTAACTTACAAAGTCAGTGATATGCTGACAAACACACACACAGGCGCACGCACACACACACACACACACACACACACACACACACACACACACACACACACACACACACACACACACACACACACACACACACACACACACACACACACACCTACACACACACACACACACACACACACACACACACACACACACACACACCTATACACACAAACACACACACAAACACACTCGCACACACACAAACACAAACATGTATATGGTAGGGTATAAAGTTATAGACGTCTCATAAACATTTTTGTACAGCTAGATATTATACGTTCTGTACTAACTACTTACTACTTGGATATGAAATGCCGATCCTGCTAAAACTAGCACCAGTTCGTTCATGCTATAGATGCGATTTGTGCTGGACAATAGTGGGAAACGACCAATGGACAGAAGGAAATTGTATAATATTATAGAGAATGTTGTATCTCCAATAGAAGACAATCTTATCGGCGACTTCTTTTTCCCGAAAATCGCCATCACTGTAACTCCTGCAATGATTGCTGCCACTAAAAACAAAACCGTCAAAATATACAGTGCCGTCCAAAACAGAGCCATCATTATCCTCTGTGCCACGAAAAACAGTGCTCTTAAGACATTTGCAGTCTAACACCATGTGTCACTGTCAGTTGTTCATATACGTCCGCGTCTATAAATATCTAAGTCATGCTCTTTTTTAATAATAATAATAATAATAATAATAATAATAATAATAATAATAATAAATAATAAAAAAAATAATAATAATAGTAACAACAACAGCAACAGCAACAACAATAAAAGCAACAACAGTAATAACAATAGAGACTTAACCGTTCCAGATGCTCATTTCTCTGTCTCTGGACAATTTTTTATCACCTGAGGGATCATCTCTACCTCGGGTAAAAATAAATAATAATAACAATCGCCACATTCAGTAGACTGGCTTCATGCACTTCCCATAACGACACCAGGATTACGCCGTTACGGATGTCAGGAGAGGTGCTGAGAATAACAGCCGGCAATCGGCTTGGCACTGCGTCATGTCAAAAACACACACACGTAAATGTAGTGGCATAGTAGAACCCAATGGTCATCACGGATTCTCTTGCATCAAAGGAGCGAGAAGGCAACAATGACATGGCGTGATCAACGACATGATTTAACGGGCTTTCATCAGAGCCAAAATACCGGCCATAAAAGAGTGCAATGGCTCTCCAGGTCTGACGGCAAAAGACCTGATGCAGTCACCATTATACCTTGGTCCAGAGGTCGTTGCTTGGCGTGGGATGTCACGGTTCCGGATACATTCGCAGCATCATACGAGCATTTAACATCGCCAAAACAGGTGCCGCAGCAGAAAAGCAGCCCATAATAACGGATGCAAATAATCATGTTGCTATCTCACAGTCGCACCATTTCACCCCGGTTGCAGTCGAAACCGCAGGAAGCTGGCACAGCGAGTCACTGAAGTTTGTCGAAGAACTAGGAAGCGAGATTGGAGCAGCGACAGGCGACCAACGTGAGACCAGCCATCTGCTCCAGCGCTTATCAGTCGCCGTTCAAATTGGAAACTCTATCTGTTTTAGGCACGTCGGATTGGCACAAGCAGGAAACCGAGCAGCCCTACAGGATTGAATGACGGCTTATTATAATTGTTATTTTTATTATTATTGTTCTTAATTTCAGTATAACAGTAATATAAAATAATAATAATAATAATAATAGTAATAATAATAATAATAATAATAATAATAATAATAATAATAATAATAGGCCTAATAAAGATAATAATGATAATAATGATAATAATGATAATAATAATAATAATGATAATAATAATAATAATAATAATAATAATAATAATAATAATAATAATAATAATAATAATAATAATAATAATAATAATAATAATAATAATAATAATAATAACATACAGAAGGTCTCAAGATCCCTCAGTCACTTAAATATTAAGCTCAATTGAGAAGAGGAAAAACGTCTGGAACAGCACCTATTCGTTCAGATCCAGTGTGGCAGAAGTATAACGGAATGCTTATTATTTATTTACAGCATTAAAATTATTCTATTTCTTCTTCTTATTATTATTAGCCTATACTGAAAATATTGCGCGCACAAGGTCAGTGAATGAAATAAGACGTACGAATCAATTGTGTACGTGAAATGACTTGCTCAAGGCCGCTATACCCGGGCTGAGGTGCGGCTCGCATCACCCGTACTCTACGCAACACAAGGCGAGAGCTCTATCCCTTATGCCCCTCATTTAATATAACGTTTTCATTGGATTCACGATGAACAGAGAAGTCAGTAAATTTTCTTAAAAGTCATGCACATGTCGGTTTCGGTATACTTTGCAATTTATAATATGGGCAGTTCTTCAAATGACTGTGGATGCACAATAGGGGTTGGGGGGAGGGGGGTTGGGCTACCATGACTTACATATACATAGATATACCTATATACACACACTCATATATATATATATACACACCTATACCGTGATATATTTAAAGGCCTATATATAGGCCTAAGTGTTCGGCTATTATGGTAAGCTAAAGGTTACACATTTGCCTATAAACACCTCTATAAACAAGGGCGCGGTCATCCAAAAACAAGACCTGTTTTAACACTTGTAGGCTCCCTACATGAATATAGGCCTATATGTGAATGTCACACGCATTTGACAGATAAAGCATCAAATGTAGGGATGCGCTATGGTCTAGTGGTTCGCGTGCTGGACTGTCAACCCAGAGGTCGGGGGTTCAAATCTCCGCCAGAACAGAATTTGTTTGGAGATTTCTGCTCCGCCTGCGCCCCTATATAGTCAACTCAGCTATAGCCTAATGAGTACACTGTCCATACACAGCCAATGGGACGAAGACAGTTCAAGACAGGACGAGGGAGAGAATTGGTCACTTGCCCTGATATACCGGGATTAGCGGGGTTAAAAAAATGAAGTCGCAAACACTTCACACTTCTTACAAAATTATGCACTTTTCTTCTTCTTCTTCAACTTTTTTTCCAACGCATCCGACAAATACTATGAATCTTCGTTGAGCATTTATTTGTTTTTGTTGAAATAAACCGTTCAAACACTTCAAAGTAAAATCTTCACAGTAGCAAAATACAGCGCCTTTCAAGCAGGCTGAAGCAGCTCCCAAATGCGCTGCTTACACGACTATCTGCTTGTATTGATGAATGAACTATGGTCACGTCAGCATTGAACGAAATCTTATGGCGTTTGACTCACTGGATCGAACGGGATCAGATCAGCCGTATAGAATATATAAAGAAGAGGTCCAAGGACCGAGCCCTGTTTAACGTCCAAGCTGAGTGGGCTTCCAGAAAGAAGTAGAGCCAGTCCAAAGACGAACCACTAATTCCATAAGAGATCTGAGGTATGGCAGCAAGATGTCGTGGTCCACAGTTCCCAAAATCGTGCTTGCATCCAAAAGACCTAGATGTGAAAGATAGGGCACGTAATTCTCCACGATCCCCTTCCCGAACAGGCGCGCAGCCGATAGCCATCATGCGCTGGAGGGCTTTGGATTGTGGGTCTGGATGAGTGCTGAACCAGAATGGCGGGTGATTGGCGACGTCTGGCTTTTGATCCTTTTTCTGCTAGTGTTATTATAGCTTTCTATCCCTTGCTAATATATTATCTAGTACCTCTAGTCCATTAGTAGGCCCTCTATTCTCTTAATAATCGGTCTTTATATTTGTAACAAGTCGCTTTCCTCACATAGAGCTAGTTTCCCTCCTCATCCTTTACCCTGAGTAGATCTCGTCAGACCTAAGCGAGGCACTCGCGATCAGATCACGAATCTTCGGATCATCATGGAAAAAGCAAACGAGAGAAACCAACCTCTCTAGTTTTGCTTAATCGATTTTACGAAAGCGTTCGATATGGTGCAACACGGTCAACTGTGGTTGACCATGCTAGATATGGGTTTTCCTCCACAGCTTGTCCAATTGTTGAGGAACCTCTACAAACAACAACACGCAGCCGTCAGAACGGATAACATCACCTCTGACTGGTTCCGCGTTAAGAAAGGCGTTCGGCAGGGTTGTAACATCTCTCCTTGCCTATTTAACATCCTGGCGGAACAAGTGATGCGCAAGGCGCTTGAAGGGTTTATGGGTGGCTTCAGAATTGGCGGTAGGATCATCAGTAATCTTAGATATGCGGATGACATCCTCTTGATTGCTACATCATCAGAGGAACTTCAGGAGCTCGTCGATGAGTACGGTTTAAAGATAAATGCTTCAAAGACGAAAGTTATGACCAACATCGATGAGGTCCTTGAGGTTTTCGTTGCAGGCGTTGGGCTCAAACAAGTTGATAACTTTACATATTTGGGTAGCAAAATTTCAAGCGACGCAAAGTGTTCAGGCGATATTAAGTCCAGGCTGGCCATGGGTATGGCAGTCATGGTGAGGCTCACGAAGGTCTGGAAAAACAAATCCATCAGCACCCAAACCAAGCTCCGCTTGATGAAATCCCTGGTGTGGTCAGTCGCAACTTATGGTTGCGAATCATGGACGCTAAAAAAAGCTGAGGAAGAGCAAATTCAAATTTTTGAGAATGAATGCATTCGAAAGCTTTTGCACATCTCCTGGACGCTCAAGCTTACTACAGAGCAAGTTTATCGGCTTGCTAGAACTTCCCCCGAACTCTTGGGTTCCGTCAAGGCTCGCAAACTCTCCTATTTCGGTCATATCATCAGGCTCCCTCAGGATTCCTTAGAAAATGCCATCATGCTGGGTCACGTTGAAGGATATCGACGCCGTGGAAGACCACGAATTAACTGGATAGACAACATTCTTTCCTGGTCCCATCTTTCTGGATCTTATCTTCTCGCTGCTGCACGCAACAGGCGCCACTGGAGAACCCTAGTCCATGCATGTGACCAACCGTCGCGCAGCGACGTCGGTGTTTGACATGACATGACATGACAGATCTCGTTTCTTCATAGACGTAGTTAGGGTCCTCATCTTACATTATCACATATCTAGTCCAGGCGTTATGGTGTAAGGCAAGTTTCGAACCCTCTGGGAGAAACCTGTCAGCCAGCAATGCTTTGTTGAGCCGTGTATACAAGAAAAGGCAGTATATATAGCTCGTTAACGAATTTGTAGAGCAGGAATGTTGGAATTGGGCCGAGTGTAGATATTTTGGGCCGGAACTAAAAGAGAAGCGTTTTACACTAATCACTAAGCTGAACCGATCCAGACAAATTTGGGCTGCAGAGAATGTGGGTGGAACCGAGCTCCCCGCCGACGGGGGTCAGATATAAGTAGTTGAGACTCACTTTTGTTCAGTCAGATGGAAACACGCATGAGCTTGAATCAGACAATCAGACAGATAGACACAGAGTGTCAATTAGACAGACAAAGGAAAGGAAAAGCATCGTATTAAATGTATTACATTGATACAGTCAATTTAGTGATTCTATTAATGCAACATTTTAAACATGCATGTAGGCTTTATTATTATTTTCTAATAAAAACGAATCACTTCCAGTGGCGGCGGCGCCGTCTATGTTTGTGGTACGGCAATTTTAGGCTGGTACGGCAACATCATACGTTTGTCGTACCACTTTTTGTCTGTTAAAAGCTTCCGTCCCCCAGATCCTCTAATTTGCCGTACTACTTTTCAAATCGTGGCGCCGCCACTGATCACTTCAACCTATATAGGCCTAACATACAGAATAATACCACGTATTACAGAAAACCTTATGACGGAAAATCTGATAACTTGTGTACACAGCATTATACACGTTCTCGTGGTTTACGAACAACTTGACGTCTTCCATTTTAAATCGACCTATACATGCATAACCAGGGCTGTAGTCGAGCGTATACGCGGGTATACAGCGTATACTTACCTCTAGAGAAATTTGAGAGCGTATACTCATGGCTGTAGACGAGGGTATACAGCGTATACTTACCTCTGGGAACGAAAATTTTTCAAAAAAGAGAGGTTTTTAAAGGTTTTTAGGGCGAATGACTAAAAAAAAAAAAAAAAAAAAAGTCATCAACTTTTTCAGAGACAAAATCGTAAAAAGTCTGAAAATTTTCTGAGAATTGGTGAAAAGTCTGAAAATTTTCCTAGAAAAAGGTCTTCAAATTTTTTTTACGCCGCTGGTCACCGGGTAGCGTATACTCACCTCAAATTTTACCACTACAGCCCTGTGCATAACAGTCTTCTTCGTCAGTATTTCTGCCACTTATTCAACGAGGTTACAAAGCTCGACCAAAATGAAAAAATATAGTCAAAAATAATACGAAACTGAAAGACTCTGAATTCACGAAAATTCGTTCCAAGCATTAAAAACTGCGAAGAACATTAACACCTGAAATATTTGGATTCGAATGCATTAAGATGCACATAACCTACGAATGACCCGTGCAAGTGGAACTCCTAGTATACTGGCAACATCAGACGCACATGAGCTTCACTTTCTAAACCAATAGCTGCTAACAGAAGGCACTATATACTCATACATACAATATTTGTAAAAAAAAACGATCCCTGACACATATGTCTTCTATAACTAAATATAAATATTTTAAGGCACTGTGGCCTTGAGTTCAACAGATGCCGTCACCTAGACACCTCTAAAAGGTTACAGTATATCGCGCTTGTGAGGCTATTGCAGACCACACTGACTGTTCCGTGTCGCCAGACATTAAATATTCTAAACGTTCTAGCTATACAAGCATAATTCTAGCTGTAGAAACTATGGAGGCGTGCTGCATTTTCAGCGCCCTCCACAAAAACTTGGAAATTCTGTTTTTAAAATGGACATGGTAAAGACTGAGCTCATGTTAATCAAATTAGCAACAGCAGAGAATAATAATATATCCAGGGAGCTGCTAGATGTAGGCTACTGTCTTGAAGTTACAGCACGATATAGTCATACATGTTGCGTCAAAAAAGAAGCTCGAAAATTCTGTCTACACTTATCAAAGTCTTCTCTACTTAAAGGATTCTAGAATAAACTGCAGTTTTTCTCGAGTTTTCAAAAATACGCTTACAAATCGACCTCTATATATACACACCTAAAGTTTTCAGAAATAACTATTAACACTATTAAAACTACTTAGCACCAAGAACTCAATTTATACGGATGAGGTACATTGAAATTGTAGCAAAATGAGCAAAATAAATAAATTCCTTCCCACATAATGATACACAGACCAGTCGTTTCCGTAGCGTTAAATTTGTCCATCGGCTTGAGATTAATCGTACAGCTATACAGGACTACCGGCTGTTCTTACAACCTGCACTATAGGCTGACACTATACTCTTAGCTTGAACTTTATTTTTTAGTCTTAGACCATAAACTGAGACTATCCTTGATACTAATCTGAGGCAATAATGGCTAGTGTATACCTGAGACCAAATTAAAGTGAATTACACCACAAAAAGCAACAGAAAGAAAACGCCCGAATCACCGCAAGAGGAGTGAACACACCAATGTAACCTTTACGGCTTATAATTATCGTTGTGGGTCTCTTCGACCGTAGAGCAGACTGTGTAGTTCCGCCGACTCCCTTCTGAGCAAAAGTAGTTCGGCCTTGAGCGTAATGTTCTCCTGTTCGAGCGTCGCTGCTCTGGATGCTATCTCCTCCTCCTTCTGTCGCCTCGCATCCCTCGACCTCTTCGCCGCCTCGTTGTTCTTCCGCCTTCTCTCCAGGTAAGCTGGATCTTTCTCTTCCGAATGACTCCGCTCCTCGCTGTTACGCGACGACGCTATCCTTCCATTACCGCTCTCTCGGCTGCAGTCGTCGTCCGTAGCCCTGGGCCCTGCCGAGGGATGCTGAGAGAGATGGGGGCTACATGGGGTCGTCGTCGATGGATCAGAGCATCGCTGTCCTCTCCTACGTCGTCGCTGAAGGTAGGACGGAAACGAGGTTGCTGCGGCTGCTGCTGAAGCGAAGTCCATGTGAGGATGAACGGAGCCTAGGCTGGACCCAAAGTCCGTTAAAAGCGGTTGGCCTAGACCCGGGAAGCCACGGATGAACGGACTTGCAGCGGCCGCAGCTGCTGCCGCGACGTTGAAGGGAAACGTCCCCATCGCTGGAGGCATTTCGAAATGCGGAGGTCGCGAGTGTGTGACTGGTGAGATGCCGTGCAGCTGAGCGAAGGAATACGGCGAATATTCAACGCGTCTCGCATATCGACGAGAGTCGTTCGTATGTTCTCGTGGGTGGTCGTTAGAGGCCCTGAGACCTGGCGAAATGGACTCAACGCTGTACGCAGTCTCTGCTTCCGTACCAGTCAATGCCCGAAGCGTCCTATAAGGTGTATCTGTTAATGTCGTTGCCGCCGTATGAGTAGTTGAATAACACGATTCCACTTCGTTTACATCTTGGGTAGAGTAAGTTACAGAAGTGGACAGATGTCGCATCTTGTTAGGCGGTGACGAGGGACACGAATAAGGAAGCAACGACGAAGAGGAGTTAGGAGTGGCGGATGGTAATCGCTTCGTCGAAAGATCGAGAACTTCACACTGGACCTCTCCCGAAGGACACGGTTTGATGTCATCGCCATTCTGTCTCGTTGTCTCCATTTTCTTTCGCGTTCTACAATTTCTACGAACACGAACAAAGGCTTAAGCAAATTTCAAAGTCCAAAATGAAATTGTCCAACAATGAGGTGAAATGATAAATTGTTCAATTATTAGCCTACGTCGTAAATCTTTGAATATTTTGATGTAATTATTCTATTCCAACTTCGAGGCTTTAGCTAGTCTATATTCTGTAACCATAATTTTCGAAAAATACATTTTACCAGAATAATTCTAACTTAGGCCTAACTGCTTTGTTGCAACTTGCTGAGGCCAATAGTAGCATCTAAAGAATAGTTGAATGCTAGTATGCCTAGTTTTGATCAAATTCATTAATAATTCGTGCATTTTATGTCGACAATAAAACTTGTCATCAGTGTTATTCTTGCGCACATTCATCCGAGAGAAATCGATCAGAGGCAGACTTCGCCCACATCGAGACATACACACGTACACAATTATAAACATGCAGACGGACAAGCAGACAGACAGACAAACAGACAGACAAATAAACAACCAAGTAATTCTTGTTTATACAAGACCATGCACTTGGATATGTCTATGACAAAGGAAGACGCCGAGATCATGCACATTACTGTCTCTGCAATTGTGATAAAATAGCACACGTCAACTTCACGCTGATATGTAGCCTACATATAAGCACATAGGCCTAGATCTAATTCCATGTACTTATATATATATACATACACCTGCCAATACACCTGCCAATATACTATATATAAAACCTATAGTCTCTCTGGTCAGACGTTCTTGGCTGGATGTCCAAGACGACTATCTCGAAACTGGCCGCAATGTACTAACATGTGTCGTTATATATATTCATTATTGTCTAACTATTTATATATTATATATATATTCGTTATTGTCTAACTGCAGCCCAGCGTGGTTTTATAGACACATTAGTGTCTGTTGCGCACAAGCACTTAAAATGTCGCGGTCCCAAAAGTTTGACGATAGTCGAAACTATAGGCCTACTATATGAACACGCGAACGTCAGAAAATGTGTCATCGTTCACGGTACACTTAATTCGCGAAATGAAATTCTTCGATCGAGCTCGAATAGATCATAATTATACAATGCACAACGCATTAGCGGCACACAGAACAAACAATGTATACATATGCATATGCCTATGATATATATATATATATATATATATATATATATATATCTTTACGTTCTTACTCCAGGATTGCTTATACTATAAAGGCGACAATCTCTACAGCCTAATATAGGCCTAATGTTCGTCATTCGTATACACAGCATGCAGTAGACTATAGTAACCTAGCATTAACGGCTCGCCAGCGCAACACTTGTCTATTATAACAGATCTCTATTGCTATACAGATGTGCAATTAAAGAGGACTTTATACAAGAACTGCCGGACGTCTTGTGATATACGGTCTGCTTAGTACAGTCGAGCTAAGTATCGGCTGAACTTCAAATGCAGGAACAGGCGTCGACGTCATCCACGCATTACACACTAAATACACACAGACATACATGTATACGTATATACACATACAGACTTACATTTACTATAGTACTTATAAAATAATTAGGTTGAAACACTTGAAGATCTAATAAGTAGGCCCATAACTGAACAAATGCCTATAGGCTCATCATAAGTGCATGCATATAAGTATACACCCTGTGTGCAAGAATCCATGAGTGTATATATATATATATATACATATATATATATTACATATATATATATTACATATATATATATTATATATATATTAGTATTATAGATGTTTGCAATATATGCATATATATATATATATATATATATATATATATATATATATATATATATATATATATATATATATATATATATAGAATGTGGACTATCCGTGTATGCATGAGCTACTCTTAAGTGTAAGCTTTTATGGCCTGTACAGCAAATAACTGGGCCTAAGTAGATTGACATTAAATCACAGGACTTTCATGCATAACCTAATCATACTCGTAGCTATATATAGACGAAAAGCAGATGACGGTACCTGAAAAATCGCGAATACGAATTGCATATCCAAGACCTATATGTATATATCAGTATGTAAGTAAGTGAGTAATCTTTATTAGCACGAGACAAACGCTCATACTTAACAACAACAACGCATACAGTGCGTGGCGAAAGGTATGATGCAGCAATGTCAGTATAGAAGAAACAACCGATGCAGTATTATATAAATAAAAAAGTCAGGGACGTCATTGGGGGGCGGCATTTGCCTCCTACTTGATTTTTGAAAAAAAAGGAAAAAGAATGGAACAAGAAAAGGAGGAAGTATAGAAAGGGGTAAAAAAGAAAAAACATACTCAAATTATTATATATTATTGATAAAAGTAGAGTTTGAATAGCTTTTTCACATTTTTTGCAACTATGAAATTTAAAAAACACTTAATGAGCTCGCCAAGTTCTCCCGGAAAAAAACTGAAATGACGTCCCTGCCCCCTCCGCCGAAAAAAGTTGAAATGACGTCCCTGAAAAAAGTTCTAGAATGTCTTATTTGTTTACAGTTATATCAGAAGAACATAAACTCTACTCAGGTCTACAAATGGAAACAGGTTAGATCTTGGAACAAGCATTTAGACTATAGTATATATGTAGTGACACAGATTATAGGCATACATATAGACCTCACAAGTGCACACAGCAGTAACATTGGCCTGTATCTCCGCACATGTATAGGCCTACATATTTTTTATGTACTCACATACATCTATAAAATTGCGTAGGTCTATAGGAGAATGTAGAGCACCCGCTCATGAAGCCAGTCGGTGGAAAGTAGTAGTGCAGAGGTATACCAAACACACTTAATACAATTTTTAAAATACGAATTGCATTTCCAGGACCTATAAATGTTTCAATATTTGTCCGTCAAGTCGTCCGACTGGATGTCTTAATATGTTGGATTATGAAGCAAACGGTCTTCGATAAACCACTGGACTTGGACTCAATCACCCAGAGCTGACAGTCTGTGCTGCGTAAACGAACGAATGTCTGCGTTCAGGGATCTCACACTGGATCTAGGTTAACGATCTGTTTCAGTTCCTGGGTCCAGTCATCAGACATGTCACTCTTCTGGGTTCTGCTCTCTGGCGGGCACTGCCCATTCAATTATTGCACACTATACTCACATACTTATATATGAAGTATTTGTATGTTTGGTTAGTAAGTAAGTAAGTGTACAGACATCTGATATATATGCAGACCTTGGTGTCATATCGGTTAGAGTCAAAACCTAAACTACCTGTTTCTTTCAACAGTCTTACGCAAGATTGCCTGAGTGCGTGGTTTTCAGCTTCGTTATGGTGACCCGCATCGTATTCGTAATCTCCAATTTTCTAAAGCGCCACTGTAAAGCTGAGCGCCAAGCACCAGCTTATTCACGAGCGCTGCGACGTATCCGAGGGGTTGTCCAGAAATCGATGTCCGTTGGTGGTCCGAGTCCGGTTGCCAGAGAGGCAAGAGAGAGGCAGAGCAGCTGTTACGGAGGGTTTCGTTGAGAACGAGATATATCTTGGAAGGTAGAGGATCCGATGGATTAGGATAGGAAATCTTGAAGAGGTGAGTTTTCAGTTTGGAGTGGAAAGCCTGTGGGGTGATGAGTAGAGGAGCTCGAGGTAGATGACGATGAGTGAGTGGCGGTATTGGTGGAGGAACTGAGAAAGTGCTGAATTCGGGAGGACTTTCGTTCCATAGTTTAGGTGCAGTTTGGGATATAGATCGGTTGGAGAACTTTAGGCGAGTAGTGACTGGAAGACGGGAGAGAGTGAGATATATGGATGAACGCGTTCCTATGTGCATTACACACAATAGAGCCTACTATATATAGACTGTCCTACTAGAACAGTAGTTATCAGTACTATCAAATAACCACTGTTGGTCTAACAGAACTGTAATAATAAGATAGTACTTATTAGGACTATACCTAATAATTTTAATTGTAATTAAATCGAGAATTATAGTAACTACTATTATTACCACACAGAGAGACAGTGATAATTACACACATAAAAACCTAGGCTTACTTTATTGTCTGCATACAGAATCACGTATCATTAACCCTCTAACTGCATTCACGTGTATCCTGCGACCAAACACTGCAGAGACAGGACGAGAACCTGCAACTGATCGCTAGGGTTCTTGGAAATGGTGATTGAGAAAATAATCATGCATAGTACAAACATCGCAGAGGTGATCAGGTTCACATAGGGGTCCTATATAATATGCATATGCATCATTATTTATCATAATGTATAGGTGTATTATAATCCATAAGTAAAATATATTTTGAGACATCGGCCGATATATATATAGGCGTAGACTCTGTGGGGCGGGGACAGCCGGAGCACGTGCCCCATCAATAATTGAGGAGCCGGGGCAATGCCCCAAAAATCGAGAGGAGAATTTCTTCAAATATTGAAATATTATGTTTCAATATAGACAAATTTCTTCAGACACAGAAAAACAGAGACACAGAACTGAAATACTATCAGAAATTCATAATGAAAACAAAGATTCATTTTAATCTTCAATATCTTCAATATGAAACATATTTACATGTAAACAAAACGCCCATTTCATACGAATTAACAATTAACGTAACACCGGAAGCCTCTGCTGACTGTGTCAGACCAGAGGTGAAAAAAGTGTTTTTTCGGTTTTTTGTTTTAAAAAAAACAAATGAAAAAGAAAACCATAAAATTTGTTTTTTAAAATAAATTTCTTATTTTTGTAGAAGTTATTCTAGATAGTAACATTGATTTATTGATTTTTAATTTTCGGAAATCGCAACTGAATTAAACTGAGTTGGAGCTCTTGTTCATGCCATTTTTCATGATTTTTATGATCTAAAATCTGATAATCTTAAAAACAATCAAATCAACAAAAGCCATAAAAACAACAAAAAACGAAAAAAAAAACAAAAAACAACTTTTCATCTGGAAAAACTTGTTTTTTCTTGCTTCTCTGGTCCAGACCCCTTGCCTCCCAATATTTTGGACAAGTTTACGCCAGTGGGTATAAGGCTTGCAGATATATATATATATATATATATATATATATATATATATATATATATATATATATATATATATATATATACGCACATCCCATATCTCGGCAAGCATAGATTGTAGACATGTGACTGGTTCCGTGTATGCATGATGGTTTGGAGCACATGAAAATCTGCTGAGTACAGCGTTTATTGCAGCAACTGAGGTGATCAAACGACGCCGCTTTTAAGGCTTAACATGTGTGAAATAAAGTTCTGATATTTCCGTATAGCTTTAATATCGGACGGCTATATATAGGCCTACCCATAAACATTGGACTGACTGTATCCTACGATAGACTTATTACTTGAAAACCATTGCAAATTTTAGTAATTTCATTTTGAGAAATGTTTCCTCAGAGTCACAATTCAAACTGGTTCCTTTGAGCGGTTAGTGTATTACAAAAGTCAACTTGCTATCATTGGCAGACAATTTACTGAAATCTTTATGGCTTGGTGTTGAATCCGTATCGAAATCCGTTAGGCCTACTTGTTAGCCGTTTGTCCGTTTGTCTCGTGCTAATAAAAGATTACTTACTTACTTGAAACGCCAAAACTCACGCAACATGAAACCACACAGCGGTTCCAAATATGCTTGAAAAAGGCGCTACATACAAGCATACATACATACATACATAAATACAAACATACATAGGGCCTAAATACAAACATGCATACATACAAACATACATACATACATACAAACGTACATACATGATACATAAATGAAACATACATGCATTCATACATTTCAAAGTCATATATACACGCAAACGTCATACATACATACAAGTCATATATATAGGCCTACAAACATAAATGTATAAATACACAGTGATGGGCAATAGTTAACTAAAAAGTTGCTAACTTTTAGTTTAACTAAATGTTTTTAGTTAAGCATGAAGTTTAACTAAAAATAAATAGTTTAGTTAAAACAATAGTTTAACTAAAAAAATTTAGTTGCTAACTAAAAAGTTTAACTAAAAAATCAGCAATGCGCAACTATTTTCAGCAATGAACATTGAACAACTCAAAGCAAAACTTATTGATTAATACTGCATGGTTTTAGCATTAACAGCATGTGTCTTAAAATTCATACACTACTTACAGTATGCCTGTAACTGTATGCTAGAACAGTACACATTGCGTGTTTGAAGGTGAAATTGTCATTGATGCTCTGCATTATTACAGTTCACTTAACCTCTGTTATTGTGAAAATGTTTGTTGGAAAAGTTGGAAAAAAGTTGGAAAAAGTTTAACTACTTTTTTTTAGTTTAGTTAATTAATTTCCAAAATCAGTTGCCAACTTTAGTTAAACTATTTTATTTTAGTTGGAAAATAGTTTTAGTTTAACTAAATAAAAATAGTTTAGTGCCCATCACTGTAAATACATGTATACATTGATTGAAAATGTCGCAGAAAATTAACACGAACAAGACACCCTGATAACAATATTACGGTTTCGATTAAGTCTTATCATGTGTAGGCCTATATAATATAAAAGTCAAATGGTACCAACAGTTTAATTTGATTCCAAATATATTGGCGCTTTAATATTGTAACGTTCTCTAAATTCCAGAATCCTCGTGACGAGAACTTCCGCCATGATTTAAAAATGAAGACAATGAGCTGGCGATTACAGAAGACCACTGTAAGCTTAGCTTACTCATATTAATCACACATACACACACGCACGCACGCACGCACACTCACACACTCCGGTAGTGAAAATTGTTTTATATTTTATGCTCTTAGCCTCAAATTAAAATTACATAAATAATTTATAATATTTTTAACGGTTATATACGTAGAAGCTGTTTGATTAGTGACTGATAAGCAGCATTATATATAATTCTGTTAGAGGCGAACTTGTATAGGGCCTAGTTAAATTTTGTTGTAGGCCTACTTGTTAACTATCTACTAAAATAAAATGATTAGCAATGAAAACAATGTGACTTGTGTCATGAGGGCCCGTACAGTATACTCTGCACAGGGCCCGAAATATCTTAAGACCGCAATTTGTTTGCTCTGAACCATTCAGAAACAGTTTATGATTTATAATTTATCACCTTAAATAATATATCTAAAGACTTATCGGAAGCAAAAAGTTTAGTGTCATTAGCAACTGAATAAAATGCAGTAGGCAAGAAATATTACAGATGTCAATTATATAAATGAAGAAAAATAAGGGACCCAATATCGAGCTTTGCGGAACTCCACATTAATGTAACCATTAAACATCGCTGATTGCGCCTTCTGTTGCATGGGTATTATAGAACCAATCGAGGCTAATCCTACGTATACGATAGTGTACTAACTTACTTTGTGTTCTACTGCACCAAACATACATATATACACATACATACATACATGCATACAGTCATACATACAGTCATACATACATACAATCATACATACATACAGTCATAAATACATACGTATCCTAATTTACTTAGCCTATTAAATGTCCACTATCTCATAAATACATAGTATTACATACGTACATGTACATAAATACACACATACCCAGATGTTTGAAAGTGAGAAGAGAAATCGTGAAATTTGAGGCGCACCTTAAAGGAATGATAAGCCTTCGAGCATCGGAAAAACGTTGGTGGTCGGTTCCATGTCTTGGGAGAAGCAACGTAGAATGCACGACAGCCCATCATGCCGGTTCTGCATCGTGGCTCAGCCAACAGACCCAAATACTCGAAGCTAACAGACTTCGGTATAGGACGTAATAAGATAGTGGTGGTTGAATGTATAGGTTGTAGTGCTCGTTGTAAGATTTTTATGGCTCATATACAGGCCATTAAAAATATTATTTTATTTTTATTATTTTATGGTAATTTTATTATTATAATATTATTATTTTGAATTCCACTCGAGGTCAATGCAGCTGACCGAGCAAGGTTAAGAAGTCTGTACGAGAAGATGCATGCAGCACCACGCCTGCAGTTAAAGCTCTCGTGGTGATGCTTCCTGTGTTGGATGCGTTAAAGCCGAGACATGCGAAAATCTATAGTTGGCATAATCGAGCCGAGAACAAGCAAGATATCAAGCTTTGACATGTCTGTTAGCCTGTACACGTTCAGTTAGGCCCTACCAGAAGCGCCATAGTATACATAATACGGTTAGTCAGAAAAAGTAACGAAGTCCGGATACAGCGAATGCCTCTGAGTTCTGACGTTCGTTATAAAAGACCAAATAGAATAAAAAAGAGATCTCGAGTTTTCATAATCGAATGATTATTATATCCGTGGGTATTATGATTCATATAAAATGAACGCATCACACGCATCCACAAGACCATCAATTGTCCGTATACATTCACCTATGAAAGGCATAAACCAAAAACAACTAAAGGACAGCTGTAGCTTACTCATAATAATCTCTCTCTCTCTCTCTCTCTCTCTCTCTCTCTCTCTCTCTCTCTCTCTCTCTCTCTCTCTCTCTCTCTCTCTCTCTCTCTCTCTCTCTCTCTCTCTCACACACACACACACACACACACAGCCAAAGGCCTACCTATCAATACACACTCGTACCTGCAGTCGCATATGCAGAGAAAAATACAAGTTCTGACATTAATGCGTGCGCATCTACTGCAATAAAAACCTAAAAATGGCGGCCTCTTATATCCATGCATATGAACACTTACACGCATATATATATATGTATATATACATACATATATACATACACATATATAATATTATATATGCATGCTTTGGCTGTGTACATAGATATGACGAAATTTTATGTAAGGACGATCTGTTCGTAGACCATCAAAAGTAAGACTGCATTAATTGCGGAACTAAGTGTGAGCATAGCTTCGTGAACACATAAACGTGCATACTCCATATTCCTATGGTAAGCGTGCAGGCCATGTTCTCACAGCAGATACACAACGTTGCAAATAAAGCAAACATCATAGTGACATAAATGCATCGATTGCAACGTCTTCTCCGATCAATTTTAATGCGAATTACACAGAACGTAACTACGAAACCTCTCACGTGCAGTAGTCACGAACGAAGAAATTAAAAATCTGACATATAAGATTATGAACTTTTTATTGGTTTTCGTTCATGCTATGGATCGTTTCTATGGATATATATATATATATATATTATATATATACATATATATATATATATATATATTCAATCAGAATAGAGTTACAAGTACGTATACATACGTGGGCTACTTACAGTAAGAATTCTCTGGAAATAAGCTCTTTATTGTCATTTTATCAGACAATTCACCAGCCGCACTAGTGCTCTATCATCTCATTGCATGGTGTCTGCTGTTTTCAGACATTAAATTTGACTGTGCATTATATGTCTTTGATTCCCTATCTGCGACTTTGACTGCTATTATTAGTTCCGGTGACTTTCCCGGCCGTTGTTCTCAAGTTGGCTGCGCATGCGCAGTTTCTTCCTCAAGGCCGGCGCTTGCGTCACTATGCGGGCTAAAATTAACATCGCATCCGGGTTTGATTTGGTATGACTGAAATGTGTAGAGCCACGCAGAGTCCGTGCGCAGGGACTTGGTTTACAAAGCCCGCAACTCATTCGCAAATTAAGCAGAGTTCAGGCTGTACAAATAGTATTTATATTATTACACAACTGTTGCATGGGTAAAATATATGCGTGCAGGAGTAATTATGTAGCAGTAATATAAAAGTCCATTTATGTCTGGGTAATTTTATTGTTGTCATGCTTTGCGTGTGGGTGCATATGTGAGAGGGAGACAGACAGAGAGATGAAGAGACAGAGGGATGAAGAGCAGTGGCGGTTTACTCGGGGGGGGGTATGGATGCTGTACCCTAGCTGGAAAATTAACTTCCTCGTTTTTCTTAGCCTCCTATACACATTTTAGCCTCCCCCACTTTAACGTTTAATTAGCCATATATTCCCTACAATGTTACCGGGGTCAGCAGTATGAACATGGGGGAGGGGAGGGGCTAAAGCAATTTTTAGCCCCCCCAGTCCAAAAACTTTAGATCCGCCACTGATGAAGAGACAGAGGGACGAAGAGACAGAGGGATGAGGGACAGAGGGGTGAAGGCACAGAGGGATGAAGAGACAGAGGGTCGAAGAAGTCTCATAACTCATGTTCTGTTGTGGAGTTGTTAACGTTTGACTTAAACAAGGTTAACCGATCTTTCAACTTATGATGCAGGACTCGTCAATTAATGTAAAGCCGGTTTCCTTGTTTGGCTTTGGCACAACACAATCTGATATGACTCATATTTGATGATGCCAACCGGTACATCAATTGAGACTATAGGAATCAGGAAGCACAATGGTAGGCCTAGTAGACCTAGATCTAAATATATAAATCCATATGAAGTATGCACGCAGGCAAAGTGGATAGCATCAAGTTTACATCCATGCAGCTGCCTTTGTTCGACTATGTTCGACTATGATTAATTATATACTCAACTTCTGTCCTTACACTTTCACACAGTCGCTTGAACCTGTATAGGCCTATACATGTTTTGATATGCTGAATAGGAGTACTTGTATAGGCCTAAATAGGTTTTGATATACTGAATAGCAGTACCTGTAAAGGCCTGTATAGGTTTTAATATACTGAATAGCAGTAGGCCTACCTGCATAGGCCTAATTAGGTTTTGATATACTGAATAGCAGTACCTGTATCTATAGGCCTATATAGCTAGTTAATAGGTCTATATATGTTTTGATATATACTGGATAGGAGTTTGCCAGAGCTGTTGTCATGAGGTCTCGATATTTTATGACGGTTGGAGGAGATTCTCAGTTCTGTGTGGATTTATGGATGTTAGTTTTATGAGTCACAATAAAAACTTTTCATCTGACATTAATAGTTTTGCGACAAAATTATACTATTTTCGGTCTATAGGCCTAATATTGGTTCTGTTTTCTTTACTGAATAAATAAAATGAACGTAATGTGCTGTAAATCTCCTAAATCCATCAGCGCTACAAAAAAGTCGCGTCAGGGAGATAAGCTTATATTTTAGCGGCGCCATGCCAAGTTAAGTTCGCAAGAGTTGGATATGATCTCTGAAATGTATGCTAGATACGTCTTGAACTGATTCTATGGATTACTTGGTTACTGTGTAAGTAAATTTGGTATACGCGCATGGGCGTCCGCAGGAATTTTTGTAGGGGGTGCTAAATGTTTGTGGGGGGCAAACCTTTTGTAGGGGGCAGAATTAAGTTTCTGCATGCAATATATTCATGAAGACACAGCGCAGACAATCTTAAAAAATTAATAATGGTCAAGGACTTTACCTAAATAATTAAGTGTTTTTTCGCTTTGAAAATCATGTTGGGACTGTTGTAATAATCAAAAGATTTCTGAAAAATATGCGCAAAATCCAGGGGGCAAATGCCCCCAATCCCTCAGGACGCTCATGTATACGTGTTTAATTGTGTATACATAAACACTATACAGTATACATGTGCTAAAAGTAATCTGTCGGAACGGAGTTCTTTGCATGCTGGAAACAGCAAAATTGTACGGTAATTATTTCGCTCATAGGACATTGCTTTCTGTTTTCATTTGAAACAATTTAGGTTATAAAACTGAAATTGTCTATTGATATATATATATATATGTGCAGTTTGTTCATGAATAATCATCAGTTCTTGACCACAGTCCGTTTAAGGCGTTGGGTGCAAATTAATTATTTCCATTCTTCCATGGCAGAAACTGCCATGGAAGAAAGGCAGTGTTTTCATTAAATAAACCGTAGTACAGCATAAATAAACGCTAGAGCTTTGCATTGAAATGGCCGTGTGTATGAATGGATTCCGATGTGATGAATTGACAGTTCAATTGCCTTCAATACTACAAATCGCGTACGAATGAATGCAATGCACAGGTGACGACTACGCAATGTTTTATACGAAACCTCTCATGCCTTTTCACCAAACAGTCACAGCACACACTCCAGTCTCCCACATGTACATGTATTCCCAGCAAATAAAAACTCGGTTCGAATTGTGATATGGTTTGGTATTGCACGAATGATGATTGATTGATAATACAGCGCACAAAGATTCTCCGTATGAGATTTCATTATCAATTAATACTTAGGGCTAGATAGCTATGTTTTCATGCAATTATGATTCTACATCACAAATATTGTAAAATCATATAAACCCAGATAATTATACTATAAATGTCCGAGTACAATACAATACAACACAATACAATACAATACCGGTACAACACAATACTATACGACACACTACTATAATACTGCTGCCACTGAATATCTGTTACGCCAGAAAGCATTTAGCTGTAGCCTACATTTTAGTCACTACAAACGTGACTGAGCATATTGTCACTGCTTCACGCCATAGATCTACAATTTTCACAACAACCAAGGTTGCGATCCCACAGGCTTGTAAGGATCTTATATAGGCGTATGTAAAACGCTAACGTTACACTATGTTCCTGCAAAGAGCAGACTTGTCCAACATACGACCTGCTGGTCATCATGATCAGGGCCCCAGAGCCTTTCAATAGTGACCTTTCCAAAATCTGTTCAACCTTGCACTTAGAATAATTGAACTGTCTGGCAGTATATATAGTGTATTGATGTGAAAGATTTATCTAAACGCCAAATGGTAGAACAAACTGAAAATACCTGCAAAAGTTGGACATAGGCCTATAACCATACTACTTAGAATGGCCGCGTCAGCTGTTTAAGCAGATAGATATTAGGCCTACATGTATGAACAAACACACTTCATAGAATTCGTGAATGCGCTGGTGCCCTGCGCTTAGTTTTCGAGTAGCGCTTTAGAAATTTGGAGTTTGCGATTACGATTACGATAAAGTTACATCATCAGCGAACATTAGTCCAGACTTCAGTGGTGCTAAATTTTCAATTAGCCTTTCTTAACGTTGAATAATTGCTGCCAATAAGTGGTTGATGCGGAAAGAAGTCTTTCTACGTGTCACTTACTTGACATAAAGAACCATCAGAGCATGACAGGTATTCCGTCGAAGTGAATCAGTCTCTAAATGCATCCAGATCGGCGCTGCAGGCACCGATAACGGATCTCTGCCTCAATCTCAATCTCTGGTCACAGGAAGATGATGCGGCAGAAAGAGGAAGCGACGACTGGGGGTTCGGAGGTCAGACTCCACCAGGCGCCTTATCTGTCTCCGTTTGGCAGATCTAAACCACAGATCTTGACGATTCACTCGACCCCACACGCATACGCACGATCCGGCCTCAAACTCGGCCCGTCGCTATCTGGGACTGACACGTACTACGCTAATGAATCGTGTTACGTTGAAACTGCACGCAGAGGGGAGGCCACCCCGACACCCTATGGTAGCCGCCTTACCCTGCCTGCCTGCCAGCCTGCCTGGCTGCATGCGCCCGGGCACCGATGAGCAAGATCGCAAGCACGCCGCAACACCCGGCCGCCCGTCTCCAACACTATAAGTCACTTAGAAGGCGCCGCTGACGCTGACCAACCGCATAGTCGGCCGAATGATTGTGCTGAGCTGTGATTGGCTAAAACATCCTTATGTAACTTTCACAACATTAACCTCTGTTATAACTTTGTACGTATTATCTATCTATGTATATAATTATATATACATGTATACATTTGTATACAAAGTTAAACGCCACACAACTGAAATGAGCCGTTATCGGTCTAACTATGAACTCACGCAACGGCCAATCTAGAACTTTCCGACTATTTAGAATTTTAGATAGAGGCTGAAGAAAAAATACACTGGGAAATACGGTCACAAAATTCTAAATGTCGTAGTTTACCAAAGTATCATGTGTACACGACATAAATAGCACCGACTCATATATATATATAGCTTATATATATGATGTATATATATTGATGTATATATAATTGCTTATATAGGCCTACCAATGTAATTTGTCGTCCCTTTTCTAGGTTGCATGCAGGTCCGAAAGCAATAGTTACAAAATGGAGATTACTTTGCTACATCTTTGTTGAGCCGATTTCCCCATGCTAAAATAATTAGACCTAATGTTTTCGGGTGCAGAGAGTATAGACGTGCACTTGTGTAGACAGCCGTGTCATCGAAAAATCCTTTCAAAGAAGTTAACATTTACCGGTGAGCCAGAGCTCAACATTAGTCAACACTTGATCTCGTTTGATCTTAACTTGTCATTACCTCGCCAACGTAGGCTATACGCTAAAAGCCACACCCTTGATTTCATAGTATGACAAGACCCGATTTAGCATAGGCCTCATTCATCAAATCGTGATTAAGGAGACCTATCCTAATGGTCACTTTGCTGTCACTGGTTCCATTTCTTTCTTACCAAACCATCAATGAATGTTATCACTTTCCGACCATGGAATGATGGCACAAACTACAGAAATTATATCCAGACTTAAAAAATACATCGCTCAGGACTTCTGTTCTATGAAGAGCGTTTAAGAGAACAGTGTAAAGGTTTTCCTATCCTATAGTTTTAGAGGCCAAATTCTTCTATCCTATAGTCTACGCATTCAATTTCTGAAACCTCGTCTTTGGAAGACTATCGATGAAAGTTACTCCACAAGAAAAAAGGAAAACGCTATCCGCTGATGCTTTCCTTTGATTTCTTTCGAGTATACGGTTCGTCCTCTGGAATACCGACACTGTATACAGTCTGTATTAAGCTTGATTGTTGCAACTTACTATCTTAAGACTGAACCATTTCCGCGGGAGTGCCCCTTGAATTAAGAAGCGCAACATAATTTACTTATATAAAGGCGCTAAATAACTTTACTAGTAAAAGGAAAAACAGACAAAAAAACCTGTTGTCTGTTGCTGGTCTTGTAATTGGAATAGGTCTACTTCTTATTTCAGACGGAAAGCGTTTCCAACTTGCCTATAAGTTTATCGACGTCTTGTAAATTTTATAGCCGGAAAGTTGACTCTCTCAGGGAAAATAAAGACACACACAGAGACAGACAGACAGAGACAGAAACAGAGCAACATAGATACAGAGAGAGACACAAACAATGCCCAATTCTCGACAGAAAAGATTAATTGCTCATTACCCACGGCTCAATATGCTTGAGGATGGCAGAACGTGAGATGGTTCTCTGTTTCACTGTGGCAGAAAACGTGTAACCCTGCCTCCAGAATCCGTTTATGATTGCGTATGGCACCTTTACTACGGTCCAGGCGGCCAATATCATGAGCTCTCAGATCCGTCAATATAGCACAAGGCGCTATTTCGGTCGAGGCTCTTACGTAACAAGCGGGAATTATTATGACTCCTTGCACTCACTTAAACAGAGACTGACCGCAGAGGGGGAGCGAATGGCATCCAGGGGGCTGCCTTGAACTGAGCCCCAATCAGGGTGTGAGAATTACAACCCCATAATATACGAAGACAGGAAGTTCATGGGAATCCGAGCCCCACCAACATTGAGTCGTGCTTTACAGGTTTACAAAGCCCACTATTGCAATATAGGCTATTATACGCAGGATTATAAACCTACAGTGTACATTTATACAAACGTACGCATACTATATAATACGCTTTATAGGTAAATGCATATTCACATATAAAATCGCCTAGAGGCAAGACTTAGGTAATAAATGAGGTTTCATTATGCGAACTGTGTGTATACATACACAGCGGCGAAGGAGGAAAAGCCTTGCCAAATGATAATAAGGAACTGATTATATTCGCGTTCACACATACATTAGGCAAGTTTACGTGCGACGTCATGAGTTCCCGCGAGAGTCTCGAACGACCGATCTTATTATCCAGACTGCATCTCTCGTCTCTCGACCGTCGATTACGACACTCGACCTGGCTAATTTCATTTTAATGGCTCCGTTCTAAGGGGCGCGATTTAAATGCGAGATCATTGAAGCCGTCTTTGAAATGGAAGAGAGCGGATATATAGACCTAAAGGAGGCATTGTGCGGCACTTCCAAAGCAGCTTAGATGTCTTTGAGGTATGCAAAGCGGTGCCTTGTTGCGTGAACACCGGTGGTGTATGGGGAGTATAATACTGTCAGTTTCAATCTTCCCTTGTCGCAGCCATGCACACCGTACGCATTAGGCGCACATAGCCCCTGGGCACGTATAGTGTTCAAGTCATTACTGCAACAGGGCGTCTGCATACGATACATAGATACATACCTACTTACCTGTGTGTATGTATGTATGTATGTATGTATGTATGTATGTATGCATGTATGTATGTATGTATGTATGTATGTATGTATGTATGTATGTATGTATGTATGTATGTATGTATGTATGTATGCATATTATAATTGTAATTAGTAACTTCTATTGGGCAGGTCTAATGCACAAGGCATCAACCGATGGCACACCACAAAACCAAGCCGTTACCAGGTCATATTGACTCTAACATCATTGGCGCAGGGAGCTAAATTTCCTGGTTGCGGTATACAATTATATGACAACCAATTCACTCAATAAACGAATATACATAATATCCAGAAGATCAATAGTATGTTATGTATATGTGTGTGTATGTATGTATGTATCTGTGTGTATGTGTGCATGTAGACCTATGTATGTAGAATTTACTGTAGCGGCTATTAAATATCGCTAAAACCGCGGCTTGTCTCAGCCTAAATGATATTAAACTCAGTCTTGTTGTCCTCGAGACCAAGGTCTTGGTCTCGAGTGCACTCGAGTTCGTTTTTAAAAGTCTTGGTCTTGGCCTTGAGACCAAAGGTCTTGGTCTTGAGGTTCAAGGTCTTGGTCTTGGTCTTGGTCTTGAGGCTCAAAGTCTTGGTCTTGATTTTGCAAGACCAAGACCAAGACTTTTGACAACATGAACAATCATTTAACAAAACACAAGGATTTTAAAAATTTATCCAATAATTACAAATACAATTGCTTTAGTATTTACACGGTGTGAATGATACTTTACTGCTGTTTTGGACATTTATTTTGACTTCCGGTTATTTACCATGGAATGATTTCAAAATAGACTCACAATTTATACATTTACATCCGGTACTTGAAAAGCTGCTCTGTGTGCCGGGGAATTCAGCACTGTAGAACGTATTTTTCACATGGCAGAATGTTTGTGAGTCGACTAATTCATGTTTCTTAGCCCACAGGTCACATCTTGGTCAGAAAATTCTGAGCGAATTGGTTTTTATAAAATGCAACAGGCATTTGGAATAACATTTCGCATGAAGGACTTTTGTAAATACGAATTCGGAATTCTCTGCAGTTTGCATTTGGAGTTATTTTTTTGAATAAAATAAAAGATTCATTGTTTAATTAAAATAGCGAGTAGTTCGACTTGACATTTTTAAAGTAAGGAATAGTATGTTTTTTTGTGATTTTTGGGTATTTTTCTCGGTTTTGGTCTTGAGTTTCAAAGTCTTGGTCTTGGTCTTGGTCTTGAGGTTCAAGGTCTTGGTCTTGGTCTTGGTCTTGAGATTCAAGGTCTTGGTCTTGGTCTTGAGGTTCAAGGTCCTGGTCTTGGTCTTGGTCTTGAGGTTCATGGTCTTGGTCTTGGTCTTGGTCTTGGTCTTGAGGTTTAAGGTCTTGACAACAAGACTGATTAAACTCATCAAGAACAAAAGGTTAATCAATTAAGAACAGTGTTCAGACAACTATAGAGGAGTCGACACTTTCAAGCTTCAATAGACAGTCAGATCCTGAGTTTCCTGACCGATGGATTACCAACCAGAACATAGACACCGTGTTCGGAATTCCTGGACTGCATAGGCCTGCATAGCATCGGAAAAGAAGAGCAGCAACAACGACGAGACCGCGACGAACCCCAACACCAAGAGCAGCCCCTCGCAGATGGCAGACGACGCTGCGCCCAACAACCCTCTGCCACTGGCACCTGGTCTATATATAGAGGACAAACTTTTCGTCGCCGGCAATTGGTCGAAGAGTGTCATTGAAATAGAACCGTCAGATTCAATCCAAGAATTCTCGTGACCTTTACAAGTTTACAGTCCACTTATATAGAAAACCCGAAATCCCTTACGATGGATGATTCCATGCTGGCACGCGACACTCCCACAGCAGACGTCCGAACACCGTCCAAAACACTCAGAAACACCGGCGAAAAAGATAAATAAACCCAGACCATAATAATATAGAAGTCCAAAGTTGAAAAATATATCGATTAAATTGCTCATTGATGGAAAACGACACGATGGAGAATATGTTTCTCTGTATGTCTCTATGTATCCGAATCACCTTATATATATAGTCGGTCTGTATATGGAACAGTATGTAGGCTAATGTTTATTACAACCGTTGCTACATGTGAAAACATACATGTGTGACACAACCAGCACACTTATAAATGATTCTGTGACCTATCGTTCATTTATCCATCAACCGGGCAAAAAAATAGACTTAAAACTTTCTCCAGACTGCATTTGCATATATATACTTTGATAAGATACGCGCAAAAATAAATTATTATCATCATCAACATTATCATAACCACCATCGTCAGTTTCTGATGCCAGCCATTATAGTAAGGGGTCGGTATACGCAGTTATAAACAGGTAGATATATATGGAGACAAGGTATATAGGTATAGTTCGCATGTAGATAGAGAGGTGGTTGGGTGTTTAAAGTAGATAGCTAAACAGATGGATTGGTAATTTGGTAGACAGATGCTGAGGGAATGGTTGGTTGAATGTGTGAGGAGATGACAAAGTTATTCATGTGATGAGCACCTTACATGAAAAAGGACCGAAGAAATGGAGATAATTTATTCCTACCCATCGCTGTCAAATGGCCAATGTCAGAAACTGATGATGACGCTGATATAATGGTGATGATGATGATGATGATGATGATGATGATGATGATGATGATGATGATGATGATGATGATGATGATGATGATGATGATGATGATGATGATCAAATATATACATTATGATGAGCTGAAAAGTCACCCAGTGTCCCAGTTGCAGAGCTCAAGAAAAGGCAGTCGCTGTTAGTTTGTACAACGTACATGCATGCCCTGATGCATATATGATACACCAGTCATGTCTAGGGCCTATCTCTATCAGGCGAGGCCTTCATGTGTGGCACATAATCTGGGCTTATGTCAAACAATAGGTACAGTCTATATTTGTCTATATAATAGAGCGGCAAACTAGCTGCTGTATACAGGGCCCCCATTTTCAGTCATCAAATAAGTCATGTGATGTTAAGCGTAAATGGACGGAAGTTGTATAGATTTGCAAAGTCTTTCATGTTTGGCCGATTGCGTCGGTGTAATTTATTTATCTCATCACTTAATTAATCGGCTGCTGGTGTTTACAAGTATGGTCTAACAATTCCACGAAATGGTCAAAGGTCACAGAGTATAAATAACTATTGCGAGAACCGGCTGATTTGAGACTCGAGGACTGAACTAAGCCTCACCGACAGGTCCACCATTCGCTGACTATACTTGGATTGCTGTTTGTAGGGGGCCCTACGCTTTTAATTGAGCCTTTAGGCACATGGGCGGCGATCCCTGTGGGGGGGTCGAGGGGACCCCACCTTTGAGAGTGTGGGGACACACCATACATTTCACTGTTTAGGCATGTACTAATCTAACGGTTTATATGATAGACTATCAAACCAGAGATCGCGGGTTTAGAATCCGTCTGAAAGATATTTCATCACTTGTTCAACTAGAGTCCCCATATAGCTCCTCGAATATAGTATGATCACATCGGTCTTATACTGTCGGTGGAAAGATTCAAGAACGAGGGTTGCCATTTTGGGTTATTTTACGGCGCTGATCTTCTCTATTGTCAATTTAACGACGAGCTGCATTGGTTTCCCAGTTGTTTTTTTAGTACACTCTCGTCATTAAAGTGTTAAATTAGACTTTTTTAGAGGATGTCAAGTCCAGTCGAAGAAAAAGGATGCTGCTGATGATCAGAGACGTCGTCAGTGTAGTTTATCTATACTAAGTCACACAATAAGACAAGACTGTTCCAGTTCATACGTATACATGTACAATTGTACATGCAATTGTTTCCACTGTCCCATCTAAACTGGTCTCGCAAAGTCCAGAACGAAGAGACTTATAAATCCTACTCGACAGTTCTATTGCAATTGGCTGAGAATGCGCAGAATAGCCATAGAAACTATTGAGGGGTTAAGGGAATTTGAAAAAAAATCAAAAATCGTTGCTTAAAGCGTGCAATGAACCCGTAGAAAAAAACTCAGCGATGAGACTATACAGAATACTTCTTACCTCGGGTGGTCCACCGGGTGGTCGGTCGGTCAGTTGTCGATGGGTCGGCCGGCCAGTGTCCGGTGTACGCCTAGGGTCATCGGCAGCGGGAGATATATGGTTGATTGAGTCGGCTACAGTCGACTGAATCTGTAATTACACAACGCGCAATATATCCATAGAGTCAGCACAGACTGACCGGATGAGCTAATCGCCTGTCCATCCCTGGACAAACCACAAAAGAACCTCTATGCGCTCAACGGAAGCCCTTCCACGAGGTTTTAAAGCGTAGTTTCCGTCACAAAATGATCGGCCGACCCATGAGCCCCACTCCTTCCCTTCCACTCTCCCTCCCTCTTCCATATTACCCTCAACCTAATGGTGGACCTCCGGAGTCGTACGCGATCTAGGCGGCGGGGGTCAATGGCACGGCGCTATTACCGGATATATCTCGTCGCCTGCCTTTCTGTGCAATGTGCCATATACTCAGGCAAAGTCAGGTGAGTTATTGATTGGCTTATGAGCGTTCTGGAGAATATGGTTGCATGATGTATGTGGCGCTAACGTCTTCAGCCTGCAGCTTAAGATGAGACAAGGTCAACTCACTCAACTGGTATGGATGGCATCCATGCATAAGATGTAAATAAACGCTCGGAACTATTTCAACCAACTTATGTCCTGGTAATTTTCAGCGATTTAATGGCGTGGATATTTCGCACCTTTTCTGGTTTGAATAGGGGCCACGTTATTTCGAATTGTCGTATGTGAGTGGGGATAATGTGGAATTGTGGATTAATGCTATTGAGAGAAACTGTATCTAAAAGTATCTAAAAGATTGTCACAATTGGGGTTCGATGTGACAACTTCTTACTCAGATGCGAGGAACAGTTACCGTTGTAGCTAAAGAGACCAGGTGGTCGAGTGGCTAACACGTCGGTCTGTGACCTGCTGGGATCGACTCCTCGAGAGGCCCTTTACACAAGAAGTAGGTCGCATCAGTGGTTAGCATCCATATAGACCTGAGTGCTCTCTTTAAATCTCCTCTTCACCACTTCTCTTTCTTTCATCTATAGCGAAGACTACGCTGCATTAGGTGGAGTAAGTTTTAGTTTTTAACTGACGATGATGCCATCGATGACAGTCATCATCATAATCGTTGTCATCACCACCATCAGTGGTGACATATATTCCTGACATCTGCCATTTGAAGGCGATGGATACGAATATATGAGCTTCATTCTTTTCGGTACCCTGTCCAATCTACGGCTTTTCTCATTTAATTTATTTTATTTTATTTTAATAAAAAATAAAAATCATTTAATTGTAGGCCTAATCGCAGAGTTTTATAGGAACATAATGTCAGTCTTGTTGTCCTCGAGACCAAGGTCTTGGTCTCGAGTGCACTCGAGTTCGTTTTTAAAAGTCTTGGTCTTGGTCTTGGTCTTGAGGTTCAAGGTCTTGGTCTTGGTCTTGGTCTTGAGGTTCAAGGTCTTGGTCTTGGTCTTGGTCTTGAGGTTCAAGGTCTTGGTCTTGGTCTCGCAAGACCAAGACCAAGACCGGCTGTTAATATGAATAGTCATTTAACAGAACTCAAGAATTCTGTATCAAGCCTGCTTGCATCATGCGACCAATATCTATGGATGGATACAAGTCATGTTGGTCAGGAAAACCCATTGGCAGCAGCAACAGTTCTGTATCAGACGGTATGATTAACCATGGGAAGATTTCAAAAGGTCTCACTATCTGTACATTTACATCCAGTGCTTGAAAAGCTACTCTGTGTGTGTGTCAGCGATTTCAGCACTTGTAGAACGTATTTTTTCACATGGCGGAATTTTTATGAGGCCCACGAGGCACGTCTTGGTCAGAAAATTCTGAGCGAATTGGTTTTTTTTAGAATACAAAAGGCATTTGGTATAAGAGTTTAGAGTTTGCATGAAGGACTTTTGAATACAAATTCGGATTTCTCTGCAGTTTGCATTTAAAGTAAATTTGCTTGAATAAAATAAAAGACTCATGTTTTCATTAAAATAGCGAATATTCCGACTTTACAATTTTTAAAAGTCTTGACCTGATATCGATTTTTTGGGTCTTGGTCTTGGTCTTGAGGTTCAAGGTCTTGGTCTTGGTCTCGAGGTTCAAAGTCTTGGTCTTGGTCTCGAGGTTCAAGGTCTTGGTCTTGAGGTTCAAGGTCTTGGTCTTGGTCTTGAGGTTTAAGGTCTTGACAACAAGACTGCATAATGTAACATTAATCCGAAGACTATGACCCGAATAACCTCTGAGCAGGCGACCATTCCGCCCAAGGCAGGGTCTCGTATGATGGGCCATCGAAGCGTAATGTCCGAATGGTTATAAGCTCAGAAACACATCCCGTGTGGTGTTGAAATCTGTTTATTTATAACATGACCGGGTCATCGTTGCAGCGATGGTATCAGCTCAGGTCCGTAACCAAGGCGTCGGTGCCATACCAACTTGGACTTCTTTATGACAGCAAATAGACGTAAAGCCTGGAATATGAGTATCTTACTCCGCCACTGCTCGTACTCTGGCAGTACCAGTCCCAGGCCTGGACAGAGGAGGAGGGCGACAGTAACTAACCAATACGAGTCTCTGATGAAATAAATGAGTCTGTAGTCGGCTACAACTTGTAGCCTACAAGCCTTCTAGATGAACAGTTTACATTAAACGCGTTGGTATTTTATGGAAATCCGTTGAGTGCTGAAGGCCACCCACCCGAGGTCAATTACTATTATGCAGAAGTCCTTGCCTGATGCTAGTGGCATGGCAGCCTCTTCCTAGCCGCCATCACCTTGCAGGTGCTCTCTGGTGCCTGTTTATGCCCGACTGCACCGGCAGCCGACCAGTATCCATGGCCGTCTGAGCAGATAGCCCTTGGCAACCGCGCCACATCGCATGCACTGACCGCTCCCCTCTCTGGCATGGACAGCGTGTCCACGGAGGGTTAAAACTCTAGCCCTGCGGAATTCACCGTCCCCTCCCAGTGGAGACAGAGACCCATGTGTGTCACTGATGAATGTCCGACCCTGCTCTGACGGCTGGAGAATGATTGATAACTGACCGTTTGACCGGCTTAATGACCGCCGATGTAACCAGAGAAATCGACAGACAAGCAGAAAAACACAGAATACACACACACACACACACACACACACACACACACACACACACACACACACACACACACACACACACACACACACACACACACACACACACACACACACACACACACACACACACACACACACACACACACACACACACACACACACACACACACACACACACACACACACACACACACACACACACACACACACACACACACACACACACACACACACACACACACACACACACACACACACACACACACACACACACACACACACACACACACACACACACACACACACACACACACACACACACACACACACACACACACACACACACACACACACACACACACACACACACACACACACACACACACACACACACACACACACACACACACACACACACACACACACACACACACACACACACACACACACACACACACACACACACACACACACACACACACACACACACACACACACACACACACACACACACACACACACACACACACACACACACACACACACACACACACACACACACACACACACACACACACACACACACACACACACACACACACACACACACACACACACACACACACACACACACACACACACACACACACACACACACACACACACACACACACACACACACACACACACACACACACACACACACACACACACACACACACACAAGGAGACGTACAAATAGAAGACACAAGTGTGAACTGCAATAGCTAATGATAATTTATTTTCAAAGTTTGAGGGTTTTCCAATAGGAATAATTTCCAATAGGCATATTTATTAGCCTACACAAAAATGCCAAAATTTACATTCAAACTTAAGTATTATGCCAAACGACTTGAGGCGATTACGGTAACAGTAACGCTTCTAAGTAAGTAAGTAAGTAAGTAGCCTTTGTTTGCATATGACAAGCGCACATGCATCCTGAGTATTCTGAGTATTAGATAGTCTTTAATGGTCTCTATATGAAACCACTGTAATAAAAAGTGAGAGTAGTAAGCACAACAAGAGCAAGAATAACACAAAAGTACACGAGATTGTGAAGATATTGCCTTTCTACTCACTTCATTCTTACTCTGTGCGTCATAATGGTTATGTAGAGCAAGAACTAGATTAACAAGAAAATCAACAAGAACGAAAACAAGTTAAAGAAGAACGAAGGAACTAGAAGAACGAAATTAAGAAAAAGAGCATTGCCGTAAGCTTAACGACGAGAGGCAGTCAACAGAGAAGTAGTAGTGACTTCGCTTTCTTAGTCACGGCATATATGAGTGTGAGTGGCCCAGTCCTATCCTTCAACATCTGCATTCACAACGACAATGTGTTTAACATCTGTCTTAAAACGTGCTTGTTTATATCTGTTAGACAATCATGGGTACTGTGATTTGTAAGTTACTTAATTTGCGCTATATTAAGTGTTCTGATAAATAAATATATACATACCTAACATACATACATACATACATACATACCTACATACTTACATACATACATACATACATACATACATACATACATACATACATACATACATACATACATACATACATACATGCATACATGTATACATACATCTTTTAGGCTAGCGTGGATTTTCTATGGTAGCGATTTTTGCGGCGCTATACAAATTTCTGATTATACTTACAGGTCAATTCCTTTATATAGATAAATTCGCAAAGTGGCAAGCGAAGCAAACATCTCGAACGTTCTTTCTCCCCTTCGACGTTTGTTTGTATGCATGTATGTATGTATGTATGTATGTATGTATGCATATGTATGTATGTATGTATGTATGCATATGTATGTATGTATGTTACAGTATGTATGCATGTATGTATGTATGTATGCATATATGCATGTATTAGTATTATGTATGTATGTATGCATATATGTATGTATGTATGTATGAATGTATGTGTGCATGTATGCAGAATAACATTCATGCATGCATGTTATTCTGCCAACTTTTGTTTTTGCACGCGATCTCCGCTTTTAAAACATTCGCGATCTCAGAATGAAATAAGGAAGACAAGTATTAGGAGCATTCCCCTAAGCTATCCCGCTATAGCCATGCCCATGAGCATGAAGTGTTAGTGATTTAAGTTTTCTTAGTCTCGGCATACAATGGCAGGTGTCAACCCCTCTCCCCGCCACGTGAGCTTCCCATCGGCAGGGTGCAGTCAGTGTACTCATCATTCCTGAAATCGATAGGGGCGCACATGTAGCCGAAATCTGAGGAAGATTTTAAAGTCCCTAACTTTCGATTGACACGCTCACCACTATACTATAGGGCTCAGCTTGAACAAAAGTAAACTGAATGTAACAACATATAAAACGAAAGCAAACTACTATATGTATATATATATATGTGTGTGTATATATATATAATATTATATGTGTGTATATATGTGTATATATATATATGCCGAGAAGAATAAGTCAACAAAGAAAGGAAACATGCAAACGAGGAACAGCACAAAGCAAGAACATTGAAAAGCGGAAGTAATTAGGAAAAACAAACAAAACGAACCAATAACAACGACGAATATAATTGCAGCAGAAGAACACGAAAAGGATAACAAGAATTCGCAGTGATAAGATGAAAAAGGAACAAAGAATAGGATGGAGAAATTACAAGGAAGTTCACAAAAAAGATATTTATTATGATTATGTCAACATTCAGACCACATGCATTCATTTGATAGCCTTATTACGCTTTAGGCGCTGTGCTTTATATGGGCTTGCTTTTGACTGATGATTTGTGACCGGTAGGCTTTAATCGAGGCTGCCTAATTTAGCCTAAATAGACCTACATATAGGCTCCATACGCTATTCTTTCCCTGTTTTATCGTTAAGCCATACACTTGTGCAACTGACGCGTGTGTTTATTGTTATAAGTGCCTATCGTCATAAATAGTGTCATTAGGCTAGATATCATTGCACTGTTAGCCCTATAAATACAAAGCAAGCATATTCTTTATTATATAGGTGGCTGACCTTTTGATATATCATCCACCTAATTGTTTGTGCAGAGGCCTCCCCGTGAGTTCAACAATCTCTTTTTAAAAGAGTTGGCCGCATTCTAGAAGCATTGCCAATTAAGAAATTGTCCTACTTCTTGTGATAGGACTAGAATTGACATTAAATTCCTACATGACATTGTGTCAAAACATTAATTGACGTCGTTTAAGTCGGTGGAAGTAGCCTACAGATGCGTTGTTAACTCATGCCACTTCTTATTCGCTGATAATACGACCTTCGAGGTCTATGGACATATTTATAATTCGCTAATTTCTTCAGCAGAAACTCAACTGATTCTACAGTCTCACTGTAGCCTAACTGTAGGCTATGTTGTTAGGAATGTGGTTAAGTTCCAGAGTGTACGGCCTGCGTTACATGTTGCAATCGTTGTTGTTCACTTTCTTTTCCTCGTTTTCTCTTCCATTATACCAGTAGACTCATTATCCTCTTTGCGAGTCACCGACGCCTGCTGTGTTGAGCGTTTGCACCCCAAGGACTCCTTGACGCCCACACATTAACTTCAACATATCCCTTAACCCCATACATGCGCCGCAGCTTCAATTCAATTATTGTAATGAGTGCTGGATATATGTATATATATATATAGGTCATATATATGTACGTATATAATATATATATATATATATATATGTGTGTGTGTGTGTGTGTGTGTGTGTACGCATTCATATATAGGCTATATGTATCCATTTATGTACAATATTAGGCCTATGTACGTGTTCTTGTATCACTTGTACATATATACTCAAGAATTGGTATAGGGCCTACGAGTGAAATTTCTCTTTCTGGCGATATACAGAGAAAGTAGGAACTTCGGAAGAGGATCCTATGACACGGGAGCCAGAGACCTTCAGCCTGGAGGGAAATCCAAAGAGGAGAGGGAGAAGGGAGAAGGGATCAATCCACATTGGGTGGTGGCTGAGGGATGTCTGTCGGTCGTTAGGACCCAAAGGATGGGTAGTGGGTAATTACCAACGTCGAAGCCGTTCGCTCTGATGTGCGGTCAGATCTAAGGTCACTCGATACTAATTAAGATGAACTATGATTAATAAGGCGTCTCCTTTGAACCTAAGCACATATAAACCTACACGTACGTGCAAATACACGTATAAACACACGTAACAAAATATTAAGTCTACAAGAAACCCCAAAACTTATACCTCTATTTGTCCCTTTGGGATTTGAACTCTGACCCTTTGTTGACAGTCCAGTACGGTACCACTGACCGATGTAGGCTAATAATTCTAAACGAATAACAGTTTCGTGTGTTTAGAGTAGACCTACATGCAGGGTGAGAATTGTCGGGGGGCTGGGGGGTTTAACCCCCCAGTCTTTCTTAGGACCCATAGTAAAGTCTTCATTGCACACCCCAACTCCATGTAAATCAAAGTCTTACCCCCCCGTCTTTTTCCTACAATTCTCATACTGCCTACATGTAGCCGCAGAGGTGAACTGCGTTTTACGGTCTGATCTTCTGGACCTGATTACGGCTTGGTTTAGGTGCTCCATAGATTTGTGCATTAGACATAGGCGCAATAGAAGTTACTAATTACAATTAATTACAATATGTCGCAAACAATTCTAGGTAATTACCGAATCTTAGTACTGTTTTTGCGTCAGCTTTTTAGGCATGGCATGCAGTCCAGAGGGCCGAACAAAGCTAGTCAGGATTCTAGCGCCCATACAAAACGACAGTTATAAGTTTCGGGATTTCTGCTCCTCTTGGCGCCCCCTTGCAAACTCGGCCTATAAAATGAATACAATGACCGTTCACCCAATGGACTAGGCTTACATCCTCTTCTAAACTACTGAGAAGCGCTTTAATGACGTCGGCTACTTTAGAGGTATAGGCCTACGGCCTAATCTGGGTGCACATGAAATTCTGTTATTAGTGCGAGGGACTGACACGCAGAGGTGGAACGTCCAAATCCCCTCCACATGGGCATCATTTGCAGGGGGCACGAGAGGTACCTGTACCCTCACTTTTTGGACTGCATGGTACCGTACCCCCACTTTTCATTCTCATTGATTTACCCATTATTATTTTCTCGAAGGAAGCCCTGGCGATCTGCTTTCGTAGGCTGAAAATGAAGTCACTGCCTATTCATAGCAATGGCTGCATGTCTCGCGTTAGCTCGGGATGGGCTTTCGTGGGGTGGGGTATGCCATAAGGCAATATGGCATTTTTCACTAATTCAGAAACACAAGAGCTTGTAATGTTGCGACGTCTTGCAATCGTTCAACTAATTAATAGCTGCCTGCTCAGCTGAGCTCCTGTTTCCTTCAGCATTTATAAATTTCCAGGTATTCGATAGAGCGCGGCAGAGCGCTTCATTCCCTTAAATACTATACGTTAGAAGCCCTAGTTCAGTTAGGCTGCTTGCCAATCATCTCGATATTCAGTATGACTTTTCCAATCTCGACACGACATACGAAGTCTACATAGATCGTATTGCTGAACTGTGTGTAGCTGCGGAGGCTTCTTCGACGTGAGCGCCTGCTTGTATGTATGTATGTATGTATGTATGTATGTATGTATGTATGTATGTATGTATGTATGTATGTATGTATGTATGTATTATGTATGTATGTATGTAGGTTTGTATTCATGCATGCATGTATTTATGTATGTATTCATCAAGACTTAATATAGCGCCTTTTAAGTACCTTACTAAAGCCTGCTTATATCCAATGCACTGTTAGCTATGCTAGTGGCAGCAAAGGTACAGCGACTTCATTTTATCAGCCTCGACTTACGTCTAACCTTCTAACTGTAGTCGATATGATTGCTTTTAAGCCGAGTTCGCTAGAGGGCGATCAAGAAATTGGAAGTTTAGTTTTTTGTGCCCTGACCTCGACTTAAGCCTTACCTGTAATAGTCTGGCGTCTCAGATGTGTTTCAACACAGCTTTGCCCACTGTCTTCCATAGGAAATCAACCGTAAAACAAGGTTCAAGATGAGAGCAGCCAGAAGTCTTCTCGGTCGTCCTTCTCTATCTTTCGTCGTTTTATATAGGCCTATGAGTAGGTTATAAAAATATTATGCTCTAAGAAACCACATTGCATCATTACTTTGCATTATTACACAATGACTATGAATCGCAATTGTAGTTTTTACGCAGCCTCTACGTTCTTACTCAGTCAAGCCGAGATCAACATCGCGGTGCTATCAGCATCAACAGAATATGTAGACCTATATGCGATGGTGCCACTGCCGCCTCACCAGCTGACGCAATTGGGGGATTTGGGGGAGGGGGCGCCCACAGGAGGCGCAACATTTTTAACGCCATGGTCTATGGTGATGATTTGGCATGAGTAAAAAGAGAAAAGAGACTATCCGCGTGAAATAGGCCTAGGCCTAATGAAAGGATAGAAGATATTAACGTTATTAGAACGTTCATATGGACATAAGCCTGGTGTCAGACTGCAACCCTCGTAGCCTGCTTGCTTCAGCACTGGTGTGCGGCCCCTATCCAAACACGCTGACCGCCGTCCCTGTTTTTGTAGCGTCTTGACGCAGTGTTAATTAGTTAACAGTTAGTTATCCCGATACTTAAAATACAGCGCTCTGTGGTGCCTCGCAAAAGCACTACAGTCGCCTCCTCCTGAATGATTAAAGTCATTAGGAACATAAAGTTAATCAGTAGCAAGCATTGTTCAGACACCTGAATTTGAGTATCATTCTTTCTTTTAACCCCTTTCTTCCTCCTCCTTTTCTTGTTCTATCCTTTCCTTTTTTTCAAAAATCAGAGCTTTGCCAGGAATCCTGGTCAACTTCACAACAAGCAATGTGTTCATGCAGACGGATCTTCCTCATCGGAATCATCTCAGACATGTGGATATGCATTTAGCCTGCTGCCACACAGTTTGATAGTTTTCGTTTTGGACTATACTTGTATGTCTACTGACTGTTTATTGTCACGTTTACGGGCGTCCTGACAGTGATGATCACTAACTACTTTTAAAGTAGTATAATTATATAACTACTTTTAATTACGTATGAAGTAGTCTAGCAAGTGGTTATTAGTAACTATTGTTTTAGAAAAGTAGCAAGAGTTAAACGGTCAGTTTAACTTAACCTTAAAATAGTTAAATTACCACTGAAGTCTGTTTTTAAATACTGAAAAGTAGTTTAAGAGCTATTAACTGCAGTAGCATGGGCGTTCGGAGGGGGGCGCAAGGGGGCGCATTTGCGCCACCCTGGATTTTTCAAATATTAAAAAAAATAAAATCATGATTATTATGATTAGTACAACAGTCCCAACACGATTTTCAATGCAAAGAAACAGTACTGTTATTTAGGTAAACGTCCATGATCATCATTTATTTTTATTTTTCTTCTATGCCAATTTTTTCTATGCAAAAGCGTCATTTTACCCCATCCCCAATTTTTTGCCCCTCCTAAAAACTGTTGCGCCTCCCTACAAAAATTCCTGCGGACGCCCATGTGCAGTAGTTAACAACTGCCCATTGCTGTGGCCTGGATAAGCAAGTGTCTGCTGCTTCCACAATGGGAATGGTAGAGTCAATAATTTTCTAAACTCAAAGCTGCATTATGCATGTCCCGACTTCAAATCCTGTCACCATCGCAGCCCTTCTAGTCTAATCCCCCTTTAAATGTCTCGTGGCCTCTCCAACCGGTTGTTACACGGGAGAAGACGATCCTTTGCTGCATTGTTAGCCTATTTGCAGACTTATCAAACTCTCTGATGCTGCGGACTTTTTTAAACTATCCTTACCGCTGAACTGTGCGTTTCCACATAAGCTTACATATGTATGCCATGTTATATAAAAATTTAGATTTAATAGGTTATTGTTACAACTATACTTTTGTTACTGTTGCCTGTTTAAAACTGTTTATTATGTATGAACACTGCTTTAAGTATTATTGAATAATGTTGTTTTAACCCGTTTTAGCCCAAATTTTTTTTCCGAATTTTTTTTCTTTTACACTATTGCTTTAGTGACAAAATGAAGAGGAGAAATATTCTGTGAAATTTAATTATATTTTTTCCATAGAAATTTGCACAAAATATGTTTGTTCCAGAAGTGGAACTGTGGGAATGTCAGGTACATGAACATTGTTGTAAGATAATTTCTTATTCAGTTTTGATGAAGTTTCTAGTGAAGCTAAACAGCAAAAAATTCACAGCTTGCATGTCTAGTGGGTTTTGTGAAAGTGTGGGAAGCAACTTTCATGGAGATTAATGTTGCACTTCGCACACTTCTTTTTCGTATTCTTCTTGCAGTTAGCACAACGGTTTTGCTTCGAAGCTGCTACAAGGTAGTGTGACTTGCTATCGAAACGAATCCCTCGTAACACTTTCTTTGAAAATGTTTTGTGACTGCTTGATTCCGCCGGCCGTCCGGAAGTTGTAGGTTCAACTCCGTATTTCTGCAAATAGGTCAACACAATGTGTCGTCTGAACTTCAGTAAATCCAATGACATTTCTTTTCCTTCAGTACTTTCACGATACAATTGCCATGCATTGTGGACGCTAGTTTCCAAACAAAACACAAACACAGCCCACCACCACTTCTTAGATCTCATAGCAACTCTATAATTGCCAATGTTTTGATCCATGCGATCCACACCGCCCATGTAAGTGTTGTACATAGACACAAGAAATGGCATGTCGATCGGAATTTTCTTTTTCTCAGATTTGTTCCATCGAAGACAAGATTTAATTGGATTGACTCCGTAAACATTGCTCAGTATGTGAACTGGTGAGTGGTCATTCCATGCACCCACTAGGCTGTCAGTGTTGACGTCAGTTCTGTAATCCATCGATCCTCGCGTTAATTTCTTTGGAAGACTGACAGGGCATTTTTCTGTTCTGTTGACCATGACAGTACCCGTATAGCCAAAACCTCTTTTCAGAAGATGATGTAGAAGTTTCGGTGAACTGAAGTACCTGTCACCAAATATTTTGAAAGGAACATCACTCGGCAATTCAGATACCAAATCTAGGACAACACTTGCACCCAGACCAATATTCTTGTCAAAAGCGGGACCGCTCGCACCTTGGTACGGATCAAATTGAATTAGATAGCCGAACCGGTCACAGAGACACCAGAACTTGAAGCCAAACTTCACAGGTTTACCATGGATGTACTGTTTCGATCCATGTTTACCGTAATATGGCGCCATACTCTCATCAACACAGACGTGTTCTTTCAGATTTGCAAAGTTCAGATAGCGTTCATTCAGCATCGTCATGAGAGATCTCATCTTGCCAAATTTGTCATTTTCTGGGAGATGGCTGTTATCTGAACAGTGAAGATAACGCTTGATTGTGTCAAAACGGTTGCGCCGCATTGCACGTGCAACTGCGGAATTGAACGTTTCAGTGTCCACCTCCCAAAACATTCTCCATCTCGGCACATCGACATATCCAGATAACAGAAGAATGGCCAAGAAACATCTTATTTCTTCAGCATCCGTCTCAAAAGCATGGTCATGCTTTACCTCTCTTCCGTACAGTGTTGTCATCTCAGCCAAAAAGGTGCAAATGTCATCGTCAAAGAAAAATTCAAATGTTGTCACTGGATCCAATGGAATTGTGAATGATTTTTCTGGAATGTTGAAGTCCGGCCAGTTTGGTTGGATGTCTTTTTTTACCCATTTGCGTGGAATCAACGTTTTCCGTTTTGTGGTTGTGATTGCTTTCGCAGCAGAATCAGCGACTTCACTTACATCGTCACATTCCAAGGGATCACCACTAGATTCGTCGTCACCAGTTGCCAAATCTTCACCTCCCATTTCAAAGATTTCATTACTTCTGGTTCGCAATCTTCCTTGGCAGGTGCTGATGAGTTGAGGGCCACTTAGGTTATTCATGTTACCTCCTTCATCTTCGTCTCCACTGTCTTCTTCACTTTCAACTCCATCTCTAGGAGGATCAATAAAAATGTCTGCACTTCCGAAATCTGCTTCATCTTCAAGTGCGTCCAACACTTCCTTTACCGTATATTTTCTGTACAGTGTGCATAAACAGGACATATCATTATTACTGCTGTTATATAGTTGCCAATAGAAGGATACAAAGTCTTGATACATATGTCCCCTTCCATAACTATTATTCCATTTGCAGTTAGTATGTACATTATTGAGCGTTTTCATTGCATAGAGTACAGAAAGCAAAAATACAAATTTTAATTAGCCATGGTGCTGCTGTTTCCCACAGTTCCACATATGGAACATAAAGTTCAAATTACTAAATTCCTTAGGATAATTTTTTTAACACAATCTCAATGTATTACACAAGTTTCTATACAGTATTTCCCGTTGAAATTAGTTATGAAATTAAAATTTGAAATAAGTAATGACATTGTAATAATTACCTTCTTCTGGACATTTCCAATGGTAACAGGAAATAACTAATGTAAAAAGTAAAAATATTGTAATTGATTAATTACAAAGAATTTCAATGAAGTTTCACCAAAAATTGATGTATTGTTTATTGCTAAGCACTTCCTGTCCATTACTTCCGGTGGGAAGTTCAAAGTACGTAACCCGTGAAATTTTATCCCCCTTGTTCCAGAAGTGGAACTGCGGGCTAAAATGGGTTAAGTCAACTATTCACAGTGAGATGGATACTAGAAAAACACACTGATATGGAAAATATGGAAAATTAGAACCTCTTCGTCAGCTTCATAGACTTCAAACAAGCATTTGACAGCATTATGGCATGATGGCATGTGGAAGGAGTGCAAAACACAGGAATACCAGAGCAATTGATCAAACTCGTACAAGAGATATGTCGAAAATCATCAAGTGCCAAAAGTAGATAAAAAGATCACAGAATTCTTTCGCACGAAAACGGGAGTAGCCTACGACAAGAGTGTATCTTACCTCCATATCTTTTAAACCTAGGTTTAGAAGCAGTAATGTCACTCAGCCTTTACAACACCGAGGCAAGAATCATAAATTTATATTTTTAATTGCTAGTCTGATTTTAATTGATGTTATTACTATAGTACAATATTTTAAGAAATAATAAGCCAATTTCCAATTACTTTTCCTCATTATATCAAATTTGTATTATTTGAACATTATTTTAGAGAATTTGCCCGTGATATGATGGGTTGAAAAGAAAATGAATGAATTGATAGGAAGATAAAAGAATTTGTTTATTGGAATGCTTGATTATAAATGACATTGTGAGTGAAAATTCGAGCATCATTTAGCAAGTGACCTTGACGGTCGGTTTTCTTCATGAGTACTCTGATGTTGTCTCTGTTTCGTGAACGCGGCAAAGCAACATAAAGGTGGCCATGTGAAAATACGGGTTCGGTGGGTCGAAGGTTTGTCGTTGCGACTATACTCGCTTTTATAATTCGGCCTCTGTGGCATTGTTAGCAGCGCCCGTGTACAGCATCAGTAGGGAGCATCAATAGGCAGCATCAGTACGATTCAGTAGGGAGGTCTGCGAACGGCCTCTCAGGCATGGTTAGCAGCACCCGTGTGCAGCATCAGTAGGCAGTATCAGTAGGCAGCATCAGTAGGGAAGTTTGCGAACCGCCTCTCATCAGGCTTCCCTGATGCAGGCCTTAGGCAGCATTAGTGACATTCCATACATTCCACAGAGTTTATCGTACGACGGACACACAGATCAGGGAAACCATATAAGAGATGAGGCTTGTATAAGCTACAGGCACCTTCATTACCATCCATAGTTCAAACATTACATTAATGTTTGTTAATTTGATTTTTAATTATGTGAGTGCTGATCTGACGGTAAATGATTAAAATAAAAAATATGCATTCATAATTTTAATTCTGCTATTTGTTTATGTCACTAATATTACCATTGCATTCATTGATATAGGCCTACAGTAATTATGATTTACGAGTTACATTAATACAAAACACAGTAGGCCTACTATATGGTCTGGTAAGGTAATAAGGGGGATCGAGGTCCATTGGGGTGACACCATGACTGACCGCACCGGGTGACACCAACCCTAGTGACGCTACTGATAACTAGGCCTATCAGCATCCAGGAAGAGCTATTATACAATTCGTCTATCTAGGAAGGCTAATAACCGCATATGGCAGCAAGAAGAATTGGACGCACCTCGCAAGGTAGGGCCTACGCACCTCGCAAGATTTGGAATAAAGAACACAATATGGCGAAGCAGATAATTAACAAAGAAAACCACGACAAAAATATACGAGACGATGACACAACCCATTCTAATATACAGATCGGAATGCTGCATGGGCAGTGCGAAAGCAAGATAGAAAAAGAATAGGGCCCTACTCACGATAGAAATGAGTTGGCTTCGGAAAATTACAGGGATTTTAAGACTACAGAAAATAAGAAGTGATGACACAAGACAATCATTATATGGATCCAAACAACTTTGCTATAGATTCGTTCAACGAAGACTCTGATTGTATTGTATTGTATTGTATTTAAACATTTATAAAGCGCCTCTAGTAGGGTGAACCGTTCAGAGGCGCTCCCAGTGCGCAAGGCCAACAGTGGGGGCGCCAGGATTTCAGGTTTGGGGGGCTGAAGCCCTAAGCTCTTCCCTTTCTCCCTTCCTCCTTTGTAAGCATTGCAAAGCTTCAGAGGTTTCCAGCGTTTTGTTTGGGGGGGCTGAGCCACAGTTTGGAGGGGCTAAGCACCCCCTAGCACACCTCTGGCGCCGCCACTGAAGGCCAAGAGAAAAGAAATAAGTCTTGAGGAAAGCAAAAGAAGATGAGGGGTTACTTATTAAAATTTGAGAGCGAGTAGAAGGAGACAGTGTATTCCAGAGAGAGGGACCAATTGAGGCAAAAGATCGGGACTTCGCCATAGCTGTTCTAGTATGAGGAACTGCAAGTTCAAATCTGTTTGAGGAGCGAAGTGGACGATGCGAAGAGACAGAAAGAGGCCGGTGAATTACATCAATTAAATATTTGGGGGCGAGACCCCGCTGTGTCTTTGACACCAGAATAAGGATTTTGAACTTAATACGTGCAGAGAGAGGAAGCCAGTGCAGTTTCTCAAACATGAAGGATGAAATGCGTGAGTAGCGTGGCAGACGGGCAATTAATCTCGCAGCTGCATTTAGGACTGACTGCAGAGGCATGAGACGGACCTTAGGAAGACCGATTAGAAGCGAATTGCAGTAGTCAATTCTGGAGCAAATGAAAGCATGGACCAGCGTTGTGAAAACAGAGGAAGAGACAGATCGCCGAACAGCCCTGAGACGCCTTAAGTGGAAGTAGGAAACACGTGTGAGGTTAGAGATGTGATCTTTGAAGGAGAGAGAACTATCAAGCGTAACACCTAGATCACGTACACTTGATGAAAAGGAGTAGTGAGGGAAGATTTCCAAGAGGAGGGCGAAATCAATCTTAAGCAACTGTTGACGGGAGCCAAACCAAATGAACTGGGTTTTGGAGGCATTAAGACAGAGACGATTTGAGGACATCCAGGAATGGAGAGACTTAGATAGAGACTCAATACGCTCAACTAAGTGCAATTGAGATAAAGGAGACCCATGGACAAAAGCTTGCACATCATCAGCAAAGATATGACCAGTAGCTCCCGAGAGTGGGAAAAGAGAAGGAATATCAGCCGTGTAGAGAATAAAGAGTAAAGGACCAAGTACAGAGCCTTGAGGAACGCCCAGCTTAATGTGAATCCATTTTGTTCTAGAGTCGCCCGATATGATCATTTGGGTTCGTTCAGACATATATGATCGAAACCAGCAAAGAGGAAGGCCCTGCAACCCATATGAAGTCTCAAGACGCTGAAGGAGAATACTATGATCTACCATATCAAAGGCTGCAGAAACATCGAAAAGAGCCAAGAGGCTAAGTTCAGCCCTGTCAACAGCAGAGTAGATTTCAGAGAGGAGAGAGAGGAGAGCAGTCTCAGTAGAATGATGAGCCCTAAAGCCTGATTGATTAGCAGGAAGGAGTCCAGATTGCTCAAGATAAGGGAGGAGCTGAAGAGAGACAAGACGTTCAAGAGTCTTGGATAGGAAAGATAAATTGGAGATGGGACGGTAATTATTGCAGAGATTAGTATCAAGATTAGGCTTTTTTAGCGAAGGAAAGACCAGAGCACGCTTCTGCGATGGAGGAATACACCCTTCGGAAAGCGATCTATTAAATAGATAAACAAGAAAGGGAGCAAGGTCATCTAAAATGTCACTAATAACAAAAGGGGGTAGCGGATCGAGTTCACATGATTTAAGATTAACAGACGTTAATACTAAACGAAGGTCGAACTCTGAGATAGGACGAAAACTATCGAAGACAGTGGATGTAGATGTGAAGGTCGGAGGAGGAGCATCAGCTGTCGAAGCACGAAGTCGGTCGATCTTTGTGGAAAGCATTTCCTGAAACTCATCTGCAGTGAAAGATGGAGCTTCGGTAGAACGAGATGATCGCCCAAGGAGACCCGAGACAGACGACCACAAGCGTCTTGGATTTTTTTCGTTGCGCAAGACTAGCTTTTCCCAATATTCAGCTTCCTTCTGATGGTAGAGGCGATGTAATGAGCGAAGCTGAGTAATCCAGGCTAGTCGGTCGACAGGATCTTTAGTCCGACGACTACGGCGCTCGAGGCATCGGGTACGACGACGGAGTCGACGGCAGTCAGCGTCAAATCAGACTGCCAGTGGGCGCTGACGTGTCCAAACTTTACGCCGAGGTAACATGGCGTCGAGGAGACTTGTAACCGTGGAAGTGTATAGGTCGAATAGTTCAGCAACTGAGAGGTTATCCAGAGTAGAATCCGGCGAAGAAAGGAGAGTATCACGTAGAGCTGCACTGAAGGCAGACGAGTCGAACGATTTCCATCCACGTATCATGCGAATGGAGTGACTCTGATGGCCTGGACATGTATAGAGAGAATGCCACGGTTGACCGAATCCCACACAATCCACTACGTGCAAGATTCGAAGGAAAAAGACACAGAGGCAGACCAAGACTACGTTGAATAGATAATAATATACCGGTATATTATAAATGAGGATGTAGCATCGCTTGGACTAAGTGGAGCGATTATTTTATGGACTTGACAAATGACCGAGGACAATGGAGAACAATTATTCGTATCCATCGCCGCCAAGTGGCTGGCGTCAGGAACTGATGATGATGATGATTGTTTTAAGTTAGGCCTAACGTCAAACACATTTTGTATAGTGCATACAATTTAAGTTTTTATTTGGGTACGATGAAAATTATTGTCAATCCAGTTAGGCCTGTCATTTCGCGGCCCGGTAACCAATCACTTGCGGACCGGTACTGGGTCACGGACCACAGGTTGAGTAGCATTGACCTATATACTCAATTATAGGGAGATTTGAACTTGTATTCTATGAATACTTTGCGATGGCCCAGTCTAGTTCCTTTGTTAGTATTGGCCCTCACTGTGGAATCAGCTTCCTCCTTCGGTACGGGCTGCAGCAGTACCATCTGGTGGTCGCGCCGCAGCTTTTCGTTGTCTTAAAATTTGCCTTTATTCCCGAGGACTTTCGCACTGGGAGCGCCTCTGATTGATGGGCACTGTATAGAGACAATCATAGGCGTAGACTCTGGGGGCAGTCGGGGCACGTGCCCCCCAATAATTGAGGAGCCGGGGCAATGCCCCCCAAAAAAAATCGAGAGGAGAATTTCTTCAAATATTAAAATATAGTGTTTCAATATAGACAAATTTCTTCAGAAACAGAAAAACAGAGGCACAGAACTGAAATACTATTAGAAATTCATAATGAAAACAAAGATTTATTTTTATCTTCAATATGAAACAAATTTGCATGTAAACAAAACGCCCCATTTCATACGCATTAACTTAACACCGGAAGCCTCTGCTCCACACCAGAGGTGAAAAAAGCTTTTTCGGATTTTGGTTTAAAAGAAAAAAGAAAACCACAAAATTTGTTTAAAAAAAATAAGTTTTTCATTTTTTTAGAAGTTATTTTAATGACATTGATTTAATGATTTTTAATTTTCGGAAATCGCAACTGAATTAAACTGAGTTGGAGCTCTTGTTCATGCCATTTTTCATGACTTTTATGAATCGAAATCCGAAAATCTTAAAAACAACCAAAACATCAAGAACCATAAAAACAAAAACAAAAAAAGCAAAAAGCAAAAAACAACTTTTCATCTTGAAAAAAACTTGTTTTTTTGCTCCTCTGGTCCAGATCCCATGCCCCCCCAATATTTTGGACAAGTTTACGCCAGTGGAGACAATTTATAAGCTTCGAAATACAATAGGCCTACAATACAATACTTTGAGAAGACTTTGGTCGTAGGTGCACACATGTCTTCGAAAGTATAGAGTAAACGTAGGCCTAAATGTAAATCTCCGAAATTTCTCAGCGCCACACAAAAGCCACGACAGAAAGACCAGCTTATTCACCAGACATAATTATCGTAAATATTCCTGAATAATTATAGGCACACAGAAATATTCGGTGACCTCAATATTATATTCTGCGCCTTAGGCATCTGTCTTAATTGTGCGTGTGGAGCACATGTTATCATTCACACACCAGATGGCACTGGTTGACCGGTCATCTCAGAAGTGGTCACTAACAAGAAGCCTGATGGTCATCTGACAACACACAGACAACATGTATGCATAGACAGACAGACGGACGGACGGATGAACAGATATATAATTAGGTTTACAATATAGTTATAGAAACAAGAAAATGTTTGCCATAGTAATCAAAGGACATACATGGCATGTTGCCATTAACTTTAAAATAAATACGACTTTGTATCCATCAAAGCAATAGTTTCTGTGGGGAAGTGTCTATTTTAACAGAGGCTTAACTAATTTCTCCGTCAGATAACTGTGTAGAGCATGTGTTATCAAGAATATCTATATTACTTTCAGAATATTGTCTCCGAGGGGTGAATTCATGCTAAAACAGAATCGCCACGGAAGAATTATCTGTTTCACATCTGTTTCAAAATATATCCGCGGGAGGGCACTTTTAGGGGGCGACTGATACGGGACACCGGCAAGACGCATTTTCGCAGGAACTACAGCGCAGAGATCTACTACGGAAAGAAATAACAACACACATAAAACACAGATCGACACTACCATATTGATGCACTATATTCCGGTACTGATTACCGACTAAACCTCGTCAACTAAGCCTATAATCCGAAGCCGAAGGTTATAGATGGCGACAAGTAAGCCTAGGCCTACGGGAATTGGTCCCATCCGTTTTCCACCATGTGGTAGGGCCTACTACTGAAAGGATTGCCGCTGTATAGTGCCACCGTCTTAACAATAGTAGGACACAGCTACCGAACACACAAACTGACTGCATCGTCGACAGAACGGACCTATAGATTGCGTTGCCATCTGTTGCACGTTGCATGTTGTCAGCCACCCCACCCTCCCACCCACACAGTGGAAAGAGTGAGTCGTCAACTGTTAGGTGCAAACAGATGCAGGGTGATCGTCTTCGTCTTCGATACAAGTTTTCCATGAGCTCTATTCGGAGATAGGCCGAGTGGAAAGATTTCGGAAGGTCTGAAGGATTCAGGTAACATTAATTGACTTTACTGGCTACTGCTCACACGCAGATGTTTTCTTCAAAGTTGTTACGGGCATTAAACGATTTCAAACTGGATTTCGCACACTAAATGTAGCCTATTTTGAAGGCCTAGGCCTACCGCTAAAATCTGAAGCCGTCCTTAACAGATTTCTAGCTGTTTTCTTTATTGGTTTGAACAAAGTACCACAATAAAATTTATCGGAATATTGTAACCTTGGAAATAACAACTATAGAATCTGATTCGAAACTGTTGCGAGTATCTGGCGTACGCTAACTACGCTCGCTGAACACTAAGGCAAAATCTGCAGCACTTAATATTATAACGCACAGCACTCTTTTATTCATTCAGTGGAAAAGCCCCACAGCTGCTTTCACAATGTCTCTGGTCACCAAAACGTAAACGTTTCTCTGCCTGATTTTAGCATAGGCGTTAAATAATAGGGGACCAGTACAGAGATGAAACCGTTCAGAGCTGCGCAGATTTTGGATTACCTGTTTATTAGTGCAAGATACAATTACAACCATGCTGAATTGTAGCGGCAAATAGGGCCTACAATAGCGACGAACGACGACGCACGTATAAAATATCTGAAAATGGGATTTTTTCTATCTTTTACAGTGCTGTTTTCTTTAATCTCATTATAGACCCGCAGCAAAGGCTGACGACTGAATGAGGAGAAATACAGAATGTTTGTTCATTTAGGCCTACGCTAACCAATGGTGCTATTCTGTTTAATTTTCCTAATCTAGGCTACAAAGATGTATACCGTATCTTCAGAACTGAGTCATCCCTGCTGGTGAAGTAGGCCCTACAGTCCATCTCTTGGCGGAGTTCCCGGCAAGAAAATGGAGCGGACTCTCTACGACTTTCAAGATGAAAGCAGCCAAAACATTGACAAATACCTCAATCCATTTTCGGATGTCGCCAATGGTCTGTACAACGATCCCACCACAGCAAAGACGGATTACCCATCGGAACCCACGAGAAAACGCTACGAGAATTTCAGTCCAGAAACAGAGGCGACATCTCCACATTCAGAATACGATTTGCACACGTTTCGTCATGACACAGAGAGGTCACCGCATGACCCAGAAGAATTTCTAGCATCACCGGAACCCGGAAGTAGGTACACAATGCACTTGGAGTACGCACTGATCGGACTGTTCGCTGGGATAGTCCTACTGCTCCTCGTCTGCCAAGTCATCGTCTATTGGAAGACTCGGCGTGGTCGAAATTCCTGGACTGTCTCCGGTAGGCGGCGCTTTTGCCGCCGTTTCCATCGCAGACGAAACTTCGTCTGCAGTGTCACGATCGAGAAGAACCCTGCAGGGTTCAGGGCCGCTACAGGCGTCGAACCAGGGACGCTCGAGTTGGGGCGTGTTGGCCTGCCATGTCGACCGAGTCTGATGTTCAACCCGCGACCGAAAATGATCGTTCCAGAGTACGAGTATCGTACTGGCAGCGCCACTTCGAACGCCTCCAGCGTCAGGCGGACGCGAAGTAGACCTTACCAAAGACCGGAAATGAGGACGAAATCAGTTTCGTCGTCTTCCGTGTACGTTGTTGACGCCAGAGGATCTCGTCTGTCAAAGACGTCGCCATTTTGGTCATATCCCCCTGCCGTCATCGGCCCTTCGTCTCTGGCATCGGACAGCATCAACAGCAGTACCACGACGACTACCAGCAACAGCAATCACTGCGTCTCTAGAGTGGAGAACAGACGCCGTAGACTAAGGAAATCTGAGTCGTGTGGCGCCGTATACAGGTTCAAAAGTCATTCGGGGGTCACCAGAATACGTTCTGATATTGCCCGTAAGACTCGATGTCATGCAGTGGTCGAAGGAGGTTCAAAGGAGTGGTCAAGCGATCCAGGAACAACAACTTCCGCGTCCAGTAATGGACCTTCGAATGAATTGTCGTCAAAGGACTCCTCGGTCGAAATCTCCGTCGGTGCAGTTCCGTTTCCTACAGAGCATGAGACGACGCGACACACAGGACCTCTGCCAGAACCACAGAAGTCGATACAAGCCTGTCCATGTGACATGACGTCCAGTTCAGTTGCGGAAAGACCTCAGAAGATTGAACTACAAGCAGACGGCGCCGGGAAAACCGACAAAAACTATCAAGAGAAAGCATCTAGTAATGATGACGAAGACTACTGCGTCGATAGATCTGGCAAAACTATGGGTAACCCTAATATAGACAACGGAGAGGATAGAAATTACGCTAAGAGTGCCGAAAAAGGAGATAATAGTCTAACCAGACGTACAAGTTGTTCCGATAAATGTGAAATCTCCAAAAGCGCTACCGATCAGGATAAAGGAGTCGAGGGTTGCAGTTGGCAGAAACACTTAACTGTGACTGAAGGAGGTGACAAAAATACTGGCAGTGCTAGCAACAGCCTCACCTCAGTCAGCAGCCTTCCGTGTGGAAGCTCATCAAGTTGCAATTAAGCGCATGGATGTCTGGTTGAATCTGGACGAATCTATAACTGTGTGTAAGTGTTCCATCCATGAAGCTTCCTCTTTCGGTTTCAGTCAGTGATGCCCGTGGAATACTAAACTCATTTTTAGAAACTGGTTTTAATTTCAGAAAGTTATCAACTGATAGTTTACTCATTGTATGATTGTTCTCATTTTGAATAATTAAAAAAGTGTAGGCTGTTCATTGTCATTAAAATATTACTACATTAGGAACAATTCCTCCATTCATACAGTGTACCAATAGGCTTAAATAAGATAAGGGGTCATCCATAGAGGACGTCCGCAATAAGGGGAGGGAAGGTCATCCAAATGCGGATAAGGGAGGGGGCTATGACCACTGCTGAAGTCCACATCTAAATTTTAAAATTTGATAGTTTTTAAACACCACCTTGTTTCAACCTTCCCTGAAAGACGAAAAGGCCAGTGAGGTGATTGCCTAAAACCTCAAGCACGGAATGAACTTTACTGTGACTTTAGAGGCTTTTATTATTGCACATCCTGATAGGAAATCCGAAACTGTCACTTAAACGTGTTCAGGAACAATGGAATAATTGTAAAAAGAATGATGACATTAATAATTGGCTTTGTCGCGCAGACGTCTGCAAAAGGGAGGGAGGGGTAAGGTCAGATGCGGACAAGGGGAGGGAAGGGTCCAAAGTAGGTCATATTTCTCGGACGCCTTTATGGATGATCCCTTATTTAACATGCCTTCTTGAAATATAAATTGCTGTGAATTCTATAAGGCTTATAGTTTTTGGTATGGATATTCAATCTCAATGTTTAAGTCTTGGTCTTGAATCGTAGAATTTTGGTCTTGTAAATGTAATTTCTTCACAATTATAAATTTGTATAGCTCTGCTACTGGGAACACCAGAGGCAATCTCTGCACTAGTCTAAACGATGTCAGAGGCTTCTATCCCTATTCAGGGCGGGCGCAAGATGAGCCCAGTGAAAAACGAGGGGAGCGTTTCTGTTCAATTTTTATCACACTCTCGACAGACAAGTTAGAGTCTTTGTTCACAGTTCTGTGAAGGGGGTGGGGAGGAGAGGGATTGACCCCGGTTGTTTAGTGGGGATAGAATCTACTGAATTGTGTTAAATGTACTAATACTCAAGAACACAATATTCCTCAGTTAGCAAGCTTTGGTCAGTCCGATCAGTGCATACTCCAGTGACAGGCTCTATGCAGTATGCATGTCAACCAAAGGATTACAAACTAGAGTGGACAACTGAGGGCAAGTTCAGTCTTGCTTATAACACTGGACTAAACGGATAATCAATCGAACAGACCGCCATGTTCATTGCACCAAAAGGATCCACGGCTAGCCCACAGTGTAGGCCTAACAGTGGAGGAAATCTGTGGCCAAGAGAGGGTCCAATGAACACAGCTTTAAGCCAAATTTTGAGGACAGAAACTGTTTAATGTTTTTTCAATTAATAAATGAAATGTCCTCAAAATGTCCTATCGAGCTTTCAATGCGTCATTCACAACAGGTGCAACATGAAGGGCAACGCTTTACCGTAAGTGATCGAGGAATACGTCATTGGCTTTAAAGAAATCACTTAAATAAATTTTCTTTATCCCTTATAAGAGAAATATACCAAATTCCCTATAATTCCTATTTATCACCATGATTACATGATTGTATAATGTATATGCTATGCACTTCAACAAAACCAGCCTTAACCTCCCTGTGGCCATGTTCTACCCTAATTTGGCAGTCCCATTCCTTCCCTCCCTTTAATATTTTCACAATGTCTGGCAGTGTCATTTGGATACTGCCCCTACATACATGGCCAAAGACAGTCCATGTTTTGACTGGCTGCATATCTCTCAATAGCTATGCTTGACAACAAACTTGCCATCTCTTTCCACATACTTGATACTGTGAAGACGTGTGTTTTCAGCATTTGGACGATTGATTTAGAAAGGCCCTTCTCTAGATTTGCAACTACCTCTGGGCAGGCGCATCACTACAACTACCCTTATGTCAACACTAGAAAATTGTGATCTTTCACTTGTACCAAAAGTGCTGTAGAATATATAAATGTCCAAATGACCTTGCAAATCTAAAGCCCATCATATTTTGACATCCTAACGTTGTTTTAATCCTACAGTGTATACACTAGTTCCTACAAAAGCACCAGAAAATCAGGAAAAAAACATATCTTTGTGACCTGTCCTTTTTTCACCTAGTTTTTCACATAGCACGAATTTTTATATTCCTATGATCCATTTGAGCAAATGTACTTCCAGACAAGGTAGTAATCAAAACCATGCTACCTATACTCCTATAGATAACCAGGTTACCTATGCTCAGCAACCGTATCATTTGTACCAACCAAACACTCAATAAAAACACCATTACAGTCAATTTGTCTACAATGCAAGGAAGTGCCATGACCATACAGATCTTTCATAGGCCAGGTTTCTTCAAGATTTGGTTGCATTAAAATAATTATGGCAAGTCTTTGTATTGTTCAAGCCTTCTGTGCATAATTTCTTCTCGGAGTTTTAACCACGATGGTTTGTACCTCATTGCTCGATGTATCAGAGGAAACGGTTCTTGCTTTGGGTTCTGCTTGAATGGCGAAACCATCTTCAGTTTCATTCGTAGAACCTCTTCTGCCAAGTCCTTCTTGTCCCGATACCGATCAAAATACCTGAAACATAAGGTATCAATACTTCTCATGACTAAATTATGATAGACTCATTTGTTACTCTAATAAAATGTATTGTTCTTTATTGTAAAATAAAATGTTTACCTTGCTTTATTATATTGTATTTTATGCATCTAATTTAGCAAGACCTCCTCTGTTCTTGGAACTAATGCCTCTACTTATTTCACCATGTTTCTGAAGCCTGCTTCCTCAACCTTATCAAACAAGTCACGTCTATTGTCTAACATACCAACATGCTTTTTCCTGATCACCATTTCTTCAGTTCTATATAAAGGTTGAAAAGACAATGGAATTATTTGATGTTTACCACCTGTTGCTTCTACCAAGTGGCAATGAGCTAAACCCCTGTTCCTCACCCATATCAAAGCTTTGCCAGCTTTATTTCTACTATAAACATCTGTCACCTTAATATCCATTCTAATCAGAATTAAGTCCCCTCTCCTGAAAATTAAATCTTTCATGAGGGGTCATCCCAAGCAAAGGACGTCTGCAAAACATGACCTACTTTGGACTCCTCCCTCCCCCTTGTCCGTATTTAACCTTACCCTCCCCCACCCCTTTGCGGATGTCCGCATGTCAAAGAACGAAAAACCAACATTGTGACTAACGCCATTAACAAGCTACCAGTTTTATCTTATTTAAAATCACCTTACTTAAAATGTCAACCAGTACATGCTACATATTTAAAATTGAAAAGTAAGCAGTGTTCTACATCATCTACTGCATTTTAAAACAACAAACACAAGTAATACAAGTAGTAAGCAAAATCAATGTTTCACTACCTGCCTTTTAAACTGGCATAAGCTAAGTAATATAATGCTTTGGTTTTTGTCTCTTGGGGAAGGTAGAAACAAAGTGTTTAAAAGCTATAAAATTTAGAAATTTAGATGCAGATGTCTGCACTGGTCATAGGCCCCTTCCTCCTTATCCACATTTGAATGACCCCTCTCCTCCCCCTCATTGCAGACATCACTTATGGATGACCTGTAATCCTGTAGATATTCTTGCTCTTGATGAAACTTGGTTCCAACTGTCTGACTATGTTCAGCAAAATATGAACATAAGAAAATGAATTCCATGTGTGTCTTGAGTTGGAAACATAGACTACACAAAATTTAGAAGCATAAAGGCTGTGCAGACAAGCCATTCTGAGATTGTCAGGTGTGAAGCAATGGTTAAGTTGAGCTGGAATGACCCAAGTGATTTACACTGCCTCTTATGGCAGTATGAAGACCACTTCAAAACATCACTGATCTGTTGACTTCTAAAGGCCCTACTCTTATTATTATTAGTAATATTATTATTATTATTAGACAAAGACCAGTTCTTCTGTCTGTGACTACATTTTATTACACAACCATCTTAAAAAAAGGAATTCCAACCTGTCAAATGGTTCCTTATGTGGATATTTTCTCGGTGGTGGGTGGTATGGAGGCCTGTGAGCGTATTCATACACTGGTTCTGCCATATCTGAAATACACACAGATCTCATAATTTCTATCAATTTTATACTTGACTACAGGATCCCTGCAAAGTGATGAATAAATCAGTGGTGCTACTGTACATGAAGAACTTCTCAAAGCCTGTCATTGCAGAATGCATGTCTTGAACTGGCAATCTCCACGTTACAATGGAAGTGCTCAACCAATCAGTCACTTTTCCAAAATTTCCAACACTGCATATCCACAGCTAACACAGTTCAATTCAAGAGACTGTTTTATATACCCAACATAAAGAAATACACACCAAGGATGTTGTGGTAAGCATTTCTGACGCTGTCATCCCACTGACTCTGGAAAAAGGCGAGGCCTTTTGGCACCAGATGGCTCTGATGTTCCTTATAGAAGTCAGCCATCTTAAATGACCGCTCCTCCAGGTTATGGCTAAATTTAGACACAGAACAAAGCTTCTTAAGAAAGCTAAAACACTCATTCACATACAGCTACCTAGTAACTAGGCAATGACAGCTACACTTAAACTCATTTGTAATCGTAATCGAACATTTTTAAAGTACCACTCAACGATTCAGGGGCACTTCTTACCCAACTTAGTGCTATAACTAACAAATGAAATGGTCTTCAGGCATTTCCAGAACAGGGGAAGAGAAAGGCTGAGGCGCTCAAGCTGAAATTCCTGTGGAAGACGTTTCCAACTACAGGCAAAACTTCTAGACTGAGCAGTAGTCCCGTGCATGCAAGAAACAACCAGAAGGCCTCTGGCGGCCAAATGGAGAGTGGAGCGACCTGGGAGTGAAGATACCAAGATGCAGGTCTTGAGGTATGAAGGAGCTACTCTGACCAAGCAGTTGCGCACAAGAGTTAAAATTTTGAACTGGATGCGCCGAGGCACAGGAAGCCAGTGCAGAGTGTCCTGAATGAAGGCAGATATGTGGGCAAAACCTCAGGAGGCCACCAATAAGTCAGGCAGCAGTGTTAAGTATTGATTGAAGCTTGGAAAGGTTTAGTGTAGGATAGTGGTAAATCTTGGTGAAACATCCTTAACATTTATAATAAATTATTATAACTGAAACAACTGATCCTTTACAGAAAAAGTTGGAAACCTGAAAAGACTGACATTTATGCAGAAAAATAATTGTCACCCAAACCACGACTGAATCAAATTCTACAAAACAGTGCTATTCACTCACCAGACACTTTTCAGTAGTTTTTTATAATCAATTTTCTGTGACTGTTCAAACAAGATGAAGACAAGTCTATGAAAACCAGTTCCTTTTGGAGGAATAGGCTGCATGTACTTCACAAGAACTTCTCCTGTGGAACAATCATTGCCTTGAATGTTGCCACTGTCAACCAAATAAAACAACCGTTAACAATTTAATGACAAGCTGCGTTGGTTTCCAGTCGCTTTCAGTACACTCTCGTCATTAAGTGTCAAACACATTGCACAAAACCAAATTAAATAATAAAGGCACTAACTTCTCTTAAAAATGGAAACTAAGCAAAAACTTATAATTGTGATGAATGCACAGCAAACTCAAACTGTAACATACTATGTACATGTACTCAGATTTATAAAAATGAAGCAAAGAACAAAGGTCAGAGACTCAGAGTTCTAACACATCAATCAGCAGTTTGTATTCACTAGCAGTGTTTGAAAGTACATGTATGAAGCTGTGTACATGTATCGATGTGTACATGTATGTATGTATGCACTATTGATCCATGTCTGATCATTCCAAAATTAACAGCTGAGGAAGTGCAAAGAAATCAGAGGTCCCAATGTTCACAGTTTATGTTGGTGCACTTTGTAAATGAAGTTTTAAATATGAATTTTAAAATAATTCTCTGAAAGTGAAAAAGCATACTTCAAACATAAATGAAAACAAGACTGCAACTTCCAAGGTCTGCAAATGCATTAATTCTTTTTTATTCTAAACTACAGTCTCTCTAGAAGTGAAAAAGTCAAGCAAATTTCAATCAATACTTACACCATCCAATGAACATACTCTGAAGTTTGATCCGACAAGTGGCCATCAGGATTGGTCAAGACCAAAGTCCAAAGCGTATCTTTAGGAGATTCAAATTCAACACATGGTTCATCCTTTGCCTAAAAGTTTACAACTAAACAAATTATTCTCATATTATGGCAGAAGTTAGTTTCCCTTATTCCTGTCTGTCTCTTTGACTTGTCTTATTTTCAGGCAAAGGTACTAAAGTGTCATTTGTCTGCTCATTTTCACTGACACATTGGCTACCAAATGCCATCAACTTTCAGACCATGATAATTGCTAATTAGTATCTTTACTTATCCTCAAAAATAAAAGTGATGTTCCATCATATTGATAATGTGATTAGAAAATTTGTCTATGTTCTGAAAAGCTCTAGCAGGATGCACGTGCTGTTCAGTTACCATTACCATTACAATTACTGTGACTGTTAAAAGTAAATAGAAAACAACCAACTTTTTTATCGAATTCTACACAAATTGTAATCTGATATATATAAAGCACCACTTCAAGAATAAACTCATCAGTGGCACTCCAAACTCAAACCAGTGAAATCACTGTCAAATCGCAAAAAACACCCAAAGTTGAAGAAAATCCTATGAAAACTCAGTAACAAATGAGTCGGTAGCCACACACACCGAAGCACACACATACAGTCCATTGTATGATAGTGCTAAATATACTCTATTCATTAGTTTTTCCATGCAAAATTTGTCAGTACAGAACACTACAAGAATTTCAGAGCAAGTACAATATGTATTGCACCTTTTTCTTGGTTTCCAGCATAATACAGAATTTTCAGTGCAAGTAAAATGTAAAATATGTACCTTAACTAGTGAACAATAACTCAGGATATCAACTAAATACACTACTTAAATATCATTATGCATGCTGTATTCCAGAAGATGATACATTTTGATATCAATTTTTTTATTTTTTTTATCAAATGAAGCTTTTTCAAGTGATCATGATAAATTTGTTTGAAGCTTCAACCAACCATGCTTGGTAGTATTTTGTTTCCCCTGCGTACAGGCATGATATAGTCATCTTCACATTCATAGTACACATTTAGGTTGGTTACAGGAGTAAAATAATCTCCATTGAAGAGGTCACGATAAATCCCATAATGCTCAGCAACTGTCCTACATTGCTGTGGTCCCGATTCCTCCAGCCATTCCTTTTGAACTTCCTCTAATGAAACTTTTACTGCAAAAGAAACAAATTAAACTGGTTGGAATGAAAATCAAGATTCTATGTCACAAGTATATAAAATAAAATATTTTCAAGTTCTCTACAAACAATTCATACTTTCTTAAGTAAATTAAATTCAATTTTTTTAGCTATTTCAAAACCAAAAATATAGGGCTCTGCTTTCTTACTTACTTAATTACATATGAGGCATGAAGACACACCTGGGACAGTTGAAATTATGGTGCACAGGTGCAAACCGTCAAACTTTGATGCACGACTTGTTTTTACTAACGTCAACTTAGAGACTAGCTCGCAACATTTTGGTGCAGTGAACAGGAAATATAGCAAGTCAGTCATGCAGTCTGGGCAACCGTCGACAATTAAAGGTTGGAAAACAAGTTGGACAGTGTCTGGTGGTTGTTGAACTTGAAATGTGGGTGGCTGTGTCCTTGCTTGCACAGAGATTGTCAAGGACAGCGCTGCTGAGCAACATTCTAAAGTTGGATGTTGTTGCTCACAGGTGTTTTCACTGGTTAGAACACAGTGGCTGGACAGATCAATTCCAGCGGTTTGACATGGTGGATGAGTTGGCATTTTGCGTCTTCTGTTCAACAGAAGTTCTAAAGCAATTATGAGGATTTGGACAACGAAGGCATATCAACGTTCCATTGTGGACTGTGCCTACAGTTCCCGCAATTTGGATCAATTGGATCTGTGACATTCCGTTTGGTAGTGATTTTTCAAGCAAAAACGGACAGTAAGTTCCAGTAAATTTCTGGATGGATTAAAAATCTTCGGGAGACTATCTTAAATATCTTAGTGCTGCTCTTCATCTGGCAACTGTCTTGGTTAACTACATTGGCAATTGACAAGTACAAGTGTGAAATATATCCTATATAAAAATCAGTAATTCATCTTTGTTACAACTATTCTTCAAGTCACAGATACCCAGTATGTCATTTTCTTACATGTCTTGAGACGAGCAGCTTGTTCAAGATCTTTGTTTCTGTGATTTGCAACGACAACACTTGTGTATTCACGACGGCTTTGCTTGATGGGCTTGTACTCCACTCCTATGTTAACAGGTGGTACTCTTGACTCCCCATTTTCTTTAGCCAATTCTAATTCAAATGCAATCAAACATCACTACTGAAGTATTTAAAAGTTTATCAAAACAACTGGCTTCAGCAAATGGTTAAGTTGTGTTTTGTTAAATGCCAACTATAATTGACATATCAGCACAGTGATAAACTATCTAAGCATGATTTTGTTGCAATCCAAAATCTCATCATAATTCTATTTTATACACTAGCATTGTTCTAAGATAAGAAATACTGTTAGTGACTGTACAAATCTGGAAATCCCATGTGCCAACTGCCATACTATTGCCAGAGCAACAAATATATACTGAGTTAACAAAGGACATCAGAGATGACAAAACTGATAAAAGAGAGCTGGTTAAATATTGCATCAAAAGTGGTTACATCAGTTTCTTTATTTAACAAAAGGTGTGAATAGAAGATGCAAAAGAGATGAACACGTAGAGGAATGACGGTTGGAAATAGAAAAGCTCATGTCTTCAGTTTACAGGCTGAGAAAGCTGTGTGACAACAGCAGCGTACAACTTGATCACCTGAATTCAGAGTACAACTCTTTTGAGGGTTACATTGAGCAGTATGTCTAAAACTGCGTCACTAAAACTTTGGTATTCCTGCATTTCAACAGGGCCAATTAGTTTGATATTATAAGGATACAAATAACAAAAGGGAACAAAACTCCGCAACTAGAAAAGGTGCATGTTTACAAAAGCACAGATACAAAAGCACAGAATGATAAAGATTCAAGTAGTAACAGCAAAAATCAAAAGGGTGCATAGTAAGAGTTCAACGTTAAACAAGTGAAATACATACAAGTACTAAGGTCAACATAAATTTTATAAAATAGCTTTTTAGTTTATGCGATTGCCCTACCTTAATAATAGGTTGGACACCAGTATCACTCAGTTAAAATATTATTTGAACAACAGTAAACAGTTTTTAGTAACTGTAAAGACAGCACTTACATTGGATGATTGGCCAACATTTTCTGACCTCTGAAGATGTTAAAGAATTTATCATTTTTATCATTATTATCCACCACATTATGTGCTGTTGATAATGTTGATATAACTGCAGCCTGATCTCTGATTTTTCTCAACTACTGGGCTTCAACTGGGCTTCTCAAACAGACTGCAACTGTTACTACAGTTCCACAGCTGCCTCTCGCAATATGAAAGCAGCACTACAGAAGTTAATAAATTATACATTATACATGTTAACCTTTGCACATCACAAGATTGCAACATCTGCTATGGGCCACTTGTGCTACGGACGCAAAATTGCAACACTATAGTTGCACCTACTAAAGCGGTTGGTAGTCAGGGAACCAGTATTTTTCCTACATAAACAGGTTAACTATTATTTAGGGCAAAAAAATGAGCTACAATTTTCCCATTGGTTATTTATACACACATGAGATGGTTATAAAGATATTACAACTGAAAGTTGGTGATCTGTTTAGTCTTTAGATAGCATTATATGACTGTGATGGCAAACAAAAACACAAGTTGGCAACTTGGCATACTATTTTGGTAATTCAAACTCTGATGAAGAGTAATTTTGAATGATTTACTGGATAGCAGGACGAAAAGAGTTGTAATTTGCATTCATACTAATGATTTATAGGCTCTTTTCAAATGATAATGAAAGCAGTGGTGTAAGATATTTTTGTAGCTTTACAAGAATCACTGGTTCAATTGTCATCACAGGTATTCTAAAGCGGAACAGGTGGATTTCTAACTTTACTTTTGCTCCACAGAATTGCAAATGTGCCTCAAATACTTATTGGTATCAATCAATTAAGAAAAGGAGTTAGTTTCATGTTTCGAGAAAAATTTCACACGATAGGCATTTTGACTGATGAACTACTGTGGATACATTGGAAACAAATCAGGACTTGTGCCAAGTTGTCTTCTCAAATTCTGATCACCATGCATCCACAAGTTCTTCGCATTTTATTTATCCACAGATGTTGCCGCGCTTCAATTCTTACACCTGATATTTAATACATTTTAAATCTCCAAAGGCAATTTTTTACCTCGCAAAAAATAAATATCTGTTGATTTGCCTGCATAAATATAATTTACTGAATGCATTTGTTATGTAAACAAGATGCGATATTTTCCCGATCACCGATTATCGCCCCAAACATAGTCACACGACATTACAGGACTTTCCAATCCTGCGTATATAACAAGTCCTCGGGTAACGAGAAAGGAATTAATTGCATGAAAAACAAGTATGACACCTCATCTAGTCTGCATTCTACTCACTTTTGGGGATTCAGATCCGCACTAGTTTTCAGGATATTGAACGTTTGGTAGAAACCTGCCTTCGATGATTTGGCTTATTTTGCAGTTTAATCACTTTCAAGGAATTGTATTCAGGTAGACCCTTTCACATATTCCACGTTCATTTTAGGCAGTGTAAAGTAACAGATTTCCCAAACAAAATACACTAAATGCAGATTTCCTTTCACTATAAACCAAGAAGCAATGAAAGTTAAATATAACCTAAACAGAGGCAGCACAATCATAAAACTAACCAAAACCATCACCATCCTACTGACAATGGCTTTTATAGTGTACGGACATAATCTACCCCAGACATAATCCCCGGACAGAAAATGCCCCATGCTAGGACATAACCTCCCCAGGCTAGGATATAATCACGTCACCCTCGGCCACTTGAGTTTGTTTCAATAAGAAGAATATATTTACAAATTGTTTAATTGTAACAATTAGCCTAATAGTACAAACCAATGGAAAAGTTAATTACACCATAGTCGTCTCAAGTTTGTCTCAAAGCTGCAAAAATATCTAAAAGCGAATATTTTGTCCAAATCCGTGCAGCGTTTCTTTGATAGATTTCCTTCCATCTCGCCGATCTTGGCACAGCTGCCTGACACGCCCCTATGAGCACCCACAGCGAAGGGTGATGATGACCCACCAGGCTCGCGGTCAACCGGATGACAACTTCCATTCGTTCAGTGTAAATTTCATTTTAGAAGTGAACGACATTAACAAGTCTTAACATTATACCTAAGTGACACTAACAAGGAGTATTAACTTTAGAACTGAATGACACTAACAAGTTTTAAGTTTACACCTGAATGGCATTAGCAAGTCTTTAATCTATACCTTTACGACATTAACAACCTGACACTACCAACAAAAACAGGCAATTAAGGTTTATCAATTAAATCTAGAAATTGTACAGAGGGGGATTTTGTCCGGGGGAGATTATGCCCTAGCCAAAATCGGGGGATTTTGTCCCGGGAATTATGTCCGGAGGATTATGTCCATGGGGATTATGTCCTACAATCGGCTTTTATTACTATACGTCCTCATATTTTCGCTCATATGCCGTGTCTAAGTATTAAAGTACGCCATTCTTAGTCTGTCCTCCTTTTGTTGTGCCCTTTCAACAGGATACTGTTCCACTAATTATTACTCGAATCTTTAAAAATTAAAGTAATGGCGACTACTGAATTGCCTGGCCATTAGATTACACTGGATTACACAACAAAATGCCCGTGAAAATGACCGCATACTTGCTAATCTTTCTTCGAATGTCTCAGAATGCTCGGGAAAGTCAAATCGACCGCTCTTAACTAGCGGATTTTTGCCACCAAACGATTCTGGAGGCTGTATACTATAATGTCTTGCACTGGCGAGATTTTTAAGTTGTAAATTTCTGAAAATCCTGCAAAACACCGCTACATTTCGTCCACATATCGCCATCTTTGACATGCTTTAGCCCACGCTGCCGACGAGAATCATATAGCGCAGTAACATTTTGACGTCATATAAGCTTCAAGGACAATCCAGTGTCAATCCTTCGCAGTTCAATGATACCCGGGACACAATCCTTGCCCGGGACATAGAGGAAAACTTCAGAAGGCAAAACTTCAAGGTTTTTAGGAATGATGGACCAGCATTCAGCTAGCCATCACAAACTTACTGCTTCCTGCTTATATAGACTAGCTACTGGTGCCTGCTCTGATGCAATTCACACTCACGTTCTCGAATGGTTTTTTGCATCTCTAGTCATACATGTACACGTTTTTAGCTTCAGAGTCATAACATAATCTCCAGACTTCTACAAAGTCCAGAAAAGTGGAGTTGTTTATAGACACATGCGCTTATAGACAAAACAATATTGATAGGCAGGTAGGGTTAACATAGGTTCCTTTACCTCAGATACTCTGTCACTCTGCCCAGGATCCCACCCGGATCTTTGCCCAAGACCCTCATTATAGACTTGTGCTTATTACTCTTGCACTTCTCCATCTATTGTTAAATTTATAAGGCTTGTTAGTAAACAATAATAGTTTTGGTTCTCATATTATTCGCCAGATCGTACCACCATTCAATGTCACAGGCTCTCAGTCACTGGCGTAAACTTGTCCAAAATATTGGGGGGATTTGGTTATTTATTGTACACTTGTTGCATTGGGTATACAGTCCATCTCAATTATTGGGGGGCACGTGCCCCAACTGCCCCCCCACCCCCAGAGTCTACGCCTATGCTCAGTCCAAACAGCTGCACTGCGTGTGTGCACGTCTAAGGATTTTATTGCATAGATCATATGTATGGGTACATGAATCTTGTAGAGCGCTATTTCACACAAGTGCTCCAGTACCACACACCATTGACTATATAGCGGTTAGAACATTGAAGAGTGGTGCATTCATGAATTCACTTCATGAAACAAGTCTAAACTATTTAAAACTCAGTAGTAATATATGTAAGTAGTGTATCCATGCTTCTATCCTTTCCAAAAAACTGAATGAGTAATGTATGCATGTATTTATGTATGTACAATAGTACATGATGAATAATGTATGCATGTATTTATGCATGTACGATTGTACACGCAATGTATGTAGGCATGCACCTGTTAATTCCTTTGAAAGCTCTCAAATTTAAGGTGATGAGAATCTCTTAGTAATAAACATTAACCACACATGTAAAAATTGCAATATCTTTAATATAAATCATTGACAAAATCACCCTGAAGTTCAAAATTAGTAAAACTAAGTTATAAGCCCTATTTAAGTCTTCAGCCTCACACACCAAGAGTCACTTAATCTTAAGCGACTGGTGCTTGAGGCGGAGTCTGGTTACGCACAAACACAAATGCAATAAATAACACCAGCGCTTGAGAAGTAGGCTGGTGCCCTGCGCTTGGCTTTCAAGTGGTGCTTTAGAAGTTTGTAGTTTACGAATATGATTATAATGATGATTTCCTACTTCTATAAGATGTTGTAACACTTGCAATTGGCATCAAAGGATTAAAACAATACAAGAAACTGAGAAATGCGGTAATATGTAATTTTCCTTCCATCAAAAGGCAAATGACAGCCAACCTAATATTCTTGATATAAGCTTAAACATTACAGTATCACAGTGCATATTTAGTAAAAGAATACTCATGATAGTGAAAAGCGTAGAACTTGACATCATCATAAAAGGTCCACTGAGTAATGTGGTTTGCAAACAGCTACTGCTCAACAGTATCTGCACCTTATCTGACTTCAGTCAACACTTGAAAAGTTCTCTTGCCAGCAGTGCACATATCGGAGTACACAGCTTAATGAACAAACGAATCTCCATTATCACAAGCAAAAGCCAAACCTATACTTAAAATACGCACAATACATATGCTACTAATGCAATGCCCAGGACAGCATCTCACAACCAAAGTTCACAAGATAGCAAAATTAGGTTGTATACAATTAACAAATTTACAATTTTCAGGCATTAAAATATCTTAAGTTTAAAACCTAGTATCAGATAATAAAAATATTTCTAAAATATTTAACAAAGTATTTAAATCTTTGTAGCTCCTCTACATAATCACAATCGTAATCACAGGTTCTAATCAAGGATGTGAAAAAGACTTTCTCAAGGTCCAGGACTCCGAACACAACCCTCTCGAGGGTTGAGCTGCCACATTCCGTTTAACCAGGTAGCGTTCACACAGGTCCAAACTTAATCAGGAAACACAATTTTATATTAAAACACTGTTCAAAATTATAATAACTTGTATTGGGAATAGAAAGAAGTACCCTGTCATAAAAAAATACTACAATGTGGACCCTGTTAACATGCTGCCATTGGGAGACAAGTCAACAGACATGGCACATTAACTAGACCACATGTAAAAACAACCTATTGTCTAACTAACTCTGTTCGACTGACATCCAACTGACCATCAATCAGTCTGTCCTAGCTGACCATCAGTCCATCTATCTGATATGCAGTTCACCCATCTGACTATAAGTTCGTACATCTGACTGAACGTCATCTATTCGCCTGACTGTCAGTCCGTCTATCCAACCAGCTGTCTGTTTTAGCCGACTGTCAGTCCATCGATCTCACTTAATAATTCTGGAAAAATTAAATACACAATCCAATCTGGAGCAACATCTTAAAAAAAACAAAATCAAAGTATCAAATGAACACATAGAACAATAACTGTCATGATGATAAAGTATGACTAACATGAAAGAAATTCTCAATACCCGTTAGTAATGGCTTGAAGAAGCTGCCTTCTTTATCACACTTGATTGGTTCAGGACTATAAACTTTTAACATGAAATGATCACAGCAACCTCACTTATGGAAGAGCAGACTAAAACAGAAAGCTGGCTGGAAATGAAGCCGTTTTAGAGGACTGATCATATTCATCCATTCATTCAAAGATTTATAAAGCGCCTCTTCAAGGGAACTACTTAGAGGTGCTCCCGACAACAGCACATGCTCAAATAGGGTGCACAAAAATTCAGTCTTCTGCATTACTCTTATGAACAGACTTCCCACTGTTCCATGTAAACTCCTATCTTCGACAGACAAATAAGTTTAAAATATCACACAATTTAAATTAGAAGTTTTATTGTTTACCTGCTATTTAGCAGGGTCTTTAAAACATATAATTATTCTTAGTAGCTAACCAGAAAATTTCCACTCTGCCAGATAATCAAAAACTAATTGGAGTAAAAGACAAACAGATGAAATTTCCCAGTGTTCTGTTCATATCTTACAGAACCACAGAAACATGTTTTCAATTGTATCTGTGCCTTACACAGCGTTCTGTAACAAAGAATGAGACTCACTGGGTTATCAATATCATATTGTGGCAACATACAAGAAACCCATATGCTATCGATGCATGACATAATAATCATGGTAGTACATCAGGACAGCCATTGGCAAGCCAATAATCAATGACATCCATACAATCACGTTGCCGTACTTTCCGAAATTTGCTGTCAATATTGCCAGAGGAATCTGTAAACACAACATTTAAAAATATATGTACAGTATGTATCCTGCAATGCACAGGACAGCTCCTCACAACTGCCACTCATTAGTTAGTATTTCAAACACAGAATAGTAACCTAATTATAAGAAACGATGACATAAGACAATCAATAGGTATCCAAACAACTCTGCTAAACAAAAGTCATCCAACGAAGGCTGGCATCATGAACTGATGACGATGATGATGATAACGATGATGATGAGTAACCTAATTCAGTAACTCAAGTGACAGAAAATGTTTACTTACAACAAAGTGCTCTAACTTAATTCAAAAAGTCAAATGCATTTGCAGGACTGTAACATACTTCACGACTTTATAATAAGTTAAATACCAACAAAAGTAATACTGCAAAGCAAGGTTAAGAAAAACACCAGTTAAGTAAAACATCAGAAAAACATCATAATTCATGTAGGCATCTTATTTAAGTAGGAGGCTTATTGTCTTATAGAAAACTGTAAGCGATTGGAGTCAAGCACGATACTGGAATCAAGTAGATCATAAAAGACAATACAGCAAATCAAGAGTTTCTTACCTGAGCGAGCAGCCCCATAAATGACCACATACGGAACATATGCAATGGAATGCTGACCAAATACTACAATTAAAAAATCCATATATCAGCAGAAACAGGAATTAAAGCAAGTAAAAAAGTCTGCATGTGTTACTCACATTTGCAAAATTTATGAAATGTAGCATTACTTGAATGTATTTGAAGGTCCAATCACCTCTGGCTGAATTCTGGAAAATCAGTTCACCTGGCTTGGGAGCTGCGGCGATTTTAAATCAACTTGCCTAATCTGCAGCCTAATTATTGTTCACAGATTTCTCTTCTCCACTATTGTGCATGATCTGTGTGTGACCTAAGAACAGAGATTGACCATCTTACAGCATGTAAAGAATGTATGTCAAATGCGTTTTTACACCGTGTGTCAGAATCGCGCAATATGGCACTTTATTAACTTCGGATGTCTAGCTGTACAGTCTAGACACCTCTTAAACACAGTATTTATTTTCTGAGAACATCAGTCGCAGAACAATATATGCACCAACAATGATGTCAGTTATGTTCAGTATTCGCTACAAGGTAAACATTCAGATTTGCTGTCGACAAAATGGACTCAAATTCATTATTTCAAATTGCTAATTCTAAGGAAGCTATGACCAATTTTGGTCTACTGGCTGAATGTCCTCATTCCAGTAAAAAGTTTAGGGGATCCTGGATGACAGTCTCTGGTACTGTCATGCTAAACCTATCCAGATTACATAATACACAAAGTGCTTTAAGATAACAGAGGGTTGAGTTCATGACGTCGAAGGCAATGACAGCAGCAAGTTGCGCAGGTCTTCTACAGATCGGCTCCAATTGTGACATCCTACAGTCCATTGGAGAGAAGGCTGGTGCTGGACAGCAATCAGTTGAACGATGAACTTAGCCCATCTTTTGATGCATGAACTCCAGATCACCTGTGGCCATAAATGATGGCTGTATGGCAGTTTTTGTGCAAGGAGGTGGATGATGCTAGAAAGCAATGACCACAGTTATTGAGGGTTGTGTTTGTCCCGTTCGATCACCTTCTCCCAGTAAAGCATCTCCTTTTCTCAGAACATGCCAAAGATTTGTCATATGTGAGGGATCCAGGCAGCATGATCCTCAGCATTGCAAGTTTGCCTGAATCATCTATCAAGTCATCTGACTTGTCGACAAAGATCATGACAGCAAGAAGCCCCCGGGGCAATTCACAGTCCTAAGGGATGGGGACTTACAACCTGAGCGTAGCTGGCACAATGCTTCATAAATAGCACAATGCTTCAAATTATGCTCACTTCTAAATAAATCAAAAACCGTTCGGTTTCAGCCTCTATCAATAAACTGAAATTCTGTTATGGTTTAAGCCCTCATATCAAGATCTCAGAGTTTGATAATGGAAATCACAAACACAGTATAAGCTTACCTCATGAAAGAAGGCAGATACAAAGAAGACGATTATGCTGGCCCAAATCTTTGAGATTCCCACTCTAAGCAGCGGTTTGTACAGATGTCTGATAAAGTAATAAAATCTCGTAGTTATTAAACAATAAAGCTGCAGTGTGACTTAGGGCTGTACTAGTGTCAACTGCTGTCACTTGCGGGAGTAATGAGATCCATGACAAAGCTAATCATACATGTATATACAATTATACAAATCTGTCTTGCCAGATAAGGTTTAGGCAGTAGACTAAACCCACCCTCAAGGAACCGAGAATATTGGTTCCTTCATTAGGACAATGGCCAAGTTGTAATTCAGGCCTTTGTCCCTTTGTTCATTCCTTTTAATTTCATAGTCCATTGAAAATCTTTTGGTGTCACAATAAAAAATTTGTCGAGTGACTATGAACCACTAGTCATACTGCACAGTTGTCTCTGGATTACTTGCCTTAGTACAGTTTCATATACTAATAAATATCACATTAATTGAGATTAGATTCTGTGTTTATGTGGTATTTAATGTATTACCTGCTTGCCCATTTATGAACTGGTATGTTCCAAGTTTTCCAAAAGTACTGAATTGTATCTGCATTCCTAGAAAGGCATAATGCAACCAATTATCTAGTGTACACAGCTATACATACAATGATTGCTATTGTGGACATTAATTTAGCACTTGGAAATAAGCATCAAAAAGAAATATTAAAAATATTTGCTAAACAACAACATTTGAATTGCACATGCAGTCAAGAAAACTATCTATAAATCAGAAAACAGCTTACTTTATTAGAAACCAAAATGCTGCAAAACCTGCACTGAGCAAAACCTGGTTTTTGTTTTAAACTTTTCTAATGTAACAGATCAACATTACCAATTTCAAATAAATGAAAACACTTAAAGTGCAACTTTCTTTACCAAAGTGAAACTTTCTTTACCAAAGGGGTAATTTTTAATTTTTAGTCAACTTTCCTCAACATCATGTTCAACTGGCAGTTGCTGGTACCTCACATTTCAACCCAAACCTGCACAAGAGGGAACCCAATAAAGTCTAACAATTACACAGTGGTCCATTTAACACTGTAATGATGAGCTGCATTGTTTTCCTAGTCATATTTAGTATACTCTCGTCATTAAAGTGTTAAGTAAGCTTCTGAGAGGCATTCCTGAAATTCACCATTATACCATTACGTTAAACCACAACAGAAAAGGCACAAAATTTTTCAACTTTTAGTTAAACATTTTCAATACATTTAAACTAAACATTAAAGTTATATACACAAAAAGATGCAAAGTTTACTTGCCACCAATCTTTGTAGAATGTTCGGTCTCCAAATCGAAGAACTTCTGCAAGAACATTGAGGCAGGAATGGAACATCCAGTAGAAGAATATCAACCATATTAAATGGTTTGGAACCTGAAGATGTTCAACAAATAAAACTGATAGTTTTAAAAGAAAATCGCCAGACAATTTCAACTTCCAACTTCCAGCATTGGAAGTGCAAGTGGTTTTCCCCAACACTCTCTAGAACCTTATGATGCTCCTTGAGTTTCACCATGCCCAGGTCACTTGCAGCTCTCTATTTCATAAAGAAAATGATTCATACTTAACAAAAAGTGTCAGGAAAACATGCGATTTAAACTGACTTATACGTCAACAAAATACACAGCATCAATAGACTCCTTACCGCTAACTTCAAAAGTCTTTCAACCATCTGTGAAAATATCTGCTCCTGGAAAGGCACGAGGGAGTTATTTATAGTAGGGATGATCCACTGCAATAAATAAAACCAGATGAATTATATGAAAATCATTCACCACCAAATTATTTGTAAATACACAATTCCTCTTTCTCATTCTGAATCAACAAGGCAGGCAAAGATGAAACAGCTTTTGAAGATATGACCTTCCTGTCTGCTATATATATATATATATATATATATATATATATATATATATATATATATATATATATATATATATATATATATATATATATATATATATATATATATATATATATATATATATATATATATATATATATATATATATATAAGGAAGATCATTTATTTGCACCTGTTACCTCAAATAACTGATGATGATCTACTATCAGTGTGAGATAGTATTGCACTACATAACACTTGACGATGCACCATAAACTCTGGCAACTAAAAGTATTCTTAGAGATGGTCTTTCTTCCTGTTTGCAGCTCAAATTTAGACATAACAAACACTGCACCTCTTATTTACCTTAAATGATTTGATCTCTTTCAAGTTTGAAAGCAAGAAGTTACAATAACTACACACATAACCTAATGAATACACAACATTAACTTTATAAATATTGAAGATTATGCTTTTCATTTCTTACCTTAAAGAAAGCAATAATTAAAAATTATCTATAGTGCTAGCCATAAAGTAAAACTATCCCAAGGTCTGTACATCCTTCGTTTGGAAGCCTGAACCCACTAGCACTGGATTAAAACTGCAGTATTAATTAATGGTGTTTTGTGTAAAATTTAAATCATCTCATAGAAGTGCCACAAATTAACACAGAAACTAGGCCCACTGAGACCCATGTGGGTCCTTTGGACTTTTTGGTTGACCCATTCACCTCTGCCTCAATGTCTGTGCATTTGATTGTTGCAAAATACTGTAAAGAAGAGAAGTCAACAAATGTCTATCAATAAAAGGCAAGAAGAATACTTCTCATTAGACTATCAGATATGTTATTAAGCAAATGAAATCCTGTTACATACTGCTAAATAATCAATATTTGCAGTTACCTGCTGAATGAGGCTGAGCATTAGTCCACACAAGAAAATCTAACACAGAATAAAATGACTACTTTTAATTCAGATTTAATCTCAAGGTGATAGAATCTAATGCACATTATATCAATCCCTAGAGCAGTGAAGCCTATTCTCAGATCCAGTAAACTTTTAGAATGTCAGACCATTCTCACATTTTCAAATAGTTGATACAACATTTATTATTATTTCAGGATTTAACCAGTGCAAGTTAATCTTTTAATGACAAGAGGGATTAGTTTTCCAAGCATTTCAGTACACACTCATCAGTTCACAATCAATAATAACTGTTTCTAATTTTTGAGGATCTAATGAAACTGTTGAAGACGTTGCTGATCATAACCATGCCCAACTGGTGTCTCGTTCCATTAAAAAAGGCATCTTGTAAAAATAATAGTGCAATAACATATTGTTATCGTGCTGTTATAATAAATATTCAACTGCTATGCAAGTAATAGTTTACTTTTATTATTTCTTTTCCTAATTATCATTGTTAATATTTCTTTTCCTTTGTTTCATGCACCTCTTTCTGTATAACTTGTCTGTCAGCCACAGTGCACTTGCAGGTGGTCTATTAAACAACATACTTACTTACTTACTTTTTTTTACTACAAACCTGCATGAACGAACAACAGCAAAACTTTAAATTCAGCCAACACAATACCATGCTATATCGAGGATGCATGAGAATAAAGCAACTTATTAGGAACTGACTTACATTTGGGACCAATACCTCAATGCTCAGCATAATACAGGTTTTGGCTTATAATGAAGTACGTTACAAAGGAAGTATTGTTGTAACAGTAAAACTAAAAACAGATCAAGTCAACGATACCATTTCTGCAACACGCTTCAGGAGAAACCTCATTCGAATTCGAGCAGACCTTGGAAAGTTCAGGTCATAACAGAGAGTTGGAGCACATATGAAATAATACACATCTAAAAAATCAAAGAAATGCATCACAAGAACAAAGCTGAATGTGCCAAACAGCCCAGCGATTGACTACACAATAAGAAGCTCAAGTAACTCCATACCTAGCATCTTATTTGGATGGGATTCAAGGTAAGTTCTTTATAGGAGATAAAAGATCACACTTGGGCTGGATCAATAAGCTTACTGCATTAGTCATTACTTATATGTGGGGCGTTGTATGCCACCTGCCAAGGGGTTGGAGGGGAGAAGCCAGGTAGAGAATGGAAGATGTTAGTGGAGCGCAATAAAACATACAAAGGGCAAACTGTACTAGTAGTTATTTGCAGCAATTTTTTAATGTAAAACTCAACTAAATAAACACAGTAATCGTACATTGTTTTGAAATATGCAACAAAGGCACAACCATAAATAATTACCAGTGCCATTAAATGTATTAAGTTTGTCATAATAAAATCCAGTCTGCTAAGTTTGGTCTGAAGGTCTAACTTAGATAAGTTTATGTAATAATAAAAATCTAAACTGCTGAAGTTTGGTCTCATGGTCTATTTTAAGAACTTTAAGTTACCTGACAAAACTTATACACTTACCTTTCAGGTAAAGGTTGTCTGGATAAACTTGAACTACAGCATCAACTTTTTTCCCATTTCCAGTAGAAGCTAAAAGCAAACAAGACAGTTTCAGTGATCAATGCAAGTTACTTAAGGTAAAAACATTTTCCACAGCTACAATCTTACCAGCATTGCATTCAAATTTTAGGCAAAAACCGAGATCACATTTCAGACAAATGCCATCATTAAAATAGGAACACAGCATTTTAAAATGCATTGTAAAATAGGAACCTTAAATTGGTTTGCTTCTGTCAGACATAGCATACTAATCTCAAGTCTCTGGTTATTTATACATCACCTTTTAAGACACTCTCTCAGGCAATGGAACACAGTTATTTAACAGATCTAAAAAGTACTCATGAATAGAAATTGAAATGCCAGAGCATTTCTATTTTCAGAGGAAGACTGTTCTAGGACAAAGGCAGTGTGCCAGAGAAAGTGGCAAGTCATGCCCAAGCCACTGTATGGCAGCATGGACAGAGATCTAACCAAATAAAAACCTTCAAATAACATAGTTAAGGTAACACTAACTAAACAATTAAGACAGAAACAGTATCATTTTGATTTGGATGAACAAGAACAGAAGAACATCATCAGTGTAGAGAATTTCAGGGATAGCATCAAAAAGAATAACCAGTCATATAATAGCCTTACTCCATAAGATTTTAGGACGACAGTCATCATTCACGAGGCAAATCTAATAATAGCATTTAACACTTCAACGGCAAGCTGCATTGGTTTCCTAGTTGCTTTTGGTACACTCTCATCATTAAAGTATGGCATAGTATGGTATCTGGAGATTTATAAAGCACCTCTCTCAGCGAGAACTATTCAGAGGTGCTCAAAGTGTTAATAGAAAAGAAATCAAACAACATGTGAAAATTGGAACAAAGGATTACATAATTGGTCCAAGCAAAAGATAAGCTCTGCCACAGAATGACTTACTAGAGCAAAGAATCATTCGCTTTTGTATCTTGCGTTGAGAGGAGTTTAGATGTTCACGGCACCAAGAATTCACTTGTACATATGAGATCAGTTTCAGAAAGACGATAATATAGATGATCAACATAACAGACGATGACACTGAAATAAAAATTTTAACAACTAATCCACTCGCTAATAGTTGAAAACACGCTGGTATGCAGAAGAAGAAAAGTAGCCCTACACATATCATAATGATAGGCAGCCATAATGGCCAGTGGTCTTCCATGCCACCTGATTTTGCCACTCATGGTGTACAATCAATGCATGCATGTTGTAACTGGGTTTGCTAAGAGATACTAGAACACAGATCCTGAAAATGTTCTATCCACGTGTGGATAACATTTAAATATAGTTCATTTTTCATTGCAGGTCAAGTGCAGGCTGCACGCTTTGTGTTCTAAAGATTGTGGCTGAGCAGACGTTGACCCGTAGTATGTACACAACTGTTTGTCATCAAGCCACACAACTGATATCAGTGGTATCAGTCAGGAAGTATGCTGCAAATCTGGCAATTTGTCTAGCAATTTGATCTTGGTTTCTAGCCAAAACCGAAATGTTCAGTAGTCCAATATCCTCCTCAGAAACGTATAAGTGCCTTAATTTATGGCACACCAATCACCAGTGTGATCAACAGTCATTCCACAAATAAACAAGTTAACGATGTTAATGATATTAAAAATTCAAAGGATATCAAGCGAACTTTAGATAAAAATTACCAAAATGACAGCATCTGAGGATACTACACTCGTTAGATAATATAAACAACTAACCCCATACCAAAAATATATCAACAGAATTATTGTCTCACATGGATTTGGAGGAGCACGGAGTATAACAACTGCTGGAAAAGTGATTTCAAGTAGCAGATTGGCAGTATGCAGATAAACACCGAACATTTCAGTAAACAGTCTCTGCAAAACAAAGAACAGATCAACCATGAACAGTTTCTTACACAGTAGGCAGGACATTAATCGGTTACAAGCTAACCAGGTTACAGGTCAAGTTGAAGAGAAAACAACAGAACGTGCAACCTCTGCCGCAGACTGATCTTAAAACAGGACAGATTGCAAACGATAAATTAGAGCAGTCGACAACAGTAAGTTAAAAACATAAAGTTTATAAACCACCTGTCAGATTGACCTATGTAAATCAGCTTCCAAGCAAATGTATTTCTTGCCAACATTAAATCTTATCACATTCTATTCTAGACTGGAAGTTAATTAAAGTTTAGGAGTCAAGTTCTATTGCCTAAACTCCTTTTTCTATTTTTAAGCCATGCTATATTTTGCACTGATAAGTGAAACCATGTTGAAGGAACTAACAACACAATCATCAGTTCTTTACTGTTAGACACGGATTTACATTTATCTAATTCACTGAATATAAACACGTAAAATTATCTATATTACAAAAAATAAACCCAGTTTGACTCCCTGGCCTTCCTATTCATCCCATCCTACTCTGTGGTCAAGTGTGTTCACCTGGTGAGGAATGCTGTTCACAAAATTAAGCAACCACTTCATGGACTTAATTATGGAAAAATATAGGGTTGGCTCAATCCATGGTAAATCTACCTACACTACTGAGAAGCTCAACTATATCTGCCTATAGAAATTTTACATCTGCATTTCAGTTCTTGTTTGACCACAGTTATCTCCCTGACAGTACAACAGCTTTGCCATAATAAGTGCTAAATAATAACTGAATAAACAACTTGATAGGGTGCTGTATGAATGCTCTTAAACGAAATGTTATCACTGACTCTAGGGCCTTAGATCCGTCTTCACTGCAATCGTGATATTATGGTCACCATGATGCATACACATGCAGCAACACCGTCAGCAAGATGTGAGGATAGTCCATTTAAGCTGGCACAATGGCCTATCGGCATTTGTTAGCCACTTTTCAAATCAATTTTTAGGAATCACTCTTAGTTCTTTACATTCAGCAACTACTCCTGAGTGACTGTTGTGTCCGTTTATAAAGACAAACAGGGCTGGGAGTGCTCCTGAGTAGCCAATCTTGAAGGGGCGCTATATAAAACTGCTTTAATAATAATAATAATAATAATAATAAATCTAACAGTACACTCCATAAACAGAAAATGTTACCTGTGACAAAAGCAATTCTAATCCAAAAGCTGTCAAAACGAAGATGTTTAATGCTGCAAAAATTAAAATTCAGCATTAATAGATTACACTTCAATAATTATTTCAATTGAATGTATAAATGCATGCATAAAAAATTAACATAGCATCTTTTAAGTAACTTAAAAAGTGCTGCTGTTCAAAAAGAAAATATTGAGTTACAGTGTGTGGACTTGTTTGCACACTCCCAGTTTATACACCATTCTGCTTAACCTTTAAACAACAGGAAGAATTGTTATCACCTAAGGCCTGACAAAGAGTGATTTTACTGTATAATGACCTATAAAGTAAACCAGTTATCTTGGTCAGTTCTTGACCTACAGACATAACGTAAACATCGTTCTTTAGCATTTTACCTCCTTCCCATTCGTTCATCTAGAGTTAGACAAAAAAATGCTTGGGGCACTCAAAGCTGCCTCAAAGTGAACAATTCTCCAATTTTTTTAGTTTTCTATGTTCAAGCCCCTATATAAAAATATCTTTAGTGACAACATGTGCAATGTGAGCATAGAAAATGTGCAGAAATTGTCAGATTCATTGAAACTGTCATCATTTGAATTTAATTCCTCAAGCAAATGGCCAATTTATTCATCCCAGGTTCGTCGGAGAGTGTTTCATCATCTTGGGTCATTTAAATACATGATAGATCTAAATATCCATTTTGATTAGTTCAATTACGTGATTAGGCTCCAATTCTAAAAATATCTTCCACTCATTTCTGTGCTTAATTATATTATATTGGCCCATATGACAAAGTTTTGAAAAGATAATGTTTTTGATAGGTCAACAGACGTCATTATAATAGTACATGGCTTTGGTACACGCTTGTCATCACCCTCCCTAGTACACTCTAGTGCATGCTCGTTATTGTTGAGTTAACACTAAGTGGTGTTACTGCCCTCACAGCTGTTAACTTAACATGCCATGTACCAGTTAATGCACTGCACAAGAACTGCAGTAAAGCACTAAATATTGACTTTTTCAGCATTATCCCATTTACAAGAGGCCTAGTTTACATGCAGTATCACGAGATATGTCCCCTTATGACTTCACGTTAACAAGTCCACACTGTAGCCAAGATTAATTCATCAGAGATAGCAACACTTATCATCACACAAAGTAAATATCATGATGTTTTCTCCATTCTTGTATGGGTTAAGTGCATTGTCTCATCTCCTGCATATTTACAAATGCTGGTTTCGTTCAGTTTTGCGTTTCATTGACTGCATTTATTTAGATAGCCCAGATGGCCTGGTATTTAGCGAGTGGGAGGTGCTATCAATAATCCAAGTATTAAACATGATTTAACTTACTGTGCTTTCCAGCATGAAAATTTTTACAGCGCTTTTCAAAACCTGCATGAAAAGTAGTTGATTTTTAGAAGAAATTATAAAGTGTTAAATTAATAGCCTACCAATGAGTAAGATGAATGATGGCCAGCTGGAAGGGTCTTTCAGAAACACAGACAGCCACATGATTGGATCTATCAGAATTCCATATCTGTTTGAAAGAACAGAATTCATGTATAGGCAAACAAATTTTATTAAATGTTTTGCATAACTGCAAATAGTAATTATGCAATAATATTAAGAAGGTAAGTAAGTATATTACTTATTATACCAGATGTGCATTTGCATTCTGGTGTACATACATCAACAATTGGTGCCTAATGCCACAGTAAAATGTTTAGCTCATGTTGTGAAAGTGAGCATGTTCTGCATGTTTTGGAAGTAGGAAAGGGTTCCAGAAAGAATTTGGAAAAGTCGTGTAAATGCATGTATTGCGAAATTATGATAACAGTGCTATATAAGTTATTAGATTAGATCAGATGTATTGTTATTGCTGTGCCTCTGTATGTTGTCATTGTTATAATTACCATCCCGACCAATGTCAAGTGCATTCACTTTTTATCATTTAAGTAAGACTACAAATCTAATGGCTATTAAATTTGACATAATTTAAAAAGCACCACAAGCACAACTTACTCCAGAATATTTTCTAAAGCCGATCCACCAGTTGCCAAGACCTGAAGCAAAATTTACACCAAACCTCAGAAACATATCTGCTAAGACGCATCTTAAGTCAGACTTTCTGTCACAGAACTAATTCCAGATTTCTTCACTGAATAAAGAAGAACCCAAAGGAAAGAACAAGCTCTTAATAGCCACCAAAAACGAAGAATAAATTCTTGACAACCAGCACATCAATGATTCGCAAACATCTGACAACTATAAATTTTTTGTAAAACAGAGAAACATAAATTCTGTACCCACAGAACTCCGTTCACAAAGTGCAAGAAATTTGACAGGTTGGACTCTGCTTGGATAGACAAAGTTAGAAATTGTGGCAGACCAATAGTTTTATTACAAAACAACAGATAAGGGTCACAAAAAAGAAATTTTGAGGTTACGATTTACGATTTACACTGAGCTGGCTGCTGCGAGGTATTAACACTGATACATATGAGAATTGAATAAAGTGCTCAGATATGCATGCATTACGTTTTACGCACTTCAACGAACAAACCCACCAGAAGAATGATAGACCAATTCATAATCCCTTGGAAGTTGGTGAAGCCGCTTGTGGAGCTAAACAAAGAGTCTGACGTTTCATGACACCTGAAACAGAATTACAAATCTTAGAATAAAGAGCAACAAAGATATGTTCCTGATAGCATTTTACTGTCACAGTAGGTGTTCAATATTCTGGGTTGCTATAAGAAACTGACAACATCTGCCAGCAATAAAGGCATTTTCTGGTCCACGGACTCTTTTATTATGCTTCTGCGTCAGTCATCAGATTTATTACCTCAGGAATGTCCCTCTGATAACTGTAGTGAAACACAGGTGTAAAATAAAAGTGCAATTAACTCTACCTATGGCATATTTATCAAATGAAATTTAATAGCCATTTTCACTTTACAATCAGAAGTCAAAGAATACAAATATTGTTAAACTAGTGAGTCGACAGCTCCACAAATTTGACTGGCTTATTCTTGCTCAATGAATAACTATTGATTACTTGTGTTTTTCTGAGAAAATTTTGAGAAATATGACAGCATAAAAATTTTAAAATCATTTTTTGACCTGCGGCTTCCAATGCCGAATATTATCGAAAAGCAAATAGTCTGTTGTTTCTTCTACCCTATTCTAACAAATCCTATTCTAAATCAACCATTCTCTGGCCAATATGCATTTTGCCCCTCAGGCTCCACATACACTGCCTTAATAGCCCTAACCCATCATGTCACTCATATGCTAAGTTCCAACCAGTATGATCATTTGGATGCCTTAGATTTCTCAAAAGCATTTGATTCCATAAGTTGTCATCTCTCACCAGCTTGCCAAATTCCAGCTAACGTCTCTAACTGGTCTATTAATTTCTTAGAAGGCCGACAACACTGTACTAAATTCCATGATGAACTATTAACTTTAATATATATTATTGCATGTTAGTATAATAGTTCACGGCTCTAATTCAGATCCTGTAACTTTCATTATCTCCATTTCAAGCCTTAAAACTGTAGGCCTACACCCTCAAAATATTCTTATTAAGTATGCTTAATACCTTTCTCTAATAATTCATCCATCACCTCTGAATTAGATCATGTCGAGTCTTGGGCCAAAACTTGATTTCTTAAATCATAGTAAAATGTATGAAATTATTTTACACAGGCCCAGAGGGAATTTTACCAATGTAAATGCTCCTTCATCTAATCCTGGACTCCTTAGGGTTCATAATTTATTCATCTTAGGAGTAACTATCTGTGACAATCTAAACATTTCCAATCACGTCAACAGCATTTGTAGTCAGGCCCACCACTCCACACATGCTCTTTGCACCTTCGTAGCTCATGGCCTACAAGGGCCTAGCCTATATGATGTGGTTAGAGCAACTATCCTCTCTAGAAGACTATATTTCCTCTGCTTGGTGGGGCTTTACTACTCAAAATGCCTCTTCTCTGGAATTAGGAGCATTATTGGTCATGTCCTTCATGACTTATTGCCTCAAATTAAATTGACAGGATATATGTTATGCCCTAGAGGTCATAATCTAATTATACCCCACTCTTATACCTGGTTAGAAAAACTTTTATTATTTGACGTTATTTAATTAATAAAACTTCTCTAAATTTCTTTTAAAAATCTCTCTCTTAACTTTGTTCGCCTTTAACAGAAATGACTCGTCTCCTTTTGTGTACCGGTACCTTAGACTTCCATTTAGCCATAGACTTTTGACTATTCAGTTTCTATTATTTCTTTTTATGATGCCTCTGATGTAGCATAATTAGTTCTATTTTTCAACTCTTTCAACTTTTTGCTCACTCTTCTCCAAATTTTATTTTCTTCATATTACTTCTGTGTTTTATATTTTCTCTCAGCTTGTTCACCAATGTGCGGTTCGCTTTTGCTTTTTCAAATAAATAAATAAAAATAAAAAAATAATAAAAATAATAATAATAATATTCAATAGCCAAATATATGACATATCAAATCAACTTGACGGAGGTAACGTCACGTGACACACCTTTTTTCGGTTCAAAAAAAGAAGAAAGGAGACAATACTGTAAACAATTAATATACGAATTTGGCTTGTTATAGGCTACGACAAGAGCTGCATTCTACTTGAAAGAATAAAAAATTTCAGGATAAGAAGGCTACGTTAAATACGAAGGGAAATTAAAATACCGAGACTTCTCAAACTTGACATTATCAACATGTGACTTGTAGCCTAAGTTGTAGGCTTTTCCGATATTGTCTTGGTTTTAGCATTTAATTTTCTCTTAACATAAAGAATTCCTTCTGCTTGCTTTATCTGTCATGTTTTGAAACTGTAGTTTAAAATAATTAATTATAATGCGGCCGGTTTGACAGCTACGGTGATCAGCTGACTACATATCATTATGTGCGATACGGTGAATGATAATAGTGTTAACGCACCTTGTGATGCAGCCCCCATTTAGAACGCAGTTATTTAAAACGTTCTTGTTGTTATTGTTGCTGTTCGACGATTCCTTCATTTTTGATACGGTCATTTCTTTATCGGTGCCACATTAATTAACTCACGTCGTCTTGTTCTTTTGAAAGACCGCCTTGTGAAAGACTTAAGTAAATCATTATTGATCGCTTTTGAAAAGATGTCTAATGCATTCCGTAAGTAGGTTATGACCAAAATAACAGAAATGTTATTGGATGGAACCAGACTAAGCAACTCCGCCCACTTAGACGAGAGAATTCTTTGAACATATGCGCCGTGTTAGGTCGATGGGTATAACCACAGTATGTAATTATTTTAGCCTACTGTGGTATAACCATCGACATATTCATATAATTATAGGTCGATGGGTAGAACGATGTTGCAACTAAGTTGAATTGTCGCGTTAAAGTGTTTTTATCCGTAGCCTGTGATTAAGATATCAATATTTATAGTCACACCGAACGCTAGTTAGAGGCTGCGCTTTGTACACTTATTGAGATAACAAATATTAGCTTCACGTTGTTGGGCTTCTTAACGGACCTACATTTGGATTTGGGATTTGATATGTCAATTTCTATTAAATATAAAAACTAGGAATAAAGCACTACCACTACCACCATAAATTGTCCAATTTATCAAAAAAGTCACTTGCCTGAGCTCAGTGAGCTGTCATCAGGATATCCATTCATCACGTGTAGCCTACCACGCATCAGTCCTGTTCTCAAATCACTTCACATATTATATAAGCCATTTGGCTCAAACCCTTGAACGTACATAATATGCACAATTCTGCAATGGTCTGCACGGTCACCACCACGTTTAAAAGTCTCCTTAACTCGTCCTGTAATTGTCCTCTAGTAGGCAGGGCCGTTTTAAGGTCGTCGTAGGCCCTAGGCACTCGCATTCGTAGGCCCTTCCATAACCTATCAATTAACTCATCGTCTCGTACATTCACCTTAGACTCCCCTCCCCGTCCGCAATCTTGGTGTCACTTTTGATCCACACCTGTCCTCTAACCACATCTCCAACCTCTCGCGCTCCTGCTTCAGCCACTTTCGTGACCTCCGACGCATCTGGCCTAAGCTCGACCTTAAAACTGTCTCCACCATTGCTGCCTCCATTATTCATTCAAAGCTTGATTACTGCAATTCCCTCTTCCTTAACCTTGATTCCGCACAAATCAAGCGTCTTCAACGTATCCAAAACTCACTAGCCAGAGCTGTCGCTAGAACGTCTAGACATCACCATATCACTCCCATCCTCAAATCACTCCAGTGGTTAAAAATCCCAAAGCGAATCCCCTTCAAAGTCCTATCACCAACCTACAATTCCCTAAAATATTCCCAGCCCAAGTACCTCCGTGATCTCTTCACCATTCAGGCAACCCGCTCCATCTGATCCTCCTCCTATCTCATGAGTCTTTCCCGACCCCCAGTCACTTCTCATCTCAAGTTCTCCAACCGAGCCATATCCAGCTCCGCAATGACCGCACCACGTACGCCTCTGGAACGATCTCCTCTGAATTCCGCAGATTCTCAGTTCCTCCATCATCATTGCAACCGGTCCTCCATCCTCCTCCTCACGTTCCTCTATCTATCACCACCGGGCGTTCAACTTAAAATTGAAGTCTCACCTTTTCAAACACTCCCACCCTGAGTCATCTGACCTTTCGCCTTCCAATTCTTCTCGCCCTAAACGACACCCGCCTCGACAGCTGCTCTGTCTGTCTCCTCTCTTGATCTGGTCCTCTGGAACCGGACTCGGACCTCTTTTGGACCACTCTCTGGAACCCCTTTGCTTTGACGTAGCGCTCGTAAATAGGCTGGTGCCCTGCGCTTGGCCTTCGAGTGGCGCCTTAGAAGTTTGGATAGGTATACGTTTACGATAACGACCCCAACTAAACTGTCAACCCTGCATGGATTAAAGCTAATTGCACTGCTTTCAATTGAAAACGACTTAATGCGGGAAATGACATTTGAAGATGTGATTTTCCTAATGCAAAGAGCCGCAAAGTTCACATAATGTAGGCTTGCACAGCTTAATTAAAACTGTTTCAGTGCAGAGTTATTAAATTTGAACTTGCTGATGTTTGCAATTTTCCTTTTTTAATTTCCCCGGTCAATCATTTAATATCTCATTTTCAGACTTTCGTAGGCCCCTGAAAGCTTCGTAGGCCCTAGGCACAGTGCCTACTGTGCCTAGTGGATAAAACGGCCCTGCTAGTAGGGCAACTTATATAAATTTTCAGAATTAATGAATGAATGAACTGGATTTGTTCTTCACTTGGCATGTTCAGATAGCTTCTCTGACCGTCTGACGATGCGAATAAGCTGGTGCTCTGTGTTTTTAAGTAGTCCATGAGTTCCCACAAGATGTCATCACGATTAGGCGTTACTTAATTAGGTCTGTACTATGGTCTGTACTCGAGGCGCATATCTACAGATTAAAGTGTCAATATTTCTCTCACGATAATACGAAAACAACGGCGCACAATTCTATAAATAGTCGAAGATGGCGGCTGCGAAGAATTCTAATGTTGTAGCGAATGGTGAAGTTCGACTCCGACGAAATGCGAGCTACTGTGACAGCGAATATGAGACCGAAAAACGTAGAAAGCTTTACACGACATCTGACAATCCGTATGTCATAGTGCTAGAAGTGTCATTGTCTGGGTGATTGTTAATGCGGTAAGATTGAAGTTTGGTCGTCTATAGCCAGTCACCGGGTCCATCCGATCCCCGAAACTGGCGAAGACGCGAAACTTCGAAAGTGACCAAATTCCCGAAAATTTTGTCAGCCAGGCGTTCAGATCATAAAAACTAGTATGGGCTAGTTGAATAGTATATTCGAAAATGTCTAAAAGTTAGATTTGCACAAATAATTGTATTTGAAGTTTGGGTTTCGGGGATTTGCTACCCACCCCCGATCACGTATGAACAGTATCACCATTCAAGACTGGAGAGCATTTGAGCCATGCAACGTCCGCACATCTAGGTCCCTCAAGTAAGTTTAAAAAAAACTTATTTGTTTGAAAAGTATTCACTGGCAAGCTTATTCCAATCTGAAAAACTCATGAAATGGAGCTGTGGGTATGGTGGTATAATATGGCGTCTAATACAGCAAGCAAATTTTTTTAGTCACTGACTAATCAAAACTGCAATTATAGAGCGCCAGGTGTTTGTTTTTCATGGATGCCCAGACCCCATCCAGGTCCTTAGCCAGCCACCCGTCCAGGCGTTCTTTGGACAGCTGAAAATCATTTTGGACGGCCATAAATTGTGCATGGACGCGACGTCCTAAATGTGATAGGCTATAATGTATAATCCATTCCCCTTCATAGATCTGTGTAATGATGTTCCTTTTCCCACACTAGATACACTTCTCTAGCAGCTCTTTATGATCTAGGATATGTGTAATTAAGTGCCAATTAGATGAGGTTGTTTCATGGTAATTGGTAACTGATTTGACTATATATATACCTTGACCTTATGAATAATTATAGGGGTTTGGATTGATAACAAGTAACGTCTGTTCCCTAGGCTATAATAATCAAATAAGGGAATTAAAAATTACAATCTGAAGTCAACAGATTGTTGTTTGTATCGTTGTATATAAAACAAAACTGTTACAATTACGATCAAAACCCAAAAGTCATTCAGTGTAGGGGCATTGCAGACTTGTGCTGTCGGACTTGTACGGTCGCGGCATCGGGCGGTCGCAACTTCATACGCTCACGCCATCGGGTGGTCACGACTTTGAATGCTTTTGGACGCCCTACTCTTTATTTCTGGCTAAGGGCCTGACCCCATCACCGAAGCAGAAATGGTTCTTGGAGCACGGAGGTGGCCAGACAGCTGGTCCAATCACCCTCTGCTGCTCACAGCATTTTAAGAATTCTTTTCTTGTACATGAAAAAACTTTGTTGATCCGCACAATGATGTGCCACACGCAAAATGTGGAGGACGTTGATGTGTGCAAAGATGGAAACTGAAACAATGGCAAGTTGTGATTTTTTGCCAGCATGTCTTCATAAGTTTGTCTGGCAACTGCATATCGATGTGCAGATTTTCACTAACATTCACAGAAATGTTCCCTACTTTAATAACTTTTTTCCAATTAAAAGTTCTTTTCAGAAACATGTGTTATTGTGTTTCTTACTTATCGAGTACTTGCGTGAGGTACCTCGGCTGTGTGGCCGTATTGCCATGTTGCTTGGATGAGTGACCATAAACATATTGGCTGCCCTAGACTGGTCACTCATCCAAGCTACATGGCAATAAGGCCACACAGCCGAGGTACCTCACGCAAGTACTCGATAAGTAAGAAACACAATAACACATGTTTCTGACAAGAACTTTTAATTGGAAAGGCAGCCAATACGTTTATGCTTGATCGTCTGCAGGCAAGACCAAACTTGAAATTTATTGTTGATGCGATCCATGCACACGAATTAAACAAGCTTTGTAGTCCTGTAAAGAGAGAGAGTTCTTATGTCTTTAAGATCAAGCTGTCACTTATAAAATTTTGTAGTACTACACAAGAACTGGTAACATCTTCAGGCTGTTTCAAGCTTTATGTTTTTAAGATCAAGCTGTCACGTATAAATTTTTTTAGTACTACACAAGAACTGGTAACATCTTCAGGCTGTTTCAAGCTTTATGTTTTCAGGATGTACTACTGTCTTTTGAACATGTCTTCAAAAATTGGAAGACTTCTTAATTGTTTACTCGTTACTTCCTCTACCAGAAGAGGGAGGTAAATCTTACGCGAAGTTAGAACAGCTTTTCAGAAGTGGGCGTGGATTAAATTTGTTTACATTTTATATAAACAAACATGTAAAGGACCATCATAAATATAATGAGATACACTTAAGGTTCCGGATGGTAAACCTTCAAAACTTGAGAGTATATCTGTGATTCTTGTGTTGCAAAAAATCTGCTGTTCAATCTCTCTTTTTTATTATAACCTGTGAATTTTGTTTTAGATGTCATGAAATGGCAGACTCATTGTTTAGTTCGTCAAGTGGATTCAACAACTATAGAGGCATCTTAAACTGGTGTATCATTCTGCTGGTAGGTGGTTTATTATTATGAAATTGTTCAAATGTAGGTTTTTCTAAATAACCGTGAGTGAACGTAATATTTTTTACCTGTCTGTACTCTGTAGGCTATGAAAAGTTATTTCAATTCGCTAGATGAATTAAAAGTTAAAATGAAGGATGTGCATTTAAATTGACGTGTTGTCTACAATGATTGTCATTCTGTCTAAAATTGGTTTTGACTCGTTTTGGCCATCAGTTACGGAATTTTCCTGGGTCAGACAAACAGAGATCATTATATTTCAGTTGGGAACATTCTGCAGACATTTGGTATGCCGGATGAACGTGATCTGCACACGCAAGCATTTTCTGAAGATTGTAAACTCTGTGTATTGTCATGTCACAAGAGTCCTGAGTTAGCATAATCTAGGTCAACTCAGTTTTTGCAAGTTTCTCAGATCTTCCTGCATTCTACAATCTTTGGGTATGAGTCTTTTGGCTGTGAGACAATACAGTGCTGTCATTGGCTCTTGTACACTCCATGGTGCTGCACCCCAAAAAATACAACTGACTACCAATGTTTCTCTGATGCTTAACTCTTGTTCTTTCTTCAAGAGCCACATCAAAACTCACTACTTCTCATTGGCTTTCGACCATCTGGATATCTAACTGCTCTTCACTTGGCTACTGACTAACCTCGCCTCAGATTTGAATTTCTGTGTGACTGTGTACCTGAAAAATTTCATAACAATATCTATAATATTTCAGCAGTGTGAATGAATGGTACAGCAGGATGAATGAAAAAATGAATGAATGAACACATGAATGACTGCACGAGTGAATGCATTCGCGAATACATAAAGTACTGAACATTTCTAACCATGCATGTGGATGAAGGGGACTAATTGTAAATTGTAAAAAGAAGTGTCTAGAAAAGCAATGGGAAAAGTCTCGGCTGCAAGCTTGGGAGAAGTGGTAGCATATGATATAATAAACTGGCTTTACATCAAACAGATGTTGTAGATTGTCAGAGTGTGGTAGATACTGTAGGAGTAGGGACTGATGAAAATCGGACAAGTTGCACGAAAATTCATGAATTTAATTTTGTTTAAATTTAAATTTTGAGTTTGAATGTAAGTAACAGTTATTATTACTTCTGCAGTTTTTCTTTCATAGTGAAGCATTACTTAAGAACTGGTTATTACAAAAGTTTATTATGTAGCACAAAATGTTTTTGATGCCTCTTATGTATTGATTACATAACATCACAGTATGTTACTATGATTTATGGTCTTTTCTTATGTTGTTTTGTGGTTGACAATCTTGATTGTTGTTGTGAATTTTGTTTTAGATTCTGGCAACTGGCAGAGTGGCGCTAGAAAATGTCTTGAAGTAAGCTATTCCATCGTATTTGAAGATATGGATTTTTCACACATCTAGTTACATGGTGTTGGAAATGCAGTTCTTATTACAATTAGTAGTAGCCAGGAATTATGCCTTGCTGAGGATGGCTTTCTGCACTAGCCATCAAAGAGCCAGGCAGAGCTATACTACTGTAATTAAACTTGTAAAATTCCTGTAACGGAATATTTGGCAGTTTCTCATTTCCTTCACACTCCCTTGTCTCACAAAAAATTAATCTCAAATCTTGGACATGATTCCAACGCACTTTGTAGGACTTACACCGCATATTTCGGACTAAACGTCACGGTTTTTATATGAACTTCTAGGGGTGCAATCTGTGTATGAACTTTTCAAAAATTTTGGACTACTTCCGTATTTAATCTGCAGTTGTGACAGGGTTAATAAAAAGACTTTAAAATGTTTCTCACAGCTGAAGATGACTTATTTGTTTAAACTTTTTGGAAGATTACGTAAGTCTTGGTGTTGCTAGAATGCTCTAAGATGTAATTTGTCTGATGTGAAAGCCTTGATAGATGATAGTATCCAGTTACTTTAAAAGGCCACATTGCAGTGTAGTTAAGGAACAACAACAACAATAAAAATAATAATAATAATAACGACAATTTATATGGTGCTGTAACGCGGCCATGCCGCTACAAGGGCGCCTTACAGCTCCTAGCAGGCCAGATAAGCTTAGGAAACAGGTTAGATTTAAGCTTCGATTTGAATGAATTGTGATTTAACATCGGACAATTTGTACTTATGGTTACATTAATATATCATGTTTGCAAACATTACTTTAAGCGTGAACATCTATGTAGCTTAGTGCCTTTGGAGTTTTGCTGCCTGGCTATTCATGACATGTGGCCAGTACAGCAGCTGAGCTTAAGGGGCACAATTACATAATTCATACCAGTGCTACTGGCGAAGAACATTTGGTTTGGGATCTTTATTTTCTCTTGGGTAATAATAATAATATTCTTGTTTATTGACAAGCTCACTGACAAACCGAAATAAGTAGCATTGAAACATATGACAGTACAATTATCAAGATATTATAGAACACACGTCTTGGCAACCTGTTAGGCAACTGTTCATTTTACAGCTGCCCCTAGGGAGTGGAAGGCTGAAGCGACCTATAAGGAGCTTATAGGTATTGAACTGCATCTTTCAAGATCTTATGTTCTTTGAGCAAGAGTGTTGCCATTCATCTATTCATCTATGTTATGTGCAGCTATGATAAGCTTACCACCTTCACAGCAGCCTTTTCTGTGTGCAAGAGATATTGCTGGGCTACAAACTGGCTGCATCTGTGTCTGCAGCAACCAGGCATAGCTGCTAATATGCATCGAAGTGATCCCTCTGGACAACTATTATGAATGTTAACATGTATCAGCTGAACTCAGCTGCCTTAGTATTCAATATGTTATAATTTGGTAATATTCGTTAACAGCATGCTGTTGTACTACTTCAGTCAATGCTATCAAATTATTTATATGAAGCACTCTGTTTCATTTAAAAGAAACCCATACAAACTGAGTTATAACAACTTACTTGTTTAATTAAAGCATTATATTTGGTATCTTTCTTTATCGAGTATCTCGTTGCTTCCATCGAGTGAGATCAACAATACTATTATTCTATGTGCCATCAAAAATGTCGAACAAGAAGGCATTAAATATCAAGTATTGCGAATCTTATTTAAAAGTGTGACAACTTTTATTTCAATAGAATGTTACCTTGTAACAGTGTATATAAGGATGATGTAGGCAATTTGCCAAATACAGCTATTGCTGTTCCGACCTGATGGGACGTCAGAGCCGCAACTTCATTATCGGTGCATCTAATGTATTGATTTACTAAATATTTGTGTCACTGCATTTTAAAGAAAGGTGTGTTCAAGGAAATATGGCAATTGTTTTTGTCTCGTGCTAGTATCAGTTATCCTGTGTAGTGATCAATGACTGGTGTGCAAACAATTTGCCCAAGGTCATTACAAGTCTGTTCATTGGCTCTAACTTTCAGATCATGTGGCAAGCACACTACTAGATATAACACCATGCCTTGTTTAATGACTCTATTAGAATAGGTATTTGATAGGAGGGATTGTAATATGTGCTACTGGGTGGATTTATCAACTTTGTCTTAATACTGCTTATCGAGAACAGTGATGATAAAAATTCCAAATGGAAATTTCTGCTTTTTGGCATTGGTTTGCACTGATTACCGAGTACCTCTGACAGCGGAATTGTTCTAGAATGCATTAAAGATTTGCTTTATAATAACTACCTGGAATTTACTATTTGCACTTGGATATCTCTGACCATGGCCTCGTCATAGCGAACATCCCGTTTCTGCATGACATCCCGACCGTTCTCACAAGGCAGATCCGTGGTTGGAAGGGATTAGACCGTGAAGCCTTCGGCAAGGCGTTACAAAGGGTTAAGGCCGTCGCTGACCCTTCCGTACTGGCGGGTCTCACGGTCGCTGACGCCTTTGGAGTCTATGAGACGGCTATGACTGATCTTATCGACCGATTTCTACCAATGCGGTGTATTCCGATGCGTCAGAACCTCAGTTCACCATGGTTCGATGCTGAGTGCCGCTCTTGGAGACGTCAGGCTCGCCGACTAGAGCGCCGACACAGGCGCACCAGTCTGCCCTTGGACCGGTCTACCTGGGTCCAGTATGTCCGTAACATGCATCGGCAGTACCGTGAAAAGGAAAGGGCGTATTGGGAAGCGAAGATTGCTTCTCATGTTGGGGAGCCGAAGCGAATGTGGGCTGCTTTCAATGCGCTCCTTGGCCGCCGCCAGCCCAATCGTCCTTTGACCACTTCAACCTTTACAGCGAGCGACTTCTTGACCTCGTTCGACACCAAGATCTGCGACATCCGCCAATCAACAGCTAGTTCGCCGCCACCCTATCACCCCCTACTGACTGTCATCTATCCGTCCTGAATGCGGTTACTAGTGAAGAATTACGCCGCATTATCCTTTCATCGCCACCCAAGTCTTGCGAACTGGATCCTATTCCCACCTTCCAACTCCAGGAATTCATCGATATCCTGCTCCCCCTTCTCACAACACTCTGTAATCGCTCTCTTCAGGAATGCGACTTACCACCGACGCAGAAGAGATAAATCCTGATTCCTGCCTTAAAGAGTGATAGTCTGGATCCAGATGTCCCTACGAATTACAGACCGATAGCAAATGTCACCTTTCTCTCTAAAATCATCGAAAAAGTCGTCGCTATGCAGCTCGTCGCTTACTTAGAGAAGAATAATCTTCTGCCGTCAAGTCAATCGGGTTTCAGGAGATTCCATTCAACTGAGACACTCCTGCTTCGGCTTCTCTCAGACATCTACGGAGCGATTGACAGGGCCCAACTCACACTACTAGCACTCTTTGACGTCAGTGCTGCATTCGACACTGTAGACCATGAGATTTTGCTAGAACGGTTGCGTGTTTCGTTTGGCCTTTCTGGAGACTTTTATGAATGGATAAACTCATTCCTTTATGAACGTTCCCTCTGTGTGATCCATGGCACCACTAGGTCTTCATGGGTCCCTGCACGGTACGGGTTGCCCCAAGGCTCCGTCCTAGGACCTATTTTATACATCATCTACACCTCTGGTCTTTCGACGCTTCTGGCTGCACATGCAGTTCTGAGTCAGCAATATGCTGATGATGTCCAAGCATACATGCATTGCCTCTCTACCAATGCCATCCCAACAGTCCGGGTTATGAGTGGGACTTTAGATGCCATGGAAGCGTGGATGTCGTCAAATCGACTACGCTTGAACCCGTCCAAAAGCAAATTTATTTGGCTAGGCACGCGACAGCAACTCGCTAAACTTGACCTCACTGCTCTTGCAATTGAATTCCCCAACTATACCTTCTCAACTCTTGTCCGTGATCTTGGTGTTTGGCTCGACCAGGAGCTTACTTTTGCTCCACATATACACCGTCTTACTAGGGACTGCTACTACCAGCTGCGCCAACTTCGCACTGTTACTCGTTCGCTAACGCCCAGTGCCACTGCTACACTGGTTCACTCCTTCGTCACAGCGCGCCTTGATTACTGCTCATCGCTTTATTTTGGTCTTCCATCTAGTCGCATAGTGTGTTTACAGCGAGTTCTGCGCTCTGCAGCCCGTCTCATTGGGCATATTCCTAAACATGGCCAAGTCTCTAGATATATGCTGGAGGTCCTTCACTGGCTTCCTATGCGCTTACGCATAGAATATAGGATCGCTGCCTTAGTATGGCGATGTTGTCAGGGCCCTGCCCCTGCTTACCTTCGAGAGCTATGCTGCACAGTTTCAGGTGTCCAAGGCCGACGTTCCCTCCGCTCAGCGGGAAAAGGGGTACTTTTAGTTCCATTTGCTCGTTCCACGACTATGCAAAGTCGAGCTTTTTCAGTGGTGGGCCCGGTAGTCTGGAATAGACTTCCCTTAGAGCTCCGCATGTGCACTGGGGTCACCCCTGGCATATTTCTTGCAAAACTTAAAACTGTCTTATATGAACGTGCTGGTGTCGGGAGCGCCTCTGAGTAGTTCCCTTGAAGAGGCGCTATATAAATCTTCGAATGAATGAATGAATGAATGAATTTAACCATGAATCTCTGCCCAGATAGTGATATAACAAGCAGCCTCTGTGCAGATCGTGTATTGTTTTATTGTTCTCATAGAATGCTACTGCTTGTAATGTAATTGGACACTCCTTCTGGTGATGCATTATAAATGACCTTTATGACATAAGAAATAAAGCTTATCTATATACAGTTTTAATGTGGGAATATTAATAAATTGACAGTACTGCACTTTTCCTGCTTAACAGATATGGAATCCTGATAGATCCAATAATGTGGTTGTCTGTATTTCTGAAAAACCCATACAGCTGGCCTTCATTCTGTCTAGTTATTGGTGAGTCTTGTATATCACTTTAATTTTTTTTCCTAGTCACAGCAGGTCTATGGCTTATGACATTACTAAAAAAATACTAGGGGGAAAGTGGTTTTGGAAAACATGATTTGAGCTGTAGATAAAGGTTACTTATACATGTGCCGTTTGGTAAACTAGATATGTATATATATATATATATATTAAAGTATTAAAAGTCTGATAATTATTTGGAAGAAGAACTTAAGTTTTTGAATTTGGAACAAGCTGTTTAGTTTGTAATAAGAAGTTCTACTCCGTTACAAGACACCTGAATTGTTGATGAAAATGTTAGTGGCATTTCTTGGTGATAGAGTAGCACTGCGTTTTATTTTCTAATGAAGGAGTAATGTTAACTGGTGATTTTGTTGTATTTTTAGCATCAAACATCTTTATTCTGATGGCTTTTGGCATCGAATTGTTTTTGTCACAGGTATGCTATGCCATATGTTAAAGTGTTCAAATACTAGGACAAGTTAATTGCTGCTGACAAGGAGAGTGAGAATAATTACCAAGTATTGTGACAAGGATGGTGGTAGAGAAATGTGTCTGTATAATATATAGGTGATTTTGTCTACTAGTAAATGCATCTATAATTACTGCTATGCATGATTTCTGATGTTCTGCCAAAAACATGTTTTTCTAAAAGATTTTAGTCTGCTGATTTCAAAAATGATATCCGTTTTTCTGTATCACGTAGGGTTTTCTCGACATCTCTGCCGCATATGACACCATTGATCACAGCCTTCTTCTTCAACGACTATCTTCTTGGTTTGGCGTCTCTGATACTGCTCCACTCTGGTTCCAGTCCTACTTGTCTTCCCGATCCTTCTCTGTTAAAGCCTCCATCCACTGCTCACAACCCCTTCCTCTTTCCTGTGGTGTCCCTCAAGGCTCCGTCCTGGGTCCACTACTTTTCATCCTTTATACTACTCCTCTAAATCACCTCATACAATCCTCCTCTGTCGACCACCATCTCTATGCAGATGACACCCAACTCTTCATATCCTTCTCCCCAGACTATTTTTCCACCGCCATCACACAACTACTCAACGTGGTTAACCTTATTTAACAGTGGATGTCATCCAATCTCCTCTGCCTTAACCCTTCCAAAACTGAATTCATCATCCTAGGCCTTTCTGATCAAATCAAGAAAATCCCTGATCCTTCCATAAACCTTTCGACTAACTCATCGTCTCTCACGTTCACCTCTGACTCCCCTGTTCGCAATCTTGGTGTTATTTTTGATCCACACCTCTCCTTCTCTAACCACATCTCCAACCTCTCGCGCTCCTGCTTCATGCACATTCGTGACCTCCGACGCATACGACCCATGCTCGACCTTAAAACTGCCTCACCATTGCTACCTCCATTGTTCATTCAAAGCTTGATTACTGCAATTCTCTTTTTCTCAACCTCGAATCCACTCAAATCAAGCATCTACAGCTTATCCAAAACTCACTAGCCAGAGCTGTCACTAGCACGCCCAAACATCATCATAGGGGCCTATCACTCCCATCCTCAAATCACTCCATTGGTTAAAAATCCCAGAGCGAATCCACTACAAAGTTCTATCACTAACCTACAACTCCCTACAATATTCCCAGCCCAAGTAACTTCGTGATCTCTTCACCATTCAGACCCGATCATTGTCCTATCTCAGTCTTTCTCGACCCCCAGTCACTACTCACCTCAAGTTCTCCAACCGAGCCATTTCCATCACAGCACCACGCCTCTGGAATGATCTCCCTCCTGAATTCCGCACTTTCTCAGTGCCTCCATCATTATTGCTACCCGTCCTTCATCCTCCTCCTCTTGTTCCTCTATCTATCATCCCCCGGACTTTCCACTCAAAACTGAAGTCTCACCTTTTCAAATACTCCTACCCTGACTCATCTGATCCTCCGCCTTCCAATTCTTCTCGCCGTAAACGACACCCGCCTTGACAGCTACTCTGCGTCTCCTGATCTGGTACCCTGGAATCGGACTTGGACCTCTTTTGGACTACTCTCTGGAAACCCCCTTTGATTTGATGGACTATTGCTGGATGATGAACAGAGATTGTTCGTCAGAGGAAGAACACGCAAGAAAATCTAAGAAAACACGTTTCTGTCCCTAAGACGGTTTATGTCTCGGTTTCATTGTAAGATTTTGCCATTTGTATATAATTATTGTAAACATCTGGGCACTGTCATCTGTTTCTAAGATTTTGACATCAGGGACTTTTATAAACCTTTCTTAGAATTTTTTTTCTGCAGTGTATCAAAGAGAAAATAATTTCTCAGTAATGTAAAATTCAATAAACTTATAATTTGATTTGTACGAAATTGTGACGTGGTGGCCAAATTTCATCAACCTATTTGAAATCAGGATGTCAGAATTGTATAAAATCAGTAAAAATAAATCAGACATCTGATTCTTTCTTTTAAAATGCATAGCAGTGTAATGTTCCTAATGTTAATGTTCCTACCTGAAATTTGCTCGTCCAAGGGGCGATATTTAATTAATTTTATCCAATAATGGATTGAATAGTAGCGAAGTACCTGCTCAGTATGGGCTCGGGTAACCCCCGGGCTCGGATACCCGGCTGTGTTTTTCTAAAATGTTAATTCTCTTAGATAGTTGTGGTTATCAAGCCAGCTGTGTCAACTCTTTGACAGCTAGGTTGTTTTAGGTAAATTTGACCATTAGCAGTTCATTTTAAATAAAGCTATGCTGTATTTAAATTTCTGTTCTTTTATTTCTTAAACATTTTCCAACAAGAAAAGGTTCATTAGTGTTGTGTATTTTTGTCAAAGTTTATAAAAGTATGAAAAGTTAAAAAACATAAACTTGAAAATCTATTTGAAATATCATGTGCTTAATAAATGTAACAAAAATATTACTAATGTTGCTAAAAGTATAAAAAATGTGAGGCAATAGGTAGAAAGTAAGAAATTAACTGTAGTCAAGGTACAAAAGACCACAGATATTTTCTGCTATGATGGCCTTTCCTTTAGACCAGTGTTTCCTAGCCTAATGCCTTGAACCTGATCTGGGGATGCCAGGGCTGGATGGCAGATTGGGCTAAAAAAAATGTGAAAAACTACTGATTATAATTATCACTATTTTAGAAAACATTAGGTAGTGTAGAAGAAGTAGCAACAGCGTGGTTGAATACCAGGAGTGTTGTTAATCATTAAAATAAAGAATTAGCTGGAATAAAAATAGATGAAATTAAGGCCGGGTGCCAGTGAGTGAATGACTTACCAGTAGAATGAGGACCTTGCTCTGAAAAGGTTCAGAACCACTGATTTAGACGAATTATTTGGCTCCTTTTCATTCCATTGATGAACTGTAAGACTGCTTTAAGACTGCTGGCTCATAGTAATATTTGCTGAATTGTGTTTGGGATTTTGATATTTGGTAGCTTCTTCCATTTGCAATCACCTAGAGGGGTAGAACCTTGATTAAACTGACCCTGATGATGAGCAGAATTGTAAAACCTCCCAGCATTCGAGTACTACCATGTTTGCACCATAGTTGTTACCAACAATGACATCAACCACCATAAACAATCAGTACCATTGATGTCTTCAAATTCTAACGGTGTGCCATCAGACTGAATATGAAAAAGATTATATCTGCATAGACATGGATATACCACAGGAAAAAGCTGCTTGTTGAAATTTTCCAGCATGGACTTTGATATACCATATACAGTGTTTCTGCCTGCGAACAGCTATAAATTAACCGCAAAAATAGGTAATTAAACGTGCAGCAAATTATTTTCTTGTTGCGATGTATATCGATCATATTTGGTGCCATTTAGAGGTATTTGTAAGAGGGTTATGGTTTTTGAATTTTGATGTTTTTAATGAATTGGGTTTTTGTTGCAGGGAAGGATATCTGAGAAGATGGGCAATTACCTGCACATAGTGAATCTGTTTGTTGAAATTACTTTTCCAGCAGTGGTTGTCCTCTATGTTCATCCAAGTCCATGTAAGTGCATTTAAAATTGCACCTTTGCTTGAACTTTGTAACATCTTTACAACATGAGGCATAATTGTTTTCAGATTCTGATACAAGACAGTTAGGATATGGATCAAACTCAGATTTGTAAAATTTGCCTCATCATTACACAGCGTCACTAAAATTTGATAGTTTAAAATTATTGTTATTATTACTAATATTATTACTACTACTACTAATAGCAGTGGCGGGCCAGTGTACCGGTGTGCCTTGGCTCATGGGCCCCACTGGTTTCAGTGCACTTGGCCTCTAGGGCAGAAAGGAATTAATTAAACGTCAATATACAAATATTCTAAATATGCAAACTCCGAAGGCGATCATTAACCTACCATAAAGTGATAAATGTTACAGTTTAGTTGTTAATGCTAGAGGAGTTTATAAGAGTGTGGTCAATAGCTGTTGTGTTTACTTGGAACTTAGCTAGGCCCCTTGCAGCTACAAACAGAGGGTTCGGAGTTGGAGTATACATCTGGCTGCATGTAATTTAATTGGCATGTAAATGAAAGTGATACCTTACATACCTTACATGACTGGCCTGTGAATGATGCTTGACCAGGATGGACCAGAAGAGCTGCAGATCACTTGGAGGCGATTAGCTGTTATATCATGGTTAGCCAGCATTTACCTCGTGGCTAGATTGGAAATTTGATGCCCTATTCTTGATGGACAGAGAACAGAGTCTTATCGCTTACTTGTACAAATTTATGGCGTAGGTGGCAAGCTTTATATCTTGGATGAGGCATGAGGCATTGTTATTCAGATTCTGATACAAGATAGGATATGGATCAAATTTAGCTTGGCAGGAGGGTGTTAAGTTTAGAAAAGAAGGATTTGGTCAGATTTGTCGGAGATGTTATGCAATCTGATATGTTGACTTTAAAGGAGTTGATACCATAGGGCAGTGCTGTCCAACCTTTTTGACACCGCGGGCCACAGAAACAATTATTCTTGAAGCCAAGGGCCGCACCAGTAAGCTTAAACTCAAAAGCAATTACTAAAATTTATTGAAAATTACTAACAATAAGAGATGTGAGAACAAGGCCAGGAGTGGACTGTGGAACTGACCATGAGCTATTGGTAGCAACACTGAGAACGAAATTGAAAAAGATAAAGAAAGGAGATCGATTGATCAGATACGACTGCAAGGGTATCACACTGGAATACAGGATGGAAATAAAGAATCGGTTTGAAGTACTAGAGAGAGATGAGATAGAAGAGGAAGAGGATTCGAACAACCTATGGGAGAGGATGAAGAAAACAATAGTCGAAGTCGCAGATAAGCACATTCCAAAGAAGAAGAAAATCACAACAACGACATGGCTATCGAGAGAAGCCATATGCATGGCGGTTGATAGGAAGGCTGCAAAGAAGGCAGGAGAAAAGGATAAGGTAAGGGCACTGAACAGTGCCTTCCAAAAACAAGCACGGAAAGATAAAGAAATACATCTAAACGAATTATGCAGAGAAATGGAAGACGAGGGAAGGAAGGGACGAACCAAGGAAATGTTCTCAAAAGTAAAGACAATCACGGGAAAATTTGCACCTAGAATGGGCTCAATGAAGGCAGGAGATGGAAATGTAATCTGCGATGAAGAAGGGATAAAGCATAGATGGAGAGAATACACGGAGGAGTTGTATAGGGAAGACAAACGAGTCAAAAAAGAACAAATTGACGTAACAGAGTATGAAAAGGAACCGGAGGTCATGGAAGCGGAGGTAGAATGGGCAATCAGACAACTCAAGGACAATAAGGCACCCGGTCAAGATGGGATACCTATAGAACTGATAAAAGCAGGGGATGATGCGATGATAAAAACAATAACAAAATTGTGCAATCAAATATGGGCAACTGGAGAATGGCCGGAGGACTGGAAGAAGTCGATCTTTATACCTATATTCAAGAAAGGAGATGCGAGGGAGTGTGAAAATTATAGGACGATAGCAATGATATCACACACTAGTAAAATATTACTGAAAATAATTCACAAAAGAATGGAAGGCACAATTGAAAGAGAACTTCCGGTGAACCAGGCAGGGTTTAGGAAATCTCGTGGAACTCGAGACCATATAGCCAACATGAGGTGGATAATGGAGAGACAAAGGGAGTATGGACAGGAGGTTCACATCTGTTTCATTGACTATAGCAAGGCATTCGACTGCATTAACCATGATTTAATGTGGAAAACCCTGCTTGAAATGGGAATTCCGAAACACCTGATAATGTTACTAAAGGGTTTATATGAAGACCAGATAGCGGTGATAAGAACAGAATACGGAGACACTGACAATTTCAGAATCAAGAAAGGAGTGAGGCAGGGATGCATCTTGTCTCCATTCCTGTTTAATCTATATGCTGAAAGAATAATGAGAAAGGCAGAACTGGAGGGGGCAATTGAGGGAGTAAAAATTGCTGGAAAGATACTGAATAACCTTAGATACGCGGATGACACAACATTAATGGCAAAAAGAAAAGAGGATCTGGCAGAACTGATAAGAAGGGTCAGGAGAGAAAGTGAAAAAGCTGGTTTATACTTCAACATAAAGAAGACAAAGGTCATGACAACAGCAGATTGGGATAGTTTTGAGATAGACGGAGAGGAAATAGAGGTGGTAGAAAGCTTCACATTCCTAGGATCACTGGTTGGAAAGGAGGGAAAGTGTGATCCAGAAATAAAACGAAGGATTGCTATAGGGAAAGCTGCAATGACCGGACTGGAAAAGATATGGAAAGACAAACATGTGAGCATAGAAACCAAAAAAAGGCTCGTGAGAGCACTAATCTTTCCTACGGTACTGTACGGTTGCGAGACGTGGACAATGACAAAGAACATGGAAAATAAGGTTAACGCTTGTGAAATGTGGATATGGAGGAAGATGCTGAGAATATCTTGGACTGAGAAAAGAACGAACGAATCAATACGAGAGGAGATTGGAGTTGAGAATGAAGAGTCGTTAAAACAAACTGCGACAAGAATGAAGCTAAGGTTCTTTGGACATGTTATGCGATCTGATGGTCTGGAGAAGGAAATGATGCTGGCGTGCGGTGAGGGGAGGAGAAGACTGGGTCGCCCAAGGAGGAGATGGATGGATGAGATACAAGATGTAACTGGCATGAATTTGGCGGAATTGAGAGACTTGTCATCGAATAGGAGACGGTGGAGTGTGTTCACCAGGACGATCGCTAGAGCTTCACGAGCTGACAGCACAAGGTGACAAGGTGACTAACTGTATTAAAATTTATTATGGCAATAATTATGTAATAACCAGTGAATAATAGCATGTAAGTATGGCATGCTTTATAATAGTTCAGTGCCAAAAAGTATATCAATAAACGTTCAAGCACGTTTTAGTGACATATTTGGCTTTGAATTGTGCTTGGAATTTTTTTATTTGCGGTTGGTATTCAGCTCGGGTGGGCCATTTAGAATCAGTCTGCAGGCCGCATGTTGGGAAAGTAATGTGGGCTGTCCAAAAGGAAGTCCAGGACTGGGCCACTCAGAAGGAAGCTGAAGAGAGACAGATGAAACTGGTGTGGGTGAACAAACTTTTCTGTTCCGGGCTTAGATTTTGGAACTATCTCCCTGTATCTTTTCATTCTGCTCAGTTGCTTATGTCATTTTATTCTTAAGACTTACATTTTCCAAATTGCTTATCCATCATAGGCTGTCCCAGAAGAGTGATCTGGATATGAACCTAATTATGACTTTGTTTTGGTGTGCCATCAGTTGATGCCTTGTGCATTAGACACTAACACGATAGAAGTTACTAATTAGTAATAATAGTAGTAATTAATAAAAATAATGTGCATGCAGAACCATGGAAATAAATGTATTCATGTGTTTTGTGTCTTGGATATATTGAAGATGAGCATCTAACTGAATCCCTGAGAAAAATTTGAGATGTAGGAGACTAGGGTTTGCCGTAATTTTTAACATCTTTGTCAGCACATTTTATGAACATGCTGTATTGAGCAAAGTGTTACATTTCTTATTGTCTTTCAGTCACATCGTCACCTGCATTGGCTGTTTATGTGGTGGCTTTCCTCAAACTGATCTCATACAAGCAGGTTAATTACATATGTCGTGACCATCACAATTCCCCTCGTCTGAACAGGAAGATGCGAAACCGTACAACATCTCACTCAGTCATCACCAATGGTAGTCATTTTTGTACTATGATTAAATTAATTTTATGAAATCAGAATTATAAGGAACTTCTGAATAAAATCTTGCATTTTAATGTGTACTTTTAAAACTGTTATCCTTTCCTGCCTGTGTTTATTGTAAAGTTGGGGAACTTATCATTGGTGGGAATCCACGTACTTTGCACTTTCATTTCCTTTGTGCTTCAACATGCTCTGCTATCTCCTACTAGTTTACAGCTAGCTGGTTATTCTTTCTGTAAGGAAAGAACATGGGAACTCTTCATAAACAAATTTGCTTTACACTTTTCCCTGACGAACAAAAGTCTATTGCCAGTTATTGACACATTTATTTGTTTGATTAATTTCTTAGGTAAGGTTCAAGCTGACAATGATAAGCCACCAATTCTGCACTGTGCATACCTCAGATTGTTTAGGATTTTAATGAATTATGCTGTCGAATGCTTGTGTAAAGTCTATGAAGTTGATGAAGACTTTCTGGTTATATTCTACACGTTTTTTGAGCAGTTGGTCAATTGTGTTCTTCTGGCCTGAACCTGGCTTGTTCGTATCCAGGTACTCTCTCAACAGACTCTCTCAACATATTGCTTCATTCTGTTTTGTACCATTTTGCTGAAAACTTTTCCTGAAATGTCCTGTAGGCTTATACCTGTCTAACTTTTGCAGTCTTGCAGATCTCCGTTTCTGTTGTATGTAGGGACGATTGTTGATGTTACCCAATCTTTTTTATTTTTCCTCTTGTTGAATCTTGTTGGAGACAAGAAGAAACATGGCCAAACAACAAACTTACACTTCAGACTGAAAACAATTTAACTAGTTCAATACAGAAATTAAAAGACACTACAAAGAGACAAAAATAACAGGATGGAACAACAATACAGGGAAGCAGAGGCAGTTTTCAAGATAAATAAAACGTAGGAAGTCTCGTTCATCATCGCAGTTGCAATCTGCGACAGTAAAACTAAATAGACAGCGGCTTTCAGGTCTAATAATATAATAATAATCTGTTCTTTAATTAGGCGCCTGCAAACGCACCGCGCTGTACAGTGAAGTGAACTTACATATAGTAGAAACAGCAGCCACGCAGGGCGCCTTACATACATGTATACAGTAGAAGCACACGATAACAGTTTGACAGAAGTCGAATATAACTGTTTAAGCGGCAGCCACACGGCACCAGTCATGGCCTACATTCATTTAACCGCTGCCACCTAGCGAGTGGAAGGCTGAATAAACCTTACGGGGGCCTACCAGGTTCGATCTTGGTACCTTCAGCTCTTCACGCCAGTATGTTATTCATTACTCTACGGGCCCCCCAAATATCTCTCCAACTGTCTCATGTGCAGTCTTGTTGTCAAGACCTTAAACCTCAAGACCAAGACCAAGACCTTGAACCTCGAGACCAAGACCAAGACCTTGAACCTCGAGACCAAGACCAAGACTTTGAACCTCGAGACCAAGACCAAGACCTTGAACCTCAAGACCAAGACCCAAAAAATCGAAATCAGGTCAAGACTTCTAAAAATTGTCAAGTCGGAATATTCGCTATTTTAATGAAAACATGAGTCTTTTATTTTATTCAAGCAAATTAACTTTAAATGCAAACTGCAGAGAAATCCGAATTTGTATTCAAAAGTCCTTCATGCAAACTCTTATACCAAATGCCTTTTGTATTTTATAAAAACCAATTCGCTCAGAATTTTCTGACCAAGACGTGCCTGGTGGGCCTCATAAAAATTCGGCCATGTGAAAAAATACGTTCTACAGGTGCTGAAGTCGCTGACACACACAGAGTAGCTTTTCAAGCACTGGATGTAAATGTACAGATAGTGAGTCCTTTTGAAATCTTCCCATGGTTTATCATACCGTCTGATACAGAATAACTGTTGCTGCTGCCAATGGGTTTTCCTGACCAACATGACTTGTATCCATCCATAGTAGATATTGGTCGTATGATGCAAGCAGGCTTGATACAGAATTCTTGAGTTCTGTTAAATGACTGTTCATATTAACAGCCGGTCTTGGTCTTGGTCTTGCGAGACCAAGACCAAGACTTTGAACCTCAAGACCAAGACCAAGACCTTGAACCTCAAGACCAAGACCAAGACCTTGAACCTCAAGACCAAGACCAAGACCAAGACTTTTAAAAACGAACTCGAGTGCACTCGAGACCAAGACCTTGGTCTCGAGGACAACAAGACTGCTCATGTGTGTATAACAAAAAAAACAAATGTAAAGTGTAGCTTATTTTTGGCCCAAGTAACTTGTGTACATAAGACAAGGGCTGGTTCCCCAACTTCCGAAGTACCTCAGTAAGCTCAACTATAGTGTCGTAAGTTTATGCTTGTGGCATGTGCGGTTTTTTGTGCTGAAATGTTGCACATGTGGCATGCAAAGGGTTAAGCCAGTTTCCTGTTTCGTTTCAGCATGTATTGGAAAGTGGAAAGAAGCAGATGAAGAAGTTCAGATTTACCCAGACAATGTAAACCTTAAAGGTACTGGTATTATTGGAAGTTTTTCGGAATTTTGAAACATTTTCAGCATTTCTCATAAATGGAAGTAGTACAAGAGGTAACAGATGAATTTTATTAAGTCGTGCATAGTCAATACATATTCAATTCAATTCAATTGATTGTTCCCAAAACAACCAAAACCAAAAGATCAGGCAGTAACACAATGTGTAGAGGTAAGGGACTAAGGGGATACCACACAGACCCAAAAGGGACAATGGTCCCACTTAATTAGGGTTGCCCATGTACCATGGGTACTTGGGTAGGTGTGAGATGACAATTGGTTGGTCAGAGTTTAATCAAATGGTTTTAGCCAAATCAAGTCAGACAGAACACTCTTGTGCACTTAGTTTGTTACTTACTTATCTGATTATTATCACTGTTAGAATTATTATTATTACTATGATTATTTTTTTTGTGCCCTGAGGTACTTCGTTCCCTCAGGGTCTTAGAGATTAAATTGGTTGTTTCTCTGGAGTGGTTATCCCTCATCCAAATCCTGCTGGGCTGATACCATCGAGCCGCTATAGGCCACCGCGTTAAACCTTTGAATGGTGATAGAGATTCTTTGATGTAAAAAACTCGCCTCGCGTGGTTTGCCCGTGGCATTAGCAAGGTGTCGACCCAGTACTGCTATAAAATCAAGGCCATTGCTATGATTATAATTATTATTATTCTTATTTTGTATTGTTATTATGATTATTATTATTATTGATATTGGTGTTAGTGTAGCTGTGATGTCGTGGCTGTTATTACCAGTATCTTATTATTACTAAGGCTTAAGTATTAATTATGAAATAAACACATGTGTAAATGATACTCAGGAAAGAGTGGCCAAGGCAAGGATAAGCTATTAGCTTTTCTTGGCTCCTGTTGCACTGTACCGTACTTGCTGACTCATGCCTGTAACTGTAATACCTGTTTTTGTGCAATAAAGACACTTCATGTCACTTAAAAAAACAGGCATAAAAAGTGTCAAAAAGGACAGAGAAAAGACTGGAGGCAAACAATCGCAAAAGAAAAGAAAAACCTTAACTAATAAATGCAAGAATCATATAAACAGTCTATTTTGTTCATTAAAGCAGGCACGAATTGACTTTTTAAACAAAACGATATTAGTGTGTGCATTGTTAGTCATAAAACTCTTATGATTCTATGATTTTTTTATATAGTTTATATTGTTTTAGGGTACATTTCAATTCACGTGATTTTTTGTGGGACAATTTCTATGAGCATTATATGCCTTGGTGTTGTAAGCAGTAGTTGTATAAACAGTTATGATGCTTGTCTTTTTGGATGTGCATTTCAGATTTGTATTATTTTGTGTTTGCTCCAACTCTGTGTTATGAGCTAAACTTTCCGAGATCTGCTCGGATTCGAAAGAGGTTCCTGATAAAGCGAGTTGCGGAAATGGTAACTTAAAACTGTTTTTGAAACGTTTTAATTAAAACATCTGTTTTGTTGTGCATTTTATATAGAGCATTGATATGTGTACAAAATGTACAGAATTTCATGTACACAGTTTCTTGCTAAGCTTTTAAGATGGTAGTTGCACAAGAAAATTACTATAATGTGAGTCTTGATGTAATGCAAGATAGCATTATAAATGAGGCCATTCTTTATGTTTATCCTGCAAATTATGATTGTGAATATGTAGTTCAGTACTGGGTATTTTTTCTTACAGGTCTTTCTATACGGACTGATGCTCAGCCTTATTCAACAGGTAATTGTTGCTTTTTCATCAATGATTGTTTTAAACTTAACATTTTTGTAAATTAATTGGTAATTAATAATTAATTATTTCTGTTTCCTGCTTAAACACTCAATTTAGTTGTGGCTTTCTCTAGTAAAGGAAATAACAATTCAAGCTGTTGGCTTGTTTAGCCAGATTTCCCATTCATGTATGATAGTAGCTTGGCAATGGGCTTTATGTAAACAGTTTTACTGAGGGTCACTGTGTAGTGTGAAACATGCTTAACTACTATGCATTGTATTGTATTGTATTGTATTGTATATGGGCATTTATAAAGCGCCTCTCGCGGTATATACCATTCAGAGGCGCTCCCAGTGCGCGAGACCCCGAGAGAAAAAGCAGGATTTAAGGTGAGAAAAGGAAGAAGCAACGCTACCAGAGAGAATGGTGGTGCGGACAGAAGGAGGAAGTCGGTTCCAAAGTGAGGGACCTATGCAGGCAAAGGACCTGGACTGAGCCATAGTTGTCCTGACACGAGGAACTAAGAGGTCAAGACGATCAAAAGATCGGAGACGACGCAGCGAGGCAGCAGAATGAGGCCGTTGAAACAGATCACGTAAGTACTGTGGAGCAAAACCCAGCTGAGATTTAAGCACAAGAATAAGCACTTTGAATTGTATACGGGCAGAGAGAGGGAGCCAATGGAGGTGTTCAACCATGAAGGTGGAGATATGAGAGAACCGAGGAAGGCGGGCAATGAGTCTAGCAGCAGCATTGAGTACGGACTGGAGAGGAGAAAGACGGATCTTGGGAAGGCCAATAAGGAGAGAATTACAGTAGTCAATCCGAGAGCACACGAATGCATGAACAATTGAGGTGAAGGTCGAAGATGAGACAGACCGCCGAATAGCCCGGAGACGCCTTGTTCCAAGAGACGCATTGTTCCAAGAGTTGCTGACTGTGTAACTTAGTCTGCCAAATATAAACAGCCGTTTGACTCTGAAAACTGCCCGATGATGATATTTCACAAATCTCCTTCATTTTAGATATTTTTAAGGTTTCAGTTTAAAAAAATATGCATGTTTGTTCTACTCCGTACTCTTCTGCTGCTTTGGAAGGTTTAGTTTTGTTTACCGGTAGTTTGATGACAATGACTGCAAAAATTAGTACAACTGTCATAACACAGTGAACTCATCTCATTTCCTATTCTTGCTATCCAACAAAAGCCTGCAGGACTTTAAACGAGTTCCACCTTAGCAGCGTGCTGGCTGTCTCAGCTGGACATCTCTGTACATTGGCCTGGCACTGCAACTGACCCAAGAACATTACCCAAGAGCATGACCCTTGCAGAGTTTGAGTGCAAGTGAGTAAGCTAGTTTTGCTAGTAAACCAAATATTTGGTGCTGAGATATTGGAAGATTTTACAGTTATATTGCATGTTGTATAATGAGCTTGCTTAAATATGTTTCAGTGGATCATACCAACTGTGAATAACGCCTTTGTGCCCTTCCAGGAGCAGATATTTTCACAGATGGTTGAAAGACTTCTTAAGTTAGCGGTAAGAGGCTTAGTGTTTTGTCACAGAGAATTTCAAGATAATTGGTTCTGAATGATCTGCAGTGAATATATTTGTAGTAAAGTCAACATTGTAAATACAAAAATAACAACTGAAAATTTGTTTAAAAAGATTTCTTCCAGAAGTATAAAAATTTTAAAAGTGATGGTTGATACGAAAAATTTAGAACCTACACGATGTAATTTAATGTTGGCATATTGAATATTATTATAACTAAGAAAATCTCTGATGGGATGCAGTTCAGTTGGTCTTTAATCTGCCAATCTTCTTTCAGATATATGTGATAATGCATTAATCTTTTTGTGTGGTTCTAGGTTCCAAACCATTTTATCTGGTTGATTTTCTTCTACTGGCTCTTCCATTCTTGTCTCAACGTTGTTGCAGAACTTCTACGATTTGGAGACAGAATTTTCTACAAAGACTGGTGGTAGGTGACAAGCAATTGGTCAACAGGAAGTATACTTAACCCTTTAATGACCACGAAGTTTTTCCCTCTTACAACTGCACATTTTTGTCAAAACGACCAACGAATAAACATTTTAAAACTTGTTATCTATGTCAGTTTTTAACATAGTGACATAAAGTAAAAGCATTCTTTAAGATTTTATCCCCTCTTTCTGTCCATCTGTCAAGTTTTTAGAATTAAATTTTAGAATACTGAAAGTTACCCCAAACTGTACTTCCCAAATATCCTTATATATTTTATGTTCAAGGCAGTCAATACAAAAATTTCAGTGACAAGGTATGTTTTTAGCGCAGAATATTTCCAGTACTGTTCAAAGGATGGGTTTTATTTTCAGGAATGCTGAAACAGTGCAATATTTCTGGAGAACTTGGAACATACCTGTACACAAATGGGCAAGCAGGTGATCACAGCTATGCCAATAGCTCTTAGAATAGCTGATCAGATGCTGTTTTAACCCTTTAACGATGAGACGGATTAGTTTTCGATGCATTTTAATACACACTCATTGTTAAAGTGTTAATATTTAAAAATCCTAAGCAATTTCATGTAAAACTTTTCATACATGTAATGATGGCTATAAGTTCATTTGACAGCGTTTGCAAAAATGAATGCATCCACTTTAAGCTGGCACTCATGTTTCAGTTATGTATAAACCATCTTTCAGCCTTGTGTAAACTATATTTCAATCACATTTTAAGTATCATGCATTCATTCTAAGATTCTTTTGGGTTGAGTCTTTGTGCTGTTTCATCCATTTTCCTGTTCTCTACATTCTCCAGTATGAATCTGGGGTATGTACGAGATGAAAAAATGCGCTTATCAAAACAGACAGGCCAGTGTTTGGCAGTCTTGTTGTCCTCGAGACCAAGGTCTTGGTCTCGAGTGCACTCGAGTTCGTTTTTAAAAGTCTTGGTCTTGGTCTTGGTCTTGAGGTTCAAGGTCTTGGTCTTGGTCTTGAGGTTCAAGGTCTTGGTCTTGGTCTTGGTCTTGAGGTTCAAGGTCTTGGTCTTGGTCTCGCAAGACCAAGACCAAGACCGGCTGTCAATATGAACAGTCATTTAACAGAACTCAAGAATTCTGTATCAAGCCTGCTTGCATCATACGACCAATATCTATGGATGGATACAAGTCATGTTGGTCAGGAAAACCCATTGGCAGTAGCAACAGTTATTCTGTATCAGACGGTAAGATAAACCATGGGAAGATTTCAAAAGGACTCACTATCTGCACATTTACATCCAGTGCTTGAAAAGCTACTCTGTGTGTGTCAGCGACTTCAGCACCTGTAGAACGTATTTTTTCACATGGCCGAATTTTTATGAGGCCCACCAGGCACGTCTTGGTCAGAAAATTCTGAGCGAATTGGTTTTTATAAAATAGGCCTACAAAAGGCATTTGGTATAAGAGTTTGCATGAAGGACTTTTGAATACAAATTCGGATTTCTCTGCAGTTTGCATTTAAAGTTAATTTGCTTGAATAAAATAAAAGACTCATGTTTTCATTAAAATAGCGAATATTCCGACTTGACAATTTTTAGAAGTCTTGACCTGATTTCAATTTTTAAGGTCTTGGTCTTGGTCTTGAGGTTCAAGGTCTTGGTCTTGGTCTTGGTCTCGAGGTTCAAGGTCTTGGTCTTGGTCTTGGTCTTGAGGTTCAAGGTCTTGGTCTTGGTCTTGAGGTTCAAGGTCTTGGTCTTGGTCTTGAGGTTCAAGGTCTTGGTCTTGAGGTTCAAGGTCTTGACAACAAGACTGGTGTTTGGTCCTCTGCAGTCATTTTGAATTCCAGCATAACTTGACATATAGCACAGAATGCAGGACGAACCAACAAGAAGTAACAGCTAAGAAAACATAGAAACAAAAGCTGTATACCCAGCCATCCATCCATTTACGATTGTTAAAGGGTAGTTCACCTTTCAGTCAGATTTGAACTCCGATCCAACATCGCTTGATGTATGGCACAGGATGAAAGTGGAAGTAACCACTACTAGTAACAATTAGAAGAAAACAGGATTTTGCAGACGTGATATTTCTGTTTTCCCCCTAAATTTATGCATGTAATTTTGCAGGCATTTGTATAAGCCGTTGATTAGTGCTGGAATGTCGAGGTTTCAGGCCAACATATTCGTCTTCTTTGTTTCTGCCTTCTTTCATGAGGTGAGACGTAGCATTTGGTGCAGTTGAATAGCACCCTTCTTAGATCCTTCATGCTAGTTCAAGTTTATTAATAGTTTATGGAAATTTCTAGAGGAAGGGTGTCGTAGCTTTGGTATTGATGCACTGTGTGGTGGTGTAATCTGTATCTGTCTGCTTAGAGCAATTTGGAGTTGTATCTTAATTGCACAACAGTGTTTAATATTAGAGTTGAAACAATTTTCAGAAACTGTGATGCCTTAGTGACATAGTCCTACATTACTAAAAAATGCTTAACACTTTTGCTTTCAGGTGCAGGTGCATTTGCCTTAAGTGGCTCTGAGAGCACGTTTGTGGTGTATTTTGTTATACTAACTTGCACTTTATAAATCTTCATAAAATAACGATGCATAAATGTATGAAAGACTATTGTTATTATAAATTTTCTAACACTCACAGGTTCACACAGAATTGTGAAATTAAAGCGCGGTTAATCAGTTGCCAGGTGATGAACAGGTAGACATCGTGATGTTGAAAGCCAATGAGGAGTAGTAAAGTTTAAGGCCATTCTTGAAAGATGAAAGAAAGTTTGAGCATTGAAGAAACACTGGGAGCTGATTCCATTCTTTGTGACAGAAATATGGAATGCATGAGAGATCATGATGGTCCTGCATTGTGGTTCAGCCAAAGACCCATACCCAAGATTGCAGCTGTGGGATGGGTGTAGAGAGACTAGTGGTTGAAGGTAGGTAGGATTGCGTTTTATAGGTCAGACAGGCCAGTTTAAATCTTATTCTGATTTCTACAAGAAACCAATTGAGATGGCTGAATAGGGTTAAGGAGTTTGTATGCAAGAATGCACGCAGTAATATAATGGGCCAGAGAATTTTGAATTCATTGAAGCCTATTGACTTCAAGATCAGAGACAGAATAATTCCATTTGGCATAATTGAGGCAAAAGCAGACATGACAGCAGGACAATATTGGCCTCTGACATCCAACTTTATCTTAAAGTTGTACATATCGTCTGTTTAGAGTGCAAAGGTGCTATCTCCATTTTGGTCATTTTTCAGGAGAGCAAATCTAAACTTTTGATAGTTGCTACAAATCCAATAGTTTTTATGTGATTGTGATTTATAGTCATTTGGATAATAAATTATATCCCCAGTTGGAATGTTGTAATTTTTTTAAATTTTGTGACGCCTCGCCTGAAAAAATGCAAAATGACAGCAAGTGACCAACGACCTCCCATGCTTGTAACAGACGATAGCACCTTTGCACATTTCAAAATATTTTCTTATCTGGAGATAGCTATAATTGTACAACAACTTAAATTTGCGATTAAAAATTACTTTTTACAGAAAAAATATTATAAAATAATAGATAATGATTTGTGTAAACTGCATTGATTTATTTGAACAATTTAATAGAAAATTTAGAAGCTCAAAAATTTATTATTGGTACACACTCGAAGTTCGAAACTAACGGTTAGAAATTATGTTGGCCCTTCATAATATTTTCAGCTGCATACAATTATAGGGTTAAGGAATCAATATTTGCAAAATCTTAATTTATATATTCTGTGACCATAATTGATTCACTTATATCAGTTTCATGAAATTTGGATTTTACTTCAATATTTTCTCTTGACTCATGAGATTCACCGACATCAAAGTTTACATTGGATTTCTATCGACACGCGAGATTCGTCGACATCAAGTTACCATGATTAAATGCAATAATATTTTCAGAATAATAAGTCTAACTAATGCAAAATGTTACGAACATGATTGTTAGAAACTTGCAATTTTCATTTAAAATACTTTTTGATTAGTCTTCAGCCCGACGCCGTATGTATACTAAATTAAACCATGGAACCTATTTTTTGGTAAACACATAGTGCAGTAGGCCCTAGCTCTATTGGAGATAGAACCTTTGCACATTTCAAAACTAGGTTGTTGGAGATAGCCCCAATATTAAAATAGTTGCTGCGTTTTTATTTACACTGTGAACGATACCAACTTTTCACAGTTCAAACACTACATTGGTAGCAATAGAATAAAACAATAAAAAAAAATTTGAAAATTTGGAGATAGCACCTTTGCACTCTAAGCAGACGATATGTAGGTCTGTAAGTAAATAGAGAAGTTTTAAAGGCGCTATAAAAATATCCATACATGTACACTGTACAGTTATTGGCAGTGAATGAGACATTGTGGATTTCTTTAAAATTTCATTATGTTATCGTCCATTTTTTATCAAGCACATCTGAAATAATTTAATTTATTGGCAAAATATTTGGGAGCTTGGAGTGTTGTACAAGAACACATATGTCAGGTAGTTTTGTGTAATTTCCTCCTTCCTCCTTTTATCGACTGCACAAGTGCTTGTGCCTGGATGTTGTGCCTTCTAAGAACTTCTTGAAGGTGCATCCGACTAGCCTAAGTGCTGTTAACGTTCAGCAGCACTGAATAGACTCCATCTCCAATGCTTCACTCTGTAAGCCAGGCCTTCAGTGTGGCAACATCTAATTTAATAGTGCTGCATAAATATCGATTACTGTGTAGGAAAAGGTACTACTCAGTATCAGTGTATAACAATTACATTTGAATTATTCATTCATGAATTTTATTTATTGTAGTATTTGGTGAGTGTTCCACTTCGTATGTTCCGCCTGTGGGCATTCTTTGGACTACTTGCTCAGGTGAGAAATAGTTTTTTAATCACTTTTGGTGTCTTGTCTGCTGTGGTTCTCCTATGCGTTTTGCTTTGTAGAATGTTTGTACACATGTCTTATGCAGTGATATTTTCGTTAACGAAAACTAAAATTAGAAGTAAAAATAAATGATTTCGTTAACGAAAACTAGAAGTAAAAGTAGGAATTATTTCAGCAGCAAAAACGAAATTAGGAATTGAATTAGGAATTATTTGCCGAAGTAAAATTATGAATGAAATTAAGAATTATTTTCAGAAGTAAAATAATTTTACTTCTTGTGGCGCTTAAGTTGAGACGAAGGCGAGTAAAACTGTACGCGATCCAAACACATAATCTGTTAGAAAACCGGTTGAGATGAAGACTGTGCGCATACCATTCTCGATGTAGGCCCTACTATCTTTGGTCTTCGTTGTCTAATAATAATTGTCCCCACTTAATAGCGTACCAACGACTTCAGTTTCATGCTCCATTTTATTTCGGGTTTGATCGTGAAATTGTAAAATTATAAGTTTATCGAGAATGTTGGCCAGAAGGAAGCCAAGGCGTGTGTTAATTAAGATCTTGATAACTGTACCGTCATGTTTTATTCTTTCTCGAGACAAGTTTGGTGTGCTCTATACAAGCGTTGCATATGAGCTACATGTACCATATTTTTTCGAGCACACTGACAAACTGCAGCAAGTTTGGTGTGCTTCTCCATGCAAGTGTTGCATACTTTTACAGCGCGGAAATTAATAGTTATTTGGAAAACTAAAATAAGAAGTAAAATAAGAAGTAAAATTATTTGAGAACTAAAATAGGAATGATAAGTAAAATTATTTGCAAAGTAAAATTAGAATTAGAAGTAAAATTCAACAGCTCAGAACTGAATTAGAACTGAATTAGGAATTATTTTCAGAAGTAAAATATCACTGGTCTTATGGGCAAATATCTTAAGCATACTGGTGGTGCCCAATCAACTAAGTGCAGGCCCAATCAGCAGGTTGTTTTATTTGAAGAGGCTCTATGAACATGGCTGTCATCAAACTCTAGGTGACAGCTGTTTTGCATTGTTGACCACCACACAGACTTGCTATATATAGCAAGGACAGGTCATGGAGTACTCTTAGTGTACTCTAAGATTGTAATTGAACATTTATGTACTGCCAGTTCAAGAGCAAACTAATCAGAAGTGCTTTCTGTGCTAGGCTATATGATGTTAAATGTCGTTAAGAACTGGAGTTGTATCATTAGCAAAACAATGCACAGAAGACCAGAAGATTCACCACGGATGTATGGGTCCACACACCCGGCAAAGTCTCTGGATCAAATTGCATTGTTAGTTTGGAGCAGCGACAGATGGCAGCAAACAATTCAATTCAATTCAATAAATCTTTAAATTACGCTGATGCTGATCGAAGCGCCACTACTGACTAACTTTTGAGACCAAAGACCTATCTTGTTTTTCCACCAAGACAAAAATTACTTGGCTGTAGATGGCATACACAGTTTGTATACCCCAGACTTGACTGCCTTCCTGATGCAGTCACATAGGCCAAGACAAAATCCATAGCAGTAACAAAAAGTAAGTTAGCAAACTTAGTACCAGTAAACTCCAACATGTTAGAAATCATTAAACAAATTCTGCAGTTAGACAAAATCCACCGAAATGACGCCTGTGACATGGGCAGCAGATTTTTGTTATGGGTACGAAGCAGAAGAGGCTTATTGAGTGACAGTATGTAGACTATTTGATGAGTTCTAGTTAAGATGTGCATTTGTTGCTCATCAATCAAATTGTCTTGAAGACAAACTTTAAGGTAGGCTTGTCATGCAAAAGGAACATCCTAATCCAGCCACATGTATTTTGTTCAGAAGTAGAAACTAATGGAGGTCTCGTGTGATATCAGTGATGAGGATTAAACGGTGGTGTGAGCGTAACATTACAAGTTTAATCTTTGTAGGTACCTCTGGCAATGCTAACTCCGAAGTACTTTTCTGGGAAGTATGGAAACATGGTCGTCTGGATGTCGTTGATTATTGGACAACCAATTGCCCTCCTCATGTACTACCATGACTATTACATTATGAACCGGTAGCAAATAGGACTGTGTATAATTTCTTATTCATTTCCTGAAATTCTTTTCAAAACTGTAACAACATGAGAAATCAAATCAATTATGAAACGGGGTATATAGTTTCAATAATTAATGTGTCTGTTAATTTCTAACTACGACAGTATTTCAGTTCTGTTTATAAAATCTTATCCTTGAAATGTATTGATAACCGAATAATTAGACTAGATTAGAAAGAGAACAGTTTTATATGTAGTTATGGGTTCATATTCTATGTTTCTATCAGAGAGTTTTTGCGTAATTTGGAGAACTGCGTGAAAATATTTGTAAATCTTTTTATCTGTAAATTTGGTTTGATATATTCATGAACATGGTTGCCAATTGAAGATATTTTTGCTTACCTGTGGTTGTTTCCATAACTGCCAAGTAACTGGTTGATGTGAATCATGAAGGATGAGGAAGACATGAGAGGAAAAGAATCAAAAGTTGCAATTAAAAGTTCCTTTAATCAAATATGTTACACAGCAAATTCATATACTTTCTATTTGGGCTTATATTTAAATATTACTTTGGGCTTATATTTAAATATTACTTTGGGCTTATATTTAAATATTACTTTGTTTCAGAATGTTTGCTTTTTAATTTGACTGTAAGGTCCAGTTGAGTTGTATGTCTTCTTAAATCCTTTTGTTTGGCACTTCACTTTTACTTAGTTACATTATATATAATGCTGTGTTATTTTTATGAAATACTGAATTTAATTTTGTTGTTGTTAGCACATGGGTTAGTGACTTGCAAATACATACATCTTAAAATGTTGAACTGGTCAGATGTAAGTTATTTAGAAATCGAGAGTATATTAATATGAGCGCGGTTGCCTAAATGTCAGTTTTATCTGTGTTGCTGATTTTTAGCACTGTAACCGGATTGAAAGACATAATGTTTATTTAGTTTGTGATAAGATAACCTGTTGTGCTGTTAGATGTACTAGCATTATTGTTTATATCTAGATTTGGCTTGACATTTATGATTGAATGGCTGTTGTGATGCACAGAGTGTTGTTCCTAGTTTTCTCTTTCTTTGCGTACAGTGTTAACCAGTTAACTCGAGATGGTGTTTATGATTGTTGGGAAGATGTGGTGGGGATGGTCACTGTCAGATCCAGAAGTTCACTTCTTTTGTTTCCCAATTTTTGATGATCTTTATTACTTTACAGGTTGAGTAAACAAACCTCACCATGACAGGTTGAGTAACAAACCTCACCCTGACTAGTTTAGGGACTAGTTTAGGCTTGCCCAACACAAGACGAGGATTCCCTTCCCCACAGATTTATCCTTGGTGGTAGTTGATGCTGGCAAGTGCGAGTTCAGTAGATTGATACAGGTGTTGTTAATGCTGTGGCTACATGACTATCTGGTTGAAGCTATGTTTTACAGGCAGTTATATTTGCCGTTGATACGATGATGATCATGATTACAAAGTAACATTGGTGTCTACAGTAATTATGTGATGAAGACTTTCATTCCATTGGCAATTGTTAACTCCTTATGTCAATACTTCATTATACATGTAATTGGAATTGAGAATTGCATTTTTGGAAGTTACTTTCGATTGATAAGTGCTTCTTTGGATTCCATGTTCAAGCTGCAATAGTGAAATCGTGTGGCAATTAGGTAGAAAGTATTAAATTATAGATTATCTATTGCATCACATAAATTTATCTTGCTTCCAATTTGCTGAAGTTAAATCATGAAGGAATTGATTTAGAGATTATTAAATTATAGATTACTGTAAATCCATAATTGTTGGCGGCCATCAAAGTTTGTGAATTTGAAAAAAAAATTACTTTTGTGTCAGAAAAGTTTGCATTATTAACACAGCTGCTTATTTGAACTCATTTTATTGCTCACACATTGACTAGAAACAGAGATACTATATAAAATTGTTAATATGGTGTTGCTAAACGACATTTGTAGTACCAGAAAATGTTGGCAGCCAGAAAAGTTTGCGATTTTTAGCCACCAAGAATTTGTTAAATAAATGGCGCACCAACATTTGTGGATCTCTTTAGCTCAATAATGTAAACACAGTTTCTGGCATGAGCTTACATGACCCAGAATTACTGGGTGGTATACATAATACTAGACGTGTACCATGGGCATCCGGGGGGGGGGGTAAAGGGGGCACTTCCCCTGGATTTTGAAAATATAAAAAAAATTGATTTTTATAATTATTCCAACAGTCCCAACATGATTTTCAATGCTATAAAACATTTATTTATTGAGGTAAGTAAGCTATTCTATGTAAAAAATGTCATTTTGCCCCCCAACAGAAATTTTGCCCTCCTAGAAAATTTTGCCCCCCCCCGAAATTTTTACCCCCCTGCAAAAATTGGACGCCCATGATGTGTACACTTTAGGTTGAACCTTATGGCAGTTACAGAGCTTCATCCAGTGTATATTTATATATACATGTATATGGGATTTTTAAGTACAGGTTATACTAAAATTGGCCTTTTTTATGGCAATGAGTTATGCAGTCAGCCAGTCACTTTATCCTCATAAGATGCATTAGTCAGACCATATATAAAAGTATTTGCAGCTAGTTATTCGTAACTTTTTTTTAGCTCTTTAGATGTAGTTCATAGCTGACGGATTGTGTGAACACTGCTTAGACTAAACTAATCTCTTCGCATAGATCAATTAAGTAAATTTCTAGGTCAGTCCAGTGGCTCAGAGGTGGCCTGTGCTATAGAAGCCTGTTCAGAGAAACTGTCTGGAGGTCGTGCTGAATAAACTAATCAGCCGGTTTCTATTAAAGGCAAAGATCACATTAGTCCTTTAATGACATCAGGGATTAGTTTTCCATGCACTTTAGTACATGCTCGTTGTTAAAGAGTTCAATTGCAACGTTCACTAAATTGCCAATAGTTGTTTGGCCAGCTGCAGTTGGATTTTTGGTTTGCTGTATGCAATTAGAAAGGCTTACTAGGAGATATGTAAATGTTGCTATAATAACTATGACTGTTTATTATTGAAGAAGAAGAACGTTATATCTTGTCACTTCCGGAGCACCCGAGTTTTCCTGAAGAGGCTGTATATAAATGTGCAATTACAATTATTCAAATGTAACCTTAAAAAACTACATGTAAATGCTAAATTGACCTTGTGACGAGACAACTGCTATACGTTAGCTTTCTAGTTTCAATTAGATTCCTTTTCCAACATCAAGTCTTGTCTTCCGATGTCAAAACGAAATTTTAAAGTTTGTTTTTGTACTAGTTTCATCTGTAAACATATCTTTGATTTGTGACGATAGACAATTGAATTGTCCCCTTCTATAGTAAATTAATTAAATTCTCTTTCAGGCAAAAGTAATAAGGATAGAGCACATGCCGTTACAAGGGCACCTTCACAAATGCCACACAGTCAGAGATATGCCTTAGCAGTCCTGTTTATTTCTTAAGGGAACTAGACACAACTTTATTACAATCGCCAGTGACATGAGTGTAGGCATTCTGGTCTGCTGCTCTTCTTGACTGTGCATAATGCTTTTTCTATGGACTGGCACTAGTGTAGGTTATTTTAGCCAAGAGCCACATCATGGCCGATGAGTAGCATAGCCTTGATGCACAAGAACATCTGGGCATGCAGACTTGAGACTTTTGTATGGGGTTGTTAAGTCATTTGTAACCAATATAGTTAGTGGTTGTATTTACAAATTTTAAACACTTGCATAACATATACTTGTAAAGTTATGGTGTAGTATTGCTGTAATTGTGATTAAACTAATCTAGTGATAGAACACATGTTACAGGTGTTATACAATTTATTATCAGTCAGTATCCCGTTTTAAATCAAGCTTGGAATTTACTTTAGCCAATATGTTATTACTTCTGGATTAAGCCTCAGAATTATTAGTTGGTCTAGTGTAACGTGGAGACTTCTACAGCACTTCTTTTGTAACACACAAAATTTCAAACACTGGACATTAAGAAATGGCACAACAAAAATGTGAATGTGTGTCTGAGAAAAGACGTCTTGGACAGACACGAGGATCACGAAAGGTGGTAGAGATAATGCTCAAGTTACAGTACAAAGCACCAAAAAATATTCAATATTTAACCCAACTCAAGTGAAACTATACAAGAAAAACAAAACATTTCTGTTAAAGCTATAGAGTATATAGCTTCTCTAGTTCACAACTGATGGTGAAGTCTTTCCAAAGAATCTTATAACATTATGATCTGATTTCGACCTGGCTTTTACAATGGATTATGATTTTTAATTGCGATTTCTCTCTAAGCAACCATAGACTGATGTCTTGGACATTATGATAACGGTGCTATAGAAGTCAGATTAGATTAAAAATGTAGGTTCCTTGCACTATCAACCAGTTTTGTTAACGACAATGTAAGAAAATGAAGGCTGGCATGAACAATCATTGTTACGATAGATAAACGTAGTTTACTTAAAAAAATTCAGCTGCTTCAAGGTATCAGTTATCAGATTTCAATCTTTGTACAGACAAAAATTCTTAATCCTACAACCAAAATCAGTGGTTTAGACTTGAATAGATACACATATATATTTGTCCTGATTGTTCAGCATGTATAGTTCAATTGCAAGTGCACATTTATTCAAGTGTCTCCAAGAAAACTCAGGTACTCCATACCTGACAACGCAGACCCATGATCAATGGGAATGCTCTTCAGCCACCGAGGAAATAAAGGCAGAGAAAGTACAAGAAGCTCATGTGACACATTGCAAGGCAGCCTGTTCCACAATGGTGGGTTGATGAGGGCCAAGACACCACAAAGCTATCATGACACAAGCATGCCTACAACTATCATTAACAACAGCTCTGACTTAGTGGCCGAGCTTCCTGGTTCACCTTTTCAGGCTAGCCAGCTGTTTGCTAAATCACCTCCAGTGTCCTTACTATAACAAATCTTCCCACACTACAATCCAAGTATATTTTGTAAACCTGCTCAATTCTTTTACGTGAATGTTACTGGCAAAATTGGTACCAATTAACCTATTTACAATATGCACATTCAAAATCATAACTATGCACTTAAACAGCATCTCTTTAACACTTTAACGATGACAGTGTACCAAACACAACTGGGAAACCAATGCAGCTTATCGTTAAAATGTTAAGAGATATTCCTTCAAGGTGCATTTGACCTAAAAACACACAACCACAATAAAAAAAGACTTGCTTCAACTGCTGATGGAATAGAGGAAAAGAAATGCCAAGTAGCTCATGTCTCAGGCTGAAACACAACCAATTCTAAAATGATAGGCTGGCCAAAGCAGTTTCTATACTGATACACAGATGTTTTGGAACTACCCGTTCCCCTTGTGCAGCAGAGTTAGAGACCTGCAGCCACATAGCCAAGACACCAAGACCTAAAGCCACCTACGAAAACATAGAACACATCCAGCATGACAGCTGTATATGAGCGTATTTTCAACTAGATCGATCTCTCTGCATACGAAACATTACCAAGGACACAACTATCATACTGATTCAAGTGTGTTCTTAATCGGGTCTGCATTTGAAAAGCCCATGACCACCTATACTAACATATCACATTGGCAATAAGAAACAGCCTGAAGAATAGAAATCTTAATAGCAATGCATATAAAAAGAAAGTAAATGCAGGAGTCAAGAATTCTTCTCTTAATAGCAGTTGCCTTGCAGTAATGTCATATTCATGATTAATCCTTTGAAAACTATAAATTTTTCATCCAGATACTAATAAATTTGCTCCAACCTTTTCCTCCAACTACTTTTGCATTCATAAACTTATGAAAACAGTGCCATAACAAAATCCATTATAGTATGATTCAGTTTTTGACAATATTACACCAGTCAGAATGTGATTGTACTTTATCTTCCAAGAGTAAGTGCGTGAACAGAATAAAGCTACTGGTTCCTGTTCAGGACAAAGGTCGAGTAATCAGACTCCAGTCACTCTCAATATCTGCAACAGATTACATTGCAAAAAATAAACCAATTCTCTTATTACTAGCAATACAATGATTATCATCATCTTCAAAATAACCGTTTATTAATGAAAAACCATTCATTCATGCAGTTTGTAAATGTATACAGTGTTCCATGATATCATTTCAGAAGTGCTTCCAGCCCTGCCTCAGTGGAAAAGCGTTTATAAATAGTGCAGGTAGGATCCCTAGACAAGAAAAGATGCTGATTTAGAGGAAGGTCATTCCTAACAGACGGCCAAACCATTGTTGCATTGTCAAGTGCACATGTAAACAACACCCAATTAGCGAGTGACATAAGCACTGAATGTACGAGACAGGAAGTGACTACACCTGGTTCAGTTTATAGATACAAGAGCAGACAGTTTTTGCCAGCCACAGTCAATTCTGATCTAGGTCAACACCAAGATTCTGATGGAAACAGAAAAGGCGAGCTGAGGGAAGTCAGTGATTGCCAGATTACCCAGCTAGATGTATTGTATTTTTTAAAGCATTGACATGAACAATTATGATAGGATTACATGCAAGCCCAAGTGCTGCCATACACTACCTGCAGTAAGTGCATCAGACAATACAGGTAGGCCTAGTATTATAAGCATAAACTTGGCCCAGTAGGATCAAGTTCAACAATGCAGGACAGACACCCTTGAAAGAAATATTATTAATTAGTTATTTAGCATCAGTGTCTAATGCACTGAGGCAACAACTATGGCACACCAAGGCAAGATGTAATCAGTTCAACATCCAGAAGATCAGTCTGCTGAGACAGAGATAGCTGGTGGTGGGTAAGTAATCCAAAACAGACCACAAAAGACATAAGCTATGAGCACAATGAGAATATAGAGCTAAGCCAGTTAAAGGGTTTAACAAGAACACAAAATGAGACAGAGATCGACTTGATCTGTTGGCTGAAACACAGATAAGATGATAGCAAGTTTATTATTTAAAGCTCTTCCCTACTTATTGCACAGCTCAACCAAATAACCAAACAGGATTAAACACAAAATACAACAACAAAAGGCTGCAGGGTTATGCAGTACATATATTTGTTACTATAGATGCTACATTCCCTACTGTTATAAAAACAATCCTTAGGGAGCATTACAAACCTATGATCTACTCACACCAGACTCAACTGCTACCTCTGCATTTATTCAGCCTAGATTAGGCCATCTTGTTCATTTCGAAGGGATAACTATATTAGGTGTTGGGTTGCATTGGGGATACTTCCTGGTCCAGCCAAGAGATGCTGACATCCACACTGAGCCCTACTCCTTGTCTACATATATGTCCTGATTTGGGTGACCCATCCACCCTCACTGCAGATGTCCTTAATGCCAATCCCATATTAATTCAACAACAGATTTCTAATACACAAATTGTTTTGAGTTCCATTGAAATAGTAGTGTCTTCGTTCCATTACCGTACATTTCAGCTGTCTGCGTCTCACTAGAGCACTGACTTCGCTATATGGAAGTAATAATACATTACAAGTGTACGAAAACTCGTGATGCACAATTGAGAATGTTAACATCATATAGATTCACCTGCTTCTGGATTGTTGTGTCTGCTTACAGGTTTACTATCCATTTTCTTAAGTTTTGTATTTTGTTGTTTCAGCATTTCATAGATTTGTTTCAAATCATTCGACTGTGTTGAGGTGGACAAAACAAGGTCTTTTACTAAATCCACATGACCTGAAAATTAAACAAATTATTAATGTCATGAAAACACAAATACTCCCTTTAAAACCTAATCACCACATGTGTCTGCATAACACTAATTATATTATACAATTTTATTATACAAATTATATTGTGAACTATATTTACGAATCATTCTTTATGTATACATGTATGTATATATCATCACCCTTTATGGATCTTTCGAAAAAGCTGAACACAGATATTTTAACTGACCTAAACAGATGTGACTTTAGGTAGACAATGTGTCAAACGTGTGAGAGTCTTTAGATAATGACTGAAAACTGAATATCTCTTCCTAAGCACATTTTCCAAATGTAATTCAAGTGTGTTTGCTCGTGTCAACAAGCATCACCCACACCGAGTTCACTTAGAAGTAACAACTGTATTGATGCTTTCTGCATTGTAAAAGTACAATGCATTGTTTACACTGGCTTACATTGTAATTTTAAGTACAATGCAGCTCTATCAAAAAGCTTAGATTAAACAACACTTAAACTAAAGATTATTTGGCTTATTTTATATACCAGTAATGTACCTTACAAACCTGTGTACAAAATAAAGTTATGCAATAAAGTAATATAATTTTAGATTGCAGCTTCTTACCTTGGTAAGACGATGCATTAGAAATATCCTCGGATGGCCGTAAATCCTCGGATAAAGACTGATTTGGAGTCAGGAAAATGCTTTCCTGGATCCCTGGAATTTCTTCATCTGTTTTTTGGGACACGAATTTCTCATCACTGACAGATTTGACCCGTGTTTCTTTGGAGAGCAACAAAATCAAAGATCTTGGACCCTCTTCTGACATGGATGAACACTGCCTCTCCAGTTCTTTTAGCTTTGGTATCACATTTTCCATCATATCCTTCAGATCAGTGTCAACGTAACTCTGTGCCTCCCTCGACATCTTGTCCAGCCGTTCCCTAAGTTGTTCCAGCTCACTTATTAAAGTACCTGCACTCAAAGGTCCATCATCTGAAATCTGGATGTCTGGAAGCACAATCGTCTTACTGTCAAGAGGTCCAGGCTGTTCCTTTAATTCAGCCTTGGCATTTGGCTTTTGCAAATTCCTGTTTGAAAATGTTTCGGTGATTTTCTGAAATTGCTTCTGGAGCTTTTGGTGTTCCAATTTCAGTTTATTGTACCTGTCACGCAGGACAGAATATGCATTCCTAAGCGCTATGTCAGATTCTGGAGCACACGAATCACCATTAGGAGGACAAGACGGAAACTTTGATACATCTTCATTCTGGTTTAGATTTCCATGCTTGACAACAGTTTGATGTTTTGTATCTGGCATCCCATTAAGAACTCTGTCAGTAGACACCTCACTCATTGTCCTAAAATGACATTTACGGTAATTAAAGCAAAAATATGAATATATCATAGTTGTCCATTATTATAAATAAGAGACAGCATCCACATAATTATGCAGGTGGCTTTAATGCACCAAAACATTGATAGAACTTTCAAAGCCCTATCATAAGTGTGTCAGTCGGCAATCACAGATCTTGGCTAATTTTTCATAAGTTTTCTAACTAGCATAACTCATGCCAAACAACTCATTGCTGGTTATTTCATACAAGAAATTAGATAGAGTATTAAAGACCACTCTCATTTAAATGCAAAGAAATAGGATCAAAACAAAACTTTACAATAGCTAACATGTGCCTGGGGAAGTTAGTAACATAAAGTCTGCCTCTCTAGAGGCTAAAGATCCCTACATTCTACAGATACGGTGGATTGCTATTGCTTGCATCAATTGCTATCACATAATATCACTCAAAAATTTTGTTTGTTAAGAGTTCAAAAGTGACCTAGTATGCATTCATGGGTTACCGTAATACTCTTTTTTACCATTGTTTCCAAGTGTTTTTGATGGAGTTTGAACATTTGTTCTTGGGGTCCCACCAACATAGACTCTTCCTTCCAAAGGGGTTTCAAGTTGCTAACTGGACAGCAAAGACCAAGAGAATTTTGGAATGGTGTTGATCATTCTAGTGCAGTGATGCTCTATGAACAATAATTGCCAGCTGCAAAGAATGTCATTCTCCACACCCTGTGGCAGAGGAATGCACAGACAAGATCTTCCAACATCTGCAAGGGACTGCTTGGTTCATGTGTTTCAAGACTCGTTGTCTGTCATCACTTATCTTCAACATGCTACATAGCCAAGAAACTCAAAACATGGTGTCTGCTATTTGCACTGAATGGGAATCCATTGGTTGCGTGCTGTGTGTCGATGACAGCTTGCAATTACGAACTCTTCTACTAGTCACCTGAGGACTGATTAACTTTTTGTTTTCAATTACTTTAATATCGTTTAGGTTGGTGCAGACAGGCCTATTGTGAAGTACCTAAAAATGCTATAAGTTTCTAGATACAAACATACATTTCAGCCATGCCACTATATACCTGGAATGGCCTTCCTCTGGAGCTCAACTTCCTCAATGAAACCAGAGCTGTATGGCATATTATTATTCGTAAGTGCTGCCATTCAATCCCAAGAAATATAAAAGTCCGGGATGACCGAAAGGGTTTCCGTCATCCTAGACTCTTTATTTTGGGGATTGAATTGTGAGCACGTACAGTAACTACCATGAAGACGAGCAACGTACAAAAACCTTATGTATGTTAATATACATAACATGGCTAGATAAATAACAGGGTTAAATACTGAAACGTCATTGGATCGCTGTGTTCATATATGCAATTCAGCCAAAAGCTTTCAACCATGGGACTATGACGCTTTCCATATTGTTACACTGTGGTAAAAGTATTACGTGCTTTGTTTTCCTTACAGGTCTGTTATCGTCAATTCCTGTTAAAAGAAGAACTCGAGTTTATAACAGTACTATGATTCAATATCAAACGAAACTGAACCAACCAAGACAACACCCGAGGTACTTCCGGTGTAACTAAATTTCTGTAGTATTACGTTATTCCTGCTAGCCCATATAGAGCTTATCCAGAAATTATGTGTGTTCAAGAACTTGGGCTAGCCCATATCAGTCGCATCTGGGAGCGAGGCCAGGAGTCCGTTTTATGAGGGCGACAGGTAGGCTCATGGGCTTTAGCTGCACACATCAAACCAATCTGGGCTTGAAGTCAGACGCCCATTAACCGACATTTTCAATATTCGGCTTTGGGTAGGCGATAAGTGGGCTCGTGGGCTTGGGTTACCCACATTGATCCCAGTTGGGCTTGAGGCCAGAAGCTCATTAACCGACATTTGCAATATCCTATTTCTAGATGGGCGACATTTGGGCTCATGGGTTTGGGTTGCCCACGTCGAACCCACCTGGGCTTGGTATCAGACGCCCATTAACCCACATTTGCAATATAAGATTGTAGGATGGGGGACAAGTGGGCTCACGTCAAACCCACTTGGGCTAGATGTCAAACGCCCATTAATTGATATGTTTGTGGTGAATTACTTTTTAAATATTCATGTTATGAACATGACATCTGTTTAAATCTTTTTGTCGCTCGCAGGTTAGACTGTTCTGAAGATTCTGTAATTAAATTATGCATTACATTTTCTGACTTTATTGATAAATAGATATATAGACAGATGAATGGATGGATAGATAAATGGAGGGATGGATGGGTGGATTGATGGAATGAATTACTAATAAATGAATAGATAGATAGATAGATAGATAGATAGATAGACAGACAGACAGACAGACAGACAGACAGACAGACAGACAGACAGACAGACAAACAGACAGACAGATAGATTAATAGATAGATTTAATAATTGATGTATCGATAGATAGACGGATAGATAGATAAATAAATAGATAGATAGATAGATAGATAGATAGATAGATAGATAGATAGATAGATAGATAGATAGATAGATAGATAGATAGATAGATAGATAGATAGATAGATAGATATACAGAGATAGATAGATAGATATATAGATATAGGCCTACTGATGGACGTATGGATGGATGGAAGACAGAGAGATAGACAGATTATACAACCCTAAGCTGCTAAGCATGTACTTTACCAACTCCTACCTCCACTCCGACCCCTCTCCTCTCACCAACTAAGACCAAGAGCACACAACCATACTCTCCCACCCAAGGACAACTCTCAATTTATTCCAAGAACAATATATAAAAATATTGACTAGTTTATTCTAAAATATTCTAATGAACTTTAATTATCCATTATCACTCATGTTAGCATTTCTGCGTTTTTGTCAGCCTGTCTTTTCTTCTCAATAAACGAATATATAGGCCTATATATAGATTGAGACAGATTGAAAGTGGCAGGCAGACAGAGAGTAAGTGAACGGCAGAAAAAGACAGACTGAAAATTTCTTCAGAAAATGGTTTCTTCTTTCACCTGGCCTCACCTTTCTTCGCATTCTACGATTTTGGCACACCCATATCGCCTACGTTTCCCCTCCATCTTACGTATATCCTTTCTTTTCTCTCTGCTGTCTGTCTGCCTGTCTGTCTGTCTCTTCATTTGTGTTTGCCTCTATCTCTTCGTTCTTCTCCTCATCCGCCTCCCTGACCTACAGTTCCGTAGCGTTTGAACTTTGGACGGCATTATACCGGCTAAGAGGCCACTGTGAAAATCCCATGCAGAGATCATGAACCCGAGCCTACCATTTCTCATACAAATTGATCGCCCCACAGTTGTGAGCATTATTATACACATATAGGCCTAGCTTTTTTGGCATCTAGGCGTGTATGTATGCATATATGTATGTATTTATGTATGTATGTGTGTATGTCTATGTACGTAAGGCGTGCATGTATGTATGTATGTATGTATGTACAGTACGTACATACATAGCGCACACAAAAGCGCATTCATACGTGCATGCATACATACGTACCTCCATACACATACATACATAATTTACGTGTGTATGCATGTATCCCAACATTAATGTTAATCGTTTTTATTGTCTGGGCTAGCTTCCTTACCACTGCGCATAAAGCTGTGAGAATCCCAAACTTGGAGCTCACATTGAGTAATAAAAAAAGCAGTCACCCAAGGCGAAGCATTGTAAGGACCCAATTTGGACCTCATAACTGCAGCCAAGAGTTCGCGACAGTGTTTAAAAAGGCCAAATTAAGGTGTTCGTGACATTACTCTTATCCCTCTTTTCAGATGTCCGGACTACAGCAGACTACAAAGGCTTAGAGTAGGTTACTCTATTCCAGCGTTTCCCAAACTTTTTTGGCCACGGAACCCTTGTCATCTTTTAAAATCATGGCGGAACCCCAACCTGAACTAAACGCATTGAGGCATAGGGCCTACATAGCACCTGAGAAGCATACTAACTTAGGCCTAACTAAACACACACCCGTATAAGGAGTTCATCAAAACAATTTATTTTCTCTTATGTCAAATGTTAGTGTAGGCCCTACAGTTTTTAAGACCAAGACTTATGAAGCACAATATTGGGAGTACATGAAGTTTTAATATGTGTAGGCCTACAATGATTTTGTTTTTCCTCGTGCCAATTTTCTATATTTGGTTTAATGCTAGAAAGCTGGATTCTTGTGACAGGTGGAGCATTTTTAGCCAGTTTCTATATTCGGTTTTTGTTGCAGTATAGCCTACTATGACAATCCAGTTTCGCACAAATGCGTTATGGCAAATGGCAGAAGCACACTAACTGCACATTTCGCGACAGTGGGGTATTGTTTATTTGGCCCATTCTAGAAATTGAAAGTTCTTGCGAGTCCGTTCGTTATCTCAATAAGAAGTTCATAACCTTTATTACAAAAGTTTGCTGGTTTTCGGCTACTTTGAATGGGTTTCGAATCCAATTAATATCACTCTTCGTGGGAGGAAAGTATTTTAACCAAGTTTGCTTCCAGGTCGTGAATATGATCTGCAATTTTTCAACGAATATTTTGGTCGAGAACAGTCTATTTAAACTAAAAACTCATACAAGGTTGGAAAACAGTCCACATTACTAGTTTGAACACAGGTTCAGAACCCTTAAATTTCCCTTCGTGAGCCAACGCTTTAGGTCAGATTTTCATACCAGCAAATTAAAAAAAATTTATTGCTAATACTGTTGTACGATTATCAGACTCAGCTGTACTTTTTAACATCAATTTCGGATTCGTTTCGTCGAGGTAACGATAACAGAGATGGCTACGTCCCTATTCAGACAAGTTTACAGCTCTGACCTATGTACAATTGTACATAGGTCCCTGCAGTGACCTCTACAATCAATAATTCTATATAATTACTGGATAGCTAAAGGGCATTGAAAGTCCGGATTTTCGACCAGTGGGGTTAACATAGACCTACAACAGAGACGACTGACGGCAGTTTTAAAGTTTCATAAAACTGTTTGTGTATTTTTTTTAAACTGCTTGGAATGTTTTATTCCAATGAAATTTCTCAATGAAGATTCTTTTAAATTACAACTTTTCGCGGAACCCTTGTGCTCACCTCGCGGAACCCTTGGGTTCCGCGGAACCCACTTTGGGAAACGCTGCTCTATTCATATTTGCAAGGCTAGCAAATTCCATGGGGTAATTTAATATTGCGCGTCCGGGCAAAGGGTCTCTATCTAGATTCAACGCTATAAAGATAGTATGCTGTTTGACTATATAATTGGTGTTTAAAGCCAGGCTCGCTGAAATAACCACGTACCAGATTTGGATGCAGATGTTCGCAATCGCAATCACACAACCATCGTATTCCACCATTCCGAATCTGGGTGACCTCTCGTCCCCTTTGCGGAATTCGCTTTTGTGTGACCCCATGCAACTCCAGAATCAACGTTGTCCATACTATTCTAGTTACAGAAGGCACGTCAAAATATAACTGAACAGTAAAGCGGCCATATCGACGTCAATGGTGGCAGACAGGATGAATAGCTGCTTTAGGCTAGATTATTTTCCCGTCATATATGACGGGTTGAAAAAGAAAATGAGTAGATTGATAGGAAGAGAAAAGAATTTGTTTATTAGAGTGCTTGATGATAAGTCTCATCGCGAGTGAAAATTCGAGCATCATTTAGCAAATGATCTTGACAGTCGGTTTTCTTGATGAGGGAGGCAAGCAGGGAGGATTGAAGGGAGGCAGAGACAGACTTACTAACTGCTGTTTGTCTTTCTATCAATCCATCTCTCTTTCTATCTGACCGTCCGTCCGTATGTCTGTCTATCTGACCGTCCGTCCGTCTGTCTGTCGGGCTGTGCGTCTGTACGTCTATCTGCCGAGTGTCGAGTCTTCAGAGGCCTTAGGCAGGTCGGCTAACGGCCTCCGAGGCATGGTTAGCAGTATTCCGTAAATTCCACTGCACCTACGAAGGGAGGGGCGCTACATTTCATAAGCGTTTATCGTAGGACACGCAGATCTTGGAAACTACATAAGAGATTACATACCCGCACTTGACACTAAAGTACTTTTACTTCAGAACAAATTTCTTGTAGCCTACCCGTACTTGAGACTTATATATATATATATATATATATATATATATATATATATATATTCGTTTATTGAGAAGAAAGGGGCCATCCATATATTACGTACGCAAAATTCCGGGAAAATTGGACCTCCTCCCCCCTGTTCGCAAGCGTACTTTCTTCCACACCCCCTGCGTACGTACACTTGACGCTCCCCCCCCCCCGAAGACCAGTTGCAGAAAGTGTCTCGGGAGCGACTGTCTGCACTTTAGGCCAGATTGAAGGATGAGTGAGGGCCATTATAGACAAATTATAGGTATCTCGTTCACAGCACAGAATAACTGCACATGGCTTTTATATAATGTAATAAAATGCCATCGAACGACTGACTATAGGACAATAGAGAGTTATAAATAGGCTAATGTGGACGTCATAATTAGAAATTTATTTTGCGTACGTACACTTTTGTCCACCCCACCCCCCCCCCCCGTTCGCACCCGTACGCAAAATCGCCAAAATCCGACCCCCGACCCCCTCTCATTGCGTACGTAATATGTGGACGGCCCCAAAGAAACAATCTGACAAAAACGCAGAAATGCTTACATGAGTGATAATAGTAAATTAAAGTTCATTAGAAATTTTTTTAGAATAAACTAGTAAATATTTTTATACAATGATCTGGGAATTAATTGAGAGTTGTCCTTGGGTGGGAGAGTATGGTTGTGTGCTCTTGGTCTTAGTTGGTGAGAGGAGAGGGGTCGGAGTGGAGGTAGGAGTTGGTGAAGTACATGCTTAGGGTTGTGTAATATGGAGAAAAGGAGTTTCGCATCAGCTATACTGGCAAGTTCAGAGACTGTTGGAAAGGATTGTTCTAGGTAACCTAGGCGTTTGGCTCTTTTTAAGAGTTTTTTTTAACACTTTAACGACGAACTGCGCATTGTTTTGCCATGCAGTCACTTTTAGTACACTCTCGTCATTATAGTGTTAAACGTAACTTAAGCCTATAAGTATATAGGGCCTACTTGAAAATATCTGCTATTCATTAGCCCAATTCATTTAGACACGAATGTAGGCCTATAATTGTATAGGCCTATAGTCCAGCAGTTGCGTTACTTTAAGATTTTGTATGATATTAATTAGAGATTGGTCGACTGAGTGCTGATATACCGATGGTGGCTATTTCAGATAGTTGAATCTCGGGTCATAGCACGGTTCTTACACGGGGACCTTAAATGGCGTGGCGCCCACTCAAACGGCATCGGTGGTGAAGGACCTCATCCGATCAATTCATTGAAAAATTAGCAGGGTCGAGACCATGCTGGCGCTATAGAAAGACGTGTAGGACTTACATTGACATTTTTAAAGATACGCTGGCGAATAACACAGAACCTGAAACCAGCAGTGGCGGAGTTGAACGAAGTGAACGCTGTAGTATTTTAACTACTAATAATTTAACTACTCATTATATCAGGAACCCCAGTTAGCGGGATCTATGACCTCTTTAGGACCCTCTGTGCCTTACTCGTATCAATGTCACTGTTCTTTAACATTATGAATAAAGACTTATTGATTGATTGATTGATTGATTTGCCTTGTCATTCTCTAGGTGATGCTACAAAATATAAGTCGACTTTTGGAAGTTAGGGCCTATAAGCAGTGTGCACGAGTTAATTGTTAGGAATAACCAGTGGAGTTGCCAGAGCTATGAGGCTAAGGAGAAGGATATGGAGGACTTCGAGCGGACAAAGAGAAGAGATTTCCATGGTGTTTCATATATGTGTGAAGACTTGCGATCTTCTATATCTCCACGTCCATTAGAGGAACGAACCTTTCGGTACGCGGCCGAACGTCCTACTTAGCTTTACTATAGGAATAGTGTCCAATCCTGGATGACCTTATGTAGGTTACAGGTTATGATTGGCTCGTACGAGTCACGTGATTTTAGTTTCAGGGAAGAAGGACGCTGTTCTTGTTGTGTGATCTTTCGGGTTTGGTTTCTGAGGACAGAAATCTGATTAAATATTCCGAAATTAAGTGGTCGTACGTTGATAACGGGTAAAATGGCCACGTTGAATATTATGATCACTGTTTAAGGGTGATGATGTGATAAAGGTTTCGGGGATATCCTTTATGTGTGTTTAGATATTAGAAAGTTAGCGTTAGTCATAGTTCAAATCGCATCGTCGCTGCCATTTTGACATTCTGAGGTCCCGGATGTGTGTGTGCGAACTGATGATTTGACTTGGTTGTATAGACGCTGATAAAATTCTCTTGTCGCTATAGAAATTAAGATTAGTTACCTTAGTTGATAAGGTGTGTTTTCATGTAACGTAAGGTGAAGTTGGTAATTAAGTGGAGTTTACCACTGAGTTTTAAGTTTGCCACGAGGTTGATAAGTACACCGTTGGTCATTGATTTATTCTATAAATAGAACCAGTCAAGTAAGACGAACGTTCCTTTTATGTACACTTGATTTGCAGTAGACACAATTGCTGAAGATAATAATTCGACTGTAATTGTCAAACAAATTGTATTGGTTAATTCGAAATTGTTAATAATACAGATTTCTCTTTGTACGTTGTCTTTGCAATTGATATCCAGAACACGGTGAGTAAGTAAGCATAAAGAATATGGCGACTGGAGGAGAAGAAGAAGGTGTGAGGTCCCATCTCCACTCGGTTGATTTATTTGGCGCCACCATAAATGCTCTCGAAAAGGTGAAGGAGGAATCAAATCTGATGGTTGATCGGTTGATACATTGGCAATCAACCCAGTCCAATGGCAGGGCTGAAAAGAACCCTGACTCACCTGAAGGGTGGATTGCTTCCCACTCGGAAGCCGCGGATATTATGAATTCGGTTCCATCTAGGCCTTTAACCTGGAGTCCTGTGTCTGAAATGGAGAACCCCTCCTATCAAACTCATCTCCCTGCTGATCCAAACTCCATCGTCTATCATCCTCTCGATCGAACTATACATAGCCCGAAATGGATGCTTCCTGATAAAGGTAGATCAACTGACATGGCCACAGCAGCTGAAGCCTTGCTGGCTATGGCCGAGGGAGGGAATAGGGTAGATGGTCCCTTAGGTTTAAGTCCTGAAGCGAGGGATATTCCCAGAGTTGAATCCTACCTTGAGGATGAGGAAGGCAGTCCGTTACATATGCATATTTGAATTTTCTCAACAAAGGAAAGATTTTGATTCGAGTCTTACTTGCAACACTGAGCGTTGAAATCAGCTGCTTTTAAATTTCGTTGACATCAGTTTGCAGAATATGGATAAAATGTTAAACTCCCAGTCTTTTTTCTACAATTCCCACGCTGAGCACAACTGATGGTTTGAAATCGACTCCCTTCGATGTGCAATACTCCCTGGGGGGGGTGCAATAAAGACTTATAACTGGGGGTCGTTAGAAAGACTACAGGGGGTTGAACCCTGCATGTATTCATGCAGTTCTCACTCTGCATGTATGAATTTGGACCATTTGCTGTTTGGATGAAACTACGCGTACATAGTTTAGCCGAGCACTTAATTGGACTTCTCGATGATGAGTTGAGCATTTTTGTATGTGTGTCATTAGAAATTAATTCTGACATTTCAGCTCTTGCATGGTTTCTTTCACTGGAGCTCGTCACTTGTCCAACTGGTAATCGCAATCGTAATCTCCTAATTTCTAAAGCGCCACTTTAAAGCTAAGTGGAAAGGACCAGCTTATATTCACGAGCGCTGCGTCATATCCGAGGGGTTGTCCAGAGATAGATGTCCATTGGAGGTCCGGGTCCGGTTGCAGAGAGAGACAGGCGGAGCAGCTGCTACGGCGGATTTTCGTTGAGGTAGAGAAGGCTTGAAAGGCAGATGGAGTAGGGCAGGAATTCTTGATGAGAAGAGTCTTCAATTTGGAGTGGAAAGCCTGTGGTGGTGATTAATAGAGGAGCCTGATGAGGTAGGTGACGGTGAACGAGTGGCGGTATTGGTGGAGGAAGTGCTAAAATGAGGAATTCAGAATAAGTTCGCTCCAGAGTTGAGGTTCAGTATGGGATATCGTTCGGGGTATCAGTATGCTGATGACACGCAGGTATATAATGTCCATGGCCCAGCTAAAGATTGAGAAAATGCTTCAGACATCGGAGGCGCTTGGTGCCTGGATATCGTCCACCCGTCTTTGAACTCTGGGAAATCCCAGTTTATCTGGCTTGGTAGCCGTGAGTGATTTCCAAGCTCGACTTGCCTAATCTGCAACATCACTTTACTGCTATCTCCTTTTCAACTAGTAACTGTGCGCGACCTGGAGGTGACCTTGGACCAGGTCCAGGTAGCATTTGAAGAATGTATGTCCCACTTGCGTCAGTTCGAACTATACGCCATTTGCTTACAACTCAAGCAACAATTACCCTGGTGCATGCATTCATATACTCCAAGGTTGACTATGGCAATGACATTTATGCAGGTCTAACTCATTCCTGCATAAATACATTATACAAAAGGTTGTGGGTCCCTCCACTTGGAATGGGCGCCCGCTGGAACTGCGATAACTACCTCTGAATAATTTGCCTGCGTTTAATAAATCACTTAAGTCTTCCTTTTTTAGCCGTGGCTGGACTGGAAGCGCTCCTGAGTAGGTATCTTGAAGGGACGCTATATAAATGTTCAGAATGAATGAATGAATGAATGAATGAAAAGTGCATTGTGTTTAAGATCTTGATGCTCATGCGTAATTGTCTAGCAGGCTCTTTCATCTTATCTCCGGGAGCTATGTGTCTCAGCATCTTCCATACCTAATTGCAGATTTCTCTCTCTCTCTCTGCCATGCAAGGCGACTTGGTTGTTCCGCCAACCCGAATTTGCACGGTCCAGCACAGAAGTTTTGCTGTGGTCGGCCCATCCTCCTGGAATAAGTTGCCTAACAATCTGCGATATGAACTCTTCAGCCTGCCCTTGTCTCTTATCCGCAAGCGCTTGAAGACCATTCTGTTCGATCTTGGTTTTATTGTGTTAGGTCGGAATCGCCTCTGATGAGTCTCTCTTGAACTGGCGCTATATAAATTTGTAATTACGATTAAAATTACCGTAGCACCATGCTGTTTCCTAGTATTGACTATCCCCGTACTCTGACGTGGCACCGAAGCGGACCAAGCAGCCTGGCTATTGCGGCGGTTTTGACATCAAATGGCGCCGGTGAATAAGTTATACTGTTATAGTCTCCCCGACCCCGTGGCCTATGTGTGACGCTGAGAAATTTAGGAGATTTAGGCCTAAATTACACTGCATTACATTGGCGACAATGACTTTATCAGAAATCACGTGACACTATCGCCCTGGGTAGGGAGAAGATTACAGCCCTAAGCCACGTCGTGCTGTTCACACCGTGGAGTCTTGGCACGATTGGCTCAAACGATTGACCCGGCCGATAGCGTGACCGTCTTCCTTTTATTGAAACTGTCGATTCATCCTGAAAATATTAAAGCGTGTCAAATATATGCATAAATACATAAACTGGCGTAAACTTGTCAAAAATATTGGGGGAGGGAGATTTGGTTATTCATTATACACTCTGCTTAGTTTGTAGAGTCCATCTAAATTATTGGGGGGCACGTTCCCCGGCTGCTGAATACATGCATACATACATACATACTTACATACAATGCTTACAGACAAGCAAACAAACATACATACATACAAACAAACATACATACATAGGCCTACATACATGCATACATACATACATAAATACACACTTACATCACACAACACACAGGCGCATGCATGCATACATGTAAATGCATACATACACACATGCAGACATGCATACATACATACATGCATAAATGCATGCATATATGCATAATGCTGCAATCAGCAGTTGACAGCAAGTCAGCAACTCTCGCATGTTTGGAATCAACAACAGAGCGCTCAGTCTGCTTGATTCTCACATAACAGAGCGCACACAATCGGTGTACGAACATTATTCCCTCCCCCAGACATAATTCCCGCACAGAATTCCCCCTCCCAGATTTTCGGCAGGACATAATTCACCCCCCCCCCCCAGACGTCACCAAGGCTTGTCAGCTACGCTTTTCCATGCACAAATGTCAGTGCTTGGCCATCTCCTTTTTGTATTATACACGGCCGATGTGTAGATGATCATATAAGCGCATAACTTCCTTCACCACTGACACCTGCGGACTTAACCTTTAACTTCATCTGTGAGCCATCACAAACCTCTGAACTAAAACAGAGATTTCTGCACTGCTGCTGTGTATCAAGCGCACTGAGATTGCATGGCGTGTAACCTTTTCAAACATTAGAGTGGATGGCATGCAGGGCCGGATTAGCATTTTGTAGACCTGGTTCCAAATTTGTACAGTAGGCCCCTAATAATATGTTCAACCAAACAGTGTTGACGATATTTAAATTATAAAGCAGATATTTATGAATTTAGAACTGTTTACGACGTGCTTTCATAATAGAAAAACTGTCAATAATCAGAACACTTTGTATTACGAGGCCACAAAGCTGCATCATTTTCAGGCATCGTTTCAGAACCATATTCAATGACTTGTTGTATTCCATTTGTTGTGACGGGTACAGTTTCTTGCATTTCGGATAAGTCACATGGAATGTCTCCAGGAAGTGCTAGAGGTAGAGTAGGTGAAATATTCAATGACAGACCTGCAGCAGAATCATTTACTTGTTCTTGGTGACATTGAACGGATGATTCTTTGTCAAAGGATGCTGCCATGGTGACTTCGTCATAAAATGTTCAATAGCTCCACGTTGCTGTTGTGCTGCTAAGTCAAAAACACGTTCTTTTGACGTTTTTGAGCGCCCGATTCAAATTTTTTACTCCCATATCTATGGTAGCTTAATGCAACAAGTATTTTATTACATATAAACCTTGTTAATATAAGTTATATTTTTAAAAAACTTATAGCGTAGAGCAGTGGTTCTCAACCTGTGGTCCGCGGACCACTGGTGGTCCGCGGCCATCTGCATGGTGGTCCGCGAGCAAGGTCTACAATTTAGATTTTTTTACCATTAAAAGCATGCAAACAGACAAATTTGGTCAATTTTTAAAATTTCTGTTTCATTTCAATGACAAGAATCGGCAGCATGAAACTAATAATGCGAGGATTTATGGCAAAAAATTATTTTGTATTAATTTGCTTTTGGCACAATTTTTGTGGTGGTCCGCGACCGAGACACAAAATTTAGAAGTGGTCCTCGAGTCTAAAAAGGTTGAGAACCGCTGGCGTAGAGTGTTTATCCCAATTTAATACACCGCAGACATGTCAAACATTGGATCCCGCCCCCTCCCCAGCTGCATGCAGTCGCTGGCCCGTGCTGAGGTTCTGTGCGGCCCGCCAGCTCGCTTAAAGCCTATTGTTGCAGCGACTTGATGCTGGCCATGAACACTCGTAGAACCTGACTGCGGTCTGATTTCGTGTGCTTGTCACTGTCAGTCGTGTCACGTGTGTACACTGTCCAACTCCATGGGGAAATTTGGTTATTCATTGGCAACAGCACTGGCTTATGCAAGAAACCCTTCAGCTGGGCGAGGGCAATGCTGAGCAGTCAGAGCCGTAGCAACAAAGAACGTGGCCCCCTCCGAACATACGTCCGCGCCCCTTACAATGCGTATACGTCCGGGGCCCCTTACAATGCGGAAACTGGAAATGCTTTAAATGTACAATATACAGGGTTCATATTATGTATACATGGGCCTACGCCCTACAGTGTACATGTATTCCATTTCCGTATTTACGCAAAGCGCTTCTTCGAGCCTTGTTCTCCACAAATTGGTTTATCAATGCGTCTTAATCGTTATTTTTGCCACGTTTAGGGGTCCCCTTCCAGGAAGGGGGCCCCTCCGGTCGGAGGGTACGGAGGGCGGTCGCTACGCCTCTCTGGCTGAGCTGCGCCGTACGGCTAATGACTACTGCTGTGGACTCCGACGCTCGACGGTGATGGTTAGAAGAGGCTATAAGCAGCCTCAGCAGAGTAAACTGTCGTGAACGGTCACAAATTTCATAATTGTCCAAGTCGACAAAGTCGATCAAGTGGATCGTTTATTTGCCTATTGCGACAGCGAGAGGTCGACTATAGTCGGCGAAGTTGATCGAGTCGATCGTCGGCCGAGCCAAGTCGATCTTAGCACTCGACTCGATCGATCACGGGGTATAAACCGCGCTACCTGGCCCTACCTCGTAGCGCCTCTGTGTAAGAGGAAGCCGGTTCGCATACCGATCGTGACTGAATTTCAGATATTTACACCTCGTGCTAGAACGGTCTGTACACGGGAACCTACCATGGTGTGGCGCCAGTTGCGACGATATTGTTTGATGGATGGGGGGACACGGGACACTTTTGAACTGATCTGGTAAAAAAAGAGGAAACAATTTTCACGCGCGAAAAAATTGTATTGACCTCAGAGGCGAAACTTTGGTCTAAAAAGTGGGGTGTACCAATTTCTTACATACACGAAGCAAGGCTGAGACTGCGATCTCTGGGAAGGCACAATGATAAAATATTGATTGGCATTGTTCAAAAAGTGGAGGGTACGGTACCCCCCAGTCCAAAAAGTGGGGGTACGGGTACCCCTCGTACCCCCACAAATTACGCCTATGGTTGACCTTGTCTGGTGTTTTTTTTTATTTGGGGGAAAACTGTATAGCGTGTCTCCCCCACTGTTAAAGGTGGGTCTTGTCCCCTCGACCCCCCGGATTGCCGCCCCTGTGTGGCGCCCATTCTAACCGCGTGGCGTCCATTCAAATGAAACCTATAATGCAAGGACGTAGCCAGAATTAAATTCAAGAGAATGCAACTCCGGGAGACATCCAGGTGTAGTAGGGGTGCGGAGGTATAACCCATGGAAAATTTCCAAAATCTGAAAAAGCAAGAGGAAGCAATTACTGCCTCCTCTTGCCTCAATGTGGCGACGCCATTATAGTAATGACGTGGCGCCCATTCAAGTGGAGACGTTCTTTCACAAACCCATGAAGGGCCATGATGGCGTGGCATCCATTCAAACGAGAACCTCTAATGGCATGGCGCCCATTATAACGCATGCCCGCCGAGAGGGGACGGGGGAGGGGGCATATGCCCAGGGCTCGGCGATTTTTAGGAGACCGGGCCGGGCCCGCAATAAACTTATAACAGATTTTGCTGCAGCTAAATCAAGAAAAGTTGCTTTTTGATTAGCATAAATTTAAGACTAACAACTGCATTAAATCATTGTTGTATATATAAATATAATTATGTAAGGTCTACCCGCACTTTTATTATTTCAATTTTTTTTTATTTTCTCATAAAGCCTAAAGATAGTTTAAATGCTAGTGACTGCTCTGCCTAGAATTTCTGTCGGTGGGCCTGTTCTAACGGGACATCAAACCATGCTGCGTCCATTCAAGGGGCCATCCATATATTACGTACACAAAAATCCGGGGAAATTGGACCCCCTCCCCCCCTGTTCGCAAGCGTACTTTCTTCCACCACCCCCCCCTGAGTACGTACGTTTGACGCAACCCCCCCCCCCGATGACCAGCTGCAGAAAGTGTCTCCAGGCAGCCTGTCTGCACTTTAGGCCAGATTATTGAAGGGCCAATATAGACAAATTATAGGTGTCGTTCACAGCACAGAATAACTGCACATGGCTTTTATATAATGTAATAAAATGCCATGGGACGACTATAGGATAATACAGAGTTATAAATAGGCTAATGTGGACGTCATAATTAGAAATTTATTTTGGGTACGTACACATTTTGTTACCCCCCCTCCCCCCCCCCGTTCGCACCCGTACGCAAAATCGCCAAAATCCGACCCCCCTCCCCCCTAAGTGCGTACGTAATATGTGGATGGCCCCAAGGAAAAAATAATAGCGTATGTATGCGGCGTGGAGTGCCCATTCAAATGGTCTACAGCGCAGTGAGGGATCTCATGCGATGAATCCTTGAAGCCTTAGCAGAGTCGAGTCGAACTTTAAGGACTTTTGAGATGTTCTTCAAATGCTCTGTATTAACTGTCTTGGTACGTCTATGCCGTAATTAAGGTCTCTATAGAAACAACGTGTATCATACTTACTGTGCCTTTATCAAGCGCCTCTATCAATCGCCAAGCATCAGTTGATGGCGTTGAGCAACTGTGAGCGAAGGGCTTGCTCAAGGTCCCTACACAGTAACCCTCTTAGAGAAGGAGACTCGAACCCGTATTCTCCGCTTTCCAAGGCGAGCACTTTGACCAATCGGCTACCGTGTCTAATGTCTATCTCAGATAGACCTACAGCTGCATGGTCCAGCAACGAGAACAAGACGACATGGTTCAAACTGCTTCGGAGTTACTTTACCATCTGTCTGAAACAGCCTACGACCTGGCATCATCAGCCATAGGCAGTAAATGAATCGATCGCAGGCGCTTAGTCAAAACAAATAGCTAGGTAGGGTGAGAATTGGCTACAGGTCAAATCGAAAGGGGTCAGGCAGGCAGCCTTCGATTCACGTGTTCGAACACTATGTGTTCGGTAGACACAGTGGCGGCGATCATGTCTGAGAGGTCGGGGGGACAAAGTCGGCCATGATCTGGTCGATGACCTTTTTTCATGAATTCATGTCCTCAACAAACAAAATTTTTTTCATTTTTAGGAATTCATCTCCACAAAAACTTTTTTACTTTTGTGGGAATTCGTCTCCAAAAAAGTTGATGACTTTTTTTAGTCATTCGCCCCTTTTTACAAGTTTTTTCCGGTCTCCCAACAATAATCGCATTACCTTTTTTGGGAATTCGTCTAAGATTTTCAGACTTTTTTTTAACGAATTTCTTCTTTCTCAGAATTTTTTGGGGGACACTTCTACTCAAAAATTTTGTTTTTACCTCGTCTGGTCAAAAACGCAGCGAAAACCCTCACGCGCAATTACATTTTTCCGCCTTTGTTGCTGTTTGTTCAAAATTTGGGGGGACAAATGTATGGCGTGTCCCCCCACTCTTAAATGTGGGGGACATGTCCCCCGTCCCCCCATGATCGCCGCCCATGCCGGCCTACTTTGTCATATCGAAGTTCTAGGGACTATCTTCACCAATTCGATATTTTCCGATGTTTGAAATAAGCGGAAATTTATGTCGAGCTATATATATTATATCCTATTGTACAAGAACTGCAATAATCAAAACTTTTAATACATGCAATGAAATATATGTGCGTGACAATATTAAAAAATAAAAGTAATAGTTTTAAGTTAAACCCTATATAGTTGCATGTTCATGTAAATAAAAATGAGATCTAAAGCAAACATTCCAGATAATCCTACTGTACGAGAACTGCAATAGTCAAAAACTTTTAATACGTGTACTAAAAATGTCTGCTTGACAATGAGTGTATTAAAAAATAAATTATAATAGTTCCATCCCTATTACATGTTCATGTACTTAAATTAGAACTAAAGCAAACTTTAAATTCCAGACGACAAAAAACTGAACAGGAAGTAGCAGTGAAAAGAATTTCTCGTTTCCGGTTCAGGTGTTTAGAAGTTTTAAGCTATCCTTCTGATGGGAAATGGAATGGTTGTATTCTCTCTGTATTTCCATTGACTCCCTTGTGATCTGCCCCGCTACTGCCTTCTAATCTAGCCTTCTCTCGTCCTCCTTCTTATCCCTCGGCTCATTACACGACAACGACAAAATACACAACACAAAACAACAGACACACTATGGGCTTACGGGGTTTAACGCCACGCCAGAGGCCCCCTGCCAAATAAAGAGCTTACGGGGTTTTACGCCACGCCAGAGGCTCAGCAGGGCCACCTACACAAACACACACGCGCACACACACACACGCGCGCGCGCACACACACACGATACAGAGCCATAGTGCAACCGTAGCATGCATCAGAATCCATCCCATCGCCGCTCAGGCAAAAACCACCCAATCGCCCTCATACAGAAAACCACCCCATTACCCCTCAGACAGAAAAAACCACCATATATCGCCGCTAAGGAAGAAAGACACCATTCCATCGCCCCTAATGCAGAAAGATACCATCTCATTGCCACTTAGGCAGAAAGGCACTCCATCGCCTCTTATAGGCAGAAAATTTGCCGCCAGCAAATCCACATGCACCTGTAGAAACACAGAAAAGCCACGAGGGTTATTAAACTTATTATCACACGTTATGACTGACATATTGGTTGGTTTTGAGGAGGGCTGTCACATGATGTAACACCGATATCAAGGCCGCAGTTGTCGATCCCGTGGGGCGAAAGGCATACTGAACTTCAAGCAGCTCCACCATTGGCGCCTCCACGAGGGTAGGATAGATGTGGTTTCTGACCAGCTCCCGTTCGACCAGTCTAGACAGCACAGGCGTGATTGAAATTGGTCGATATTCCGCTGGGGACTGAGGTGCGTCGGTCTTGGCCACAGACCGACGCGCTGTGCGCCACTGTGTTGGCACATGTGACTCTCGAAGCAACAGGTTGATAAGCTCTGCTAGTACACTGGTGTAAGCAGGTGCCGTTAGTCGCAGGTACCATGACGGAAGACGATCATGGCCTTCAGCCGTATGATGAAGTCGGACGAGAATTGAGAGAACTCGGTGATGAAAACTGGATTACCGGTGACTGTCGCTCGACGCTTAGGCAATTCACATCCGCTGTCGGTGAAAATTGCCGCGTAGTGATCGTTTAGTTCTTCAGCCGAGATATGCCCATTCTCCGCAGTGGCCGGGCGACCCCGCGTAAGTTCACCTACACGGCGCCAGAGGTCTTTAAGTCCTCCGCTCGGGTCAACCGCTCGCAGATGCGCCATCGTGGTCTTCTCAACGATCCGCCCCACTCTTCGCACTAGTGCAGATGCCTCCTCGACAGAGGCGGCGCTACACCAGGGCGCGCCAGGGCAAATGCCCTGGTAAAAAAGCCTTTGCCCTGGTCGATCGATGCCCTGGCAGAAATTTTGCCCTGTCCAGAATTTGTTCGGGTAAATTTGTTAGACCCTGAGATATAAATTCACTTAATTCACTGAAATGTTAAAATTTCCTTTACAAATGTCAAAAAGCGTTCAGCGTCCGGGGGCTTCGCCCATCTGACCTCCTGAGTCCTGATTATAGACAACTATAATAGTGCAGGGGGCGATTTATGGCAAGCGCCGTAGCGAGATCTTATATGGTCACCATTAAATTTAAGCTCGCGCTACCGCGCGTTCCATAAATCGCCCTCTGCGCTGGTTACTTGTATGACTGCCCTGGCTATGCCCTGGTTACAAAAAATGTCTGGCGCCGCCACTGCTCCTCGAGTCTCCCGGCTCGCATCAGACGGTTTAACAAGGCCGTAGCTAGGGGGGTGTTTTTGGTGTTTAAACACCCCCCGAAATTAATAATGTAAAAATGAAACAATGCATTTACTAACTCAAAACCCCTTGGTCGGTTGATTCGGTTGCTTGTCGGCTTGCTCAAGGACGAGAAAACACCCCCCGAAACAGAAAACACCCCCCGAAACAAAATCCTGGCTACGGCCTTGGACGGTTAGAACTTCTTTCGCAGCAGATGTTTTGTTTCCGGGGTTAAGAAATGTGGATCAGAAGAGGTCATTTGGATTGTCCGAATTAGATATACCTCGTTCAATCTGCCAACGGCCTCTTTGTAGAAACGATCCCAAGCCAGCTGCGGGTGCTCTTCGCCATCCTTCAGTGCCTCTAAGTCTGCTTTTGCTAAGCAGCGCAGCAGCGTTGCATGCTGCTGCGGTGATCGCTTTCGGAAGATCTTTTGCTTAGAGCTCTTGTTCCGACCTGTGACTTCTCTTGCCAAGGTAGCCACGATGGCTTTATGGTCAGTTTTGATCGCTGATGTCATGATCTTCACGTTGGGGTAGCATGGTTCGGATACATATAGCCTAGGCGATCTAATATGTTCTGCCCTCGCGTGGGCTGGTGAACAAGTGGTAGGAGGCTACCATATTCTCGTCGAGTCTATTAAAATTTCCTCCAAGTATTACCAGTGCCCTGTGATCCGCTAGCATCAAGGCATCTGGCCAGCAGTGCTGGCATCTCGTAGATTGGTTGAGGAGGATGGCAAAGCGAACTAACATAATTATACTGTCCTTTCGACTAGCTAATTAGTTCTGACCCAGAGTTACTCTAGGCTAAGTCTCTTGTTATGAAAAAAACTTGAAATGCAAAACGTAGGCCTACTTCCAACCATCCTTGGTTTACCCTACTATCAGCGTTTATCTTATTCTGTTTTTCAAATTTATCATAGTCTGTAATATTATTACTGCCAATGTTAATGAATGCAACAGTGGGTGCCGTTACAGGAAGTTTATGTTTCGCCATGGTTATGAAAAAAACTTGAAATGTAAAACGTGTTCCAACCATCCTCGGTTCCACTACTATCAGCGTTTATCTTATTCTGTTCTTCCTCCTCCTCCTCCTCGCCCTCTTTCTGACCCTCTTCACTTTCTTCACAAATCGGAATAGAACAGTTTTTATTTCGGTCATTTTTACACGCGTTCAAAATGTTCGTAATAAATAAATAAAATTATAGCGGAAAAATTTCAAAACGTAGGGCCTACAACTGTTTTCCGTTTCATGCTCTATCGGTTATGTAAAAATACCAAACTGCATTGATTACCTTTTCCAGTATTTGTCCTACTAGCAATTGCAGGTGAATTAGGTGTACAACATACAATTGCATCAGTAAACAATACAACATTGAATCAGAGTGCAATCTGCGGCAAACCTGAGACATGATTGACAGAGTCTCAAATCCATCAGCATCAACCTTTTCTCATCTATAAAGGAAACACCGAGCCACCTTGGAACAAGTCCCGCATATTCTGAGCTATATCGGCGGCCAAAGATTTTTGGAATGGCTTAATGCCAGTTACTCAATGTATGAAGTTTGAAGTTTCAGTAGATAGCGGTACATTTATCTTTTCGTGTTATTGCGCTATACAAATATGTCGTAATATGACACCTGTGAAGTTTCTATTACTGTCGAAGGTTTGTGTCTGCAAGTGATAATGACAACACGATTGCGTATGGGCGTCTTGGCCCACGTACGTCTCGTTGCAACATTCGGTGTCCGTCATGCGGCTTCTATATTAAGTCGAGACAGACCGGCTCGACAAGAACCGTTTGAGTCGCTAGACCAACCTGATAAGGCTACGGCTGACGAAGCGCGCGATCACCGAGGTGCATCCGACCGAGACCAGAACTGCGTGCCGCTGAGCGGGTTACAGTCGCAGACCGAAGAATCGGCATCAGAAGGGTCCGAGAGACGGTGGTCGACAGATTCGCCGACGTCGGAAGCTGGGAAAACGTTTCGTTGCTTAACCTGGTGATCTGAGACAGAGGTACCTGTCGATCTCGCCAGGATCGGGTTAGAGGAGACTGTGTTCCCTGCCGTACTCGAGGGATCCGCGCGATATAGCCGTCTCTGTGAAACTGCTTCGGAGGAAAGGTAGGAATGCTGGTTTCATACATGTTACAAACGATACGTTTAAAGTGATGCCCATCATCTGATTTTGGTGCTGGAATTAAGCTATTTTCTGGTTTCAAATGAAAGCTACGAATGCACATGTTTTCGTTTAAAAAGCTGCAAGATTTTACCATTAGAAACATGTGCATAAACATGTGTGTAGGCGTGTAGGCCTATGTATATATGTATTGATGTGATCCTATTTACATAGCATCTTGTAATTGTAATTGTAATCGAGCAATTATAAAAGTTCCACATAACAATTCAGAGGTGCTCCTGACCCAAAACCAGTGCTAAACATTAGCAAATTAAAATGGACTTCAGGCATTTCCGAAACAAGGGAAGAGAAAGACTGAGGAGCTCAAGCCATAAGTCATGTGGAAGGTGGTTCCAACTAGAGGGGCCAACATAAACAAAGCTTCTAGATTGAACTTGGGGTCCACACATGCGGGGGGAGGCAACCAGAAGGCCCTTGGCGGCCGAGCGACCGAGGTACAGAGTACCCTGCTGAGATAGTTGTGCATAAGAGTTAAAATTTTGAACTGGATGCACAGGGGCACAGAAAGCCAGTGTAAGGTGTTCCTTATGAAGTCAGATATGTGGGTAAACGTTGGGAGACCACCAATAAAGTGAGCAGCAGAGTTAAGTATTGACTGGAGCTTCGAAAGGTTAGTGAGGATGGACCAGCTTAGATGGTGTTGCAATAGTTGACCCTAGGACATGTCGGCACATGGAAGAGAATGGTGATCGCATGAAGGGAGAGTTAGTGACAGATGTTGAGGACCTGTCGCAAGTATTGTGAATATGGTTGAAGCCCAGTGAGCGCAGGATGTATTGCTGTGAAGCCAGGTCAGTTTAGTTTGAAATTATTAATTATTTGTAGTTAAAACTTTCATAGACACCTATGCACTGGCGTAAACTTGTCCAAAATATTGGAGGGGGAGGCATTTGGTTGTTTATTCTACACTTGTTGCATTGGATGTACAGTAAAATCTCAATTATTGGGGGGCACGTGCCCTGGCTGCCCCCCCCCCCAGAGTCTACGCCTATGCTGCGACCTATGCATTTGAAACACAGATACTGAGCAGTTGGCTATTTGATCTGCATGTCAACTGGGCAATCCATTATTGGGCCATTAAACTAAGGAATGTTTGTCTGTAGTTTACATGTTTGTGTTTAAAGTAAAAGAAATGATCACTACCTTACCTTTAAGTATCTTTTCCTAGCTACCTTCTTTACCTTACTGTCCCTTGCCTTCTTTTATATTGTTGCATTTACTTACCATCCCTAGACTGCCTTACATCACAGTACAGAACTTCTTGACGTCACCTTACATTGTCTTGTCTTACCTGGCGTTGCCTGTCCTTACTTTACATTACCTTACGTTACTTTATGTTACCTTACCTCGTCTTGGTTTGCCTGGCCTGCCTTCTGACTGCCAAAAATGTCTGTTCAATGTTTGCCACTCTGTTTTTCTCTGTAGCTGTCATACATTTACTGACTTGTCTTTTACTGTTGCTGTTGCTCAGTTAACATGCCAGTAAATTCATTACGACCACAGCTGACAGAGAGACAAAATAATTGCCTTTAGTTAATAACACTTGTAATGTTTTGATGCATGCTAGTGAGCAATGACCTCTAGAACAATCCTAGTGGCAAAGTTCTTAGCAAGACAAATCAGAGCTAGTTCTGTAACCCTTTAACGACCACAGGGATTTAATTTTTCATGCATTTCAGTACACGCTCATCGTTAAAGTGTTAAAGCTCATGATAGAAATGAATGAAAGTTTCATTACTTGGAGTGGGGTGATTCATGTGTTTGCTTTTGAGCATTTATAAAAGGCATGACAGAAAAAATCGTGCACCATAAATAGTGTACGTCATCAGGTCATGACACATACCATGCAGATACATTAGCCCTTACTTGCCACTGTTGCTGGTTAGATTATTTATAAATATATAAAATAAAATAAAATAAACTGCCAATTAAATTATTTTTTTGCAAACGAAAATAATATTAGCAATAGTAAACTAGGTAAGGTTTTAATAGCAATAGTAAACTAGTTAAGGTTTTATTTCTGTCAGTGTTTTAGCCTTTCTTAAAATTGGTTGCGATCAAGGCATCTGTGAAAGACCATCTGCATTTATGACTGAAATTTATATTAAAATACTATGCAGATGTATAAATTGTAAATTGGTAAATGCTGAAGTTTATGGGCCACTTTACAGGGAATTGATCTTCTATTCACTATTTGTTCATGAGGCCATGAATTTTATGTATGTGTCTATACGTGTATGTATGTATGTATGTATGTATGTATGTATGTATGTATGTATGTATGTATGTATGTATGTATGTATGCATGTATGTATGTATGTATGTATGTATGTATATAACTGCATAGTTATGTAACACCTTCTAAGAACCTCTCAGAAGTGTTGAAACATGGCTGTCTGACATTTCTGTAAGTTCATCTCCAGGCAATCGGAAAATATTACCTAAGCTAGTTTCTTTTTTTAATATCTTGTAGATGTCTTTTTATGATCTTATGAATACAGTTACTGATGACTTGCCTTAACACTTTAACGACAAGAGTGTACTAAAAGCAACTGGGAAACCAATGCAACTCGTCGTTAAAGCGTTAAACAAACATGATTGGGTTATGTTGCTAGTTGTCATACTATGTTTCATTACTGAAATATTACAGTCAGGTATTAAGAAATAAATTTGTGTGTGTCACATAAGTGTTTATAATGTGTATGTTTATTATATGTTTATTTTATCATATCGTATCATATCTAGTAATTTATAAGGCGCCTCTCACAGTATAAACTATTCATATGCACTCTAATATTTTTATTATATGTTTATTATATGTTTCATCATCATCATCATCAGTTCTTGATGCAAGCCATTTGGCAGTGATGGGTACGAGTAAATGTCTTCGGTCATTTGTCAAGTCTATTGCCCGTCTTAGTGTTAGTCCAAGTGATGTTATATCCTCAGTTATATTGTCTATCCAGTACAATCTTGGTCTGCCTTGGTGTCTTTTTCCTTCAAATCTTGCATGTAGTGAACTGTGTGGGATTCGGTCAACTGGCATTCTCTACATGTCCAAACCATCGGAGTCTTCGTTGAACGACTCTGTCTAGCAGAGTTGTTTTGGTGCCTCATGATTGTCTTATATCATCATTTCTTATTTTCTGCAGTCTTGAAATCCCTGCGATCTTCCACAGCCAGCTCATTTCTGCTGTAAGAATTCTTCTCTCATCTTGTTTTTGCATTGTCCAACTTTTTGATCCATATAGGAAAATGGGTTGTATAATTGTCTTGTGTATTTTTGTCTTGGTTTTGATTGTCTTATATCATCGTTTCCTATTTTCTGCAGTCTTGAAATCCCTGCGATCTTCCACAACCAGCTCATTTCTGCTGTAAGAATTCTTCTCTCATCTTGTTTTCGCATTGTCCAACATTCTGATTCATATAGGAAAATGGGTTGAATCATTGTCTTGTGTATTTTTGTCTTGGTTTTCTTTGTTAATTCTCTGCTTCTCCATATCCAGGAATAAATAGCATGCAACAAATCTACAAACTGTGCATAGATGTTTCAAAGTGTTTAAAATACTTGCACTTCTGTGATGCCAAGAGATTATAAATGCACAAAATAATATGTTTATTATAGTTTCGAGTCACTTTGACACAAACCTTGGTAATAAATTTGTAGCAGCAGACCAGTCTCCGTTGCATTGGGTCCGATGAAACACACCTTCGGTCTACACATGAAAACCTTGGTGCTCAACTACAAATGTACAAAATATAGTTTTAACGAAAATCCGAATTGCCTTCAAACTGCACACAAGCTCTGCTGGGCATATATATTATGCATATTCAGCCACTGTGGGTTGATGAGTGACTCTGACTGATGGTTTCTCAGGCATTATTTGATAATGTTATCTACCTTTTGTGCTTTTATGATCTCTTGGCATCACAGAACAAAAGTGTAAGTATTTCAAACACTTTGAAGCATATATGCACAATACATAGATTTGTTGCATGCTGTTTATTCCTGGGTGTGTTCTCGGTTTTATTTATTATGGAGCGACTGTGATGCTGATCATTGCTGCAGCATATCATCAGGTATCTCCTGACTTTCCTCTGTATCCATTGCTTATCTTATTTCTATTCTCTCTCAATGCAAATTTATATTATATTAATTTTCTGCATAACACTTAAAAATAATAATAATAATAATAATAATAATAATAATTATTATTATTATTATTATTATAATAACAACAACGACAATTTCTACGGTGCCGTAACACAGCCTAGCCATTACAAGGGAGCCTCACAACCAACTAAACAGATTTAGGCCTTTGAAAACAGATAGTCTTAAGTTTGGATTTGAAGGACTCTACTTAGTTGGCAGATCGAATAACACAAGACCCTCATACTGCTACCCAAGTATCTGGGGCAGCACACTTCTCGGTTTTTGCTGTTTTGACTAAATTTGACATTCTTGAATTACTATAACATGTATATAAATAGCAGAAGGTAACCTTAGTACCTGACATACCAGGTTTTGGTTATGATAGCAAACAAGATGTGAACCAGACAAGCAGCCAATTCGGCACTGTAGGGTAACTGTTTAGGGTCTGCTCTTCTGGTGCCTATGGTGCCTCTGCTTGGAATTTATATGCAACATATTTGGGCAACATTATTACGTTAGTTGTGTCCGTGGGCCGTTAGCCCTGTGGTTACATTCCTGAATGGTGTCTGGGTTGAGGAGTCATGAGCTAAGGGAAATGCTTTAACAGTGCAATACAACAATACAACAATGGGCAGCAAAAAAGATAGGCTTCTGTATGTCCTCAGTCTTTGTTCACGCATGGCTGACCAAGCATGAAAACATTTAGTCTGCTTACATACAAACATCATGCTTTGAAATGGCTGCACAAGTTACCAACATCTTATATAGCAATCAAACTGAAATTTTATGCACCATTAGTATTGATTAGGCATTTCACTTTAGACATGATGTTAACATAACATGCTGGAAACTTGATACTTATGAAAGATGTAGTTTACAATCCAGAAAATGTTTTGGGTTCAAGTTTTAAAGCTGAACACATTACATAGCAGTGCTTTAAAATGCACTAACGGAAGGCAGTTGATAAGAAATTGAGGATTATGGTTATTAGTATCGGTAAGTAATTGGGAAGGAGGACATGACTAGTCAAGTTGGTGGATATGGAAGATGGTGTGGATACCGGTTTTGGAAGTCTGATAATTTGTTTTTGTATCTGAAAAGTGGTACAGCACCTTGTAGGAACCACTCTAAAGCACTACCAAACTGAAAAAGTTAATCCACTACTAATTGCATTTCCTTATGGCAATTAAAATTTTGAATTACCTTAGCTGGGTTGATAATTAAATAATCACATAATCAAATAACTGTCATCCTTTTACAGTGGGACTAAAGAGGAGTGGCTTCAGGACTGTTTAAATTAATTTGCTTGCATTATTTCATTGGAAGGCGTTATCAAGCATGCTTGTTGATAGAGACAGATAAAAATAATCATTATTGAAAGGAATAAACATAGTACATAAATTATTGTCAATTTATATTATCAAATTGTGGCATTGCCCTGTTCAGAAATAAATTGTTATATTACACAAATTTACATTGCAGTAAATTTGCTTTCCATGAATAGTAAATAAAGTTGTTCTACAGTCACTTTGGCTGCATAGCAGTGCATCATTATATGACATTATATAACATAAATTTTATATTGTTTCAATCTGATTTGTGATTAATTTACATGTCGGAATCATAATCGTAAACTCAAAATGTTGCAACAGTGTATGAGAAGTAAATAAGTATTGTATTACGTGCGTTAAGAAGAAGTGTGATGGTTGTGCTCATCTTTGTTCTTCACTACTTCAGAAACATATTATGTGCTTCAGATTTTAATGACAACATTAAAGAAACATTAATTTATGGTTACCCTATTCCTTAAGAAAGCTTCAGTTTTCAGTGATCATCCTATGCTTATGTTTTGTGGGTATTAAATATTGGTTTATAGCTGATTATAAGTTATATAATGCAATTTGAACTAATTAATTCTATTTGATTCTATCTGAATTATGTTCAATCCTATCTTATTCCATTCTGTTAGTATATGTTCTATTCTGTTCTTTTTGACAATCTTCGTGGAAGCACTCTAATGGTGAATGAGGAATAGTCTGTTGCTGTTGGTAGTTAACATTAGATACTCTAAAAAACCACATGTGGATCAGTAACCACATGTGGATCATTTGAAAAAGTTAAGTGTGAATCAAATTTATACACAAAAAAACTGGAATGAAGTGCAGTAATTGTGTAGACCTACTATTGTAACTATTTCATTTTATGCCATTTATTTTGTTATGGCAATTTAGTTTTGCCTTGTCAGGTGAATATGTGTTATCTTGCACTGCTGATCAAAGAGTTGCTGTGAACAATTTTGTGTTAGTTCTGATGCTAAAACTTCGTTTTTGGAATTCATGCTTACATGCATATAGATATTGTTGTGTATGGCATTAACATCTTTTGTTAACAATATATATATGTACATATATATTTTAACCATATATATTAAGTCTGTCGTAATATATCTGCTGTGTTTTTTTTCACTTTTTAAGGCAATATAAAGACCATAGTGGTCTATGAACTCCTCCAATAGCTTGTTTAGCTCTTGCCTGCAAGGTGTGTTCTTTGTAGTGGCAAGGCAGTAGGCCACATTCTTGAGCCCAGTATCCCTGCCAGTAGAAATGGTTCAATGAGCTTCTATTCTGAACACCAGAAGACACAGTAACGTGCCAGGTTTTTACGAATAGTTGTTGGTTTCCTCTGTCAGAAGCCTGTTGGTTGGTCATGCCTGGTGCACTCAACCAAAGGAAGCTTGTTATACAAGTCTAAAGCACTAAATTTAGCCAAACCACAGACAGTGTGGCGAGTTCCAAACCAGGCATAAACTCTGCCTCAGAGATGAAGCAAAGCTTCTCGCTGAAATTTTGTGAAACAGTATGATGGTGATAGTTATTTCGTGCTCACTGTCATTTAAGGGTTATGTGATTTATTTATTTATTATTATTTATTATTATTATTTAGTTATTTATTTGTCTGTTTAATGTAATTTAGGGATTATGGGATTTATTTATTATTATTTATTATTATTATTTATTTATTTATTTATTTATTTGTCTGTGTTCTTTTGAGTTCTAACTAGATTTAGCTGTTGAGCAACATTGACCAAATATATTATTTAGTGGGTGACCATCCACCACCTAGTGCGCACTCAGCCTTCCATCTTTTTAGAGTTAGTAAATGAGTATGAACAGAAGTGGAGAAATTAAAAAAGTCCTGTTGCAAGGCTGCCATGGGTGTGTTTGTGCCTGAGCCAAATTATCCTTTGTCATTAAGACAAACTTCTAGCATATGCCAACAAAGTGCTTTGTCTTTAATTTAGTTTCTGTTTTGTTGTATTGGATCTGCTTACATATCTTACATTAATATCAGTTGTTACAATTTGTACAAAGAATTGTTTGCATGTGTAGTGCATTGTTTTTAATTTGATTTGGACAGTCAGTGAAGAGCAGAGAGGGTCTTGATTGGTTAACTGACAGCATTTCGGATCACCAACGAGGCTGTGCAGTGAGTCTGAAAGCAAATACTCAACAAGGAGCATTAGCCAGCCTGAAAAAGGGTACCTGATTCGGGAATGATGCTGATGACATCTTGAAAGCTAGAGAAAATCCCAGGTAGAAATTTAGTTTACAAGAAAATAGTAATATGTAGGATTGGAATATTTGTTTTATGATTTTGGCCAAGTAAGGTATCACAATTGTCTGTTTAAACGGTAATGCTCGGAGGAAGGGTCTTTGAGTTCAAATACTACATCAGAAACTGATGCCGATGTGTATCATCATCATGAAGCTGCTTTGACAGGCTTCATTATGATCATACTGATCTGTTTCTTTTTTACTTTATTCATTATTTTAATTAGTTTAATTTTTATTGCAGACACTTATCTGTTAATCATCTATATAAGATATTTTACATTGGTTTAAGAATTTGTTGTAACAGCTGTTTTGTTTTTGCCTTGATTCAGCATGTCCAAGCTCCATTCTGTTAGAGAAATGGGGGTGCCATGGCGACTGTACGTCATCCTACTACTTGTGAGCGTTGGCATTCAATGCACTCATGCTCAATTGATCCGTAAGCAACTTTGTGTATATAATTAAACTATTCCAAGGTTGAGTTATGTCTACTACAATCGTGCTTTCCGGGTTATGCAGCGCCTTGCTTATTTTTTTCGACAGTTGTCATTCTGCTGACATATGGCAACATGTATGAAGTGCTACCAACTCCAATTTGCTGGACTCTGACCTTTGAAAATTGTTGCAAAACTGGCTTTTATTCAAGCACTTTTTATCACTGCATTCACTTGCACCAACCTAGATGGAAACAAATTTGTAAAGGGTTTCTGTTTGGGGGGACTATTTCTTTGACTTGAGAGTAGATTAAGATTATTTACTATCATGCTAGTTGATGAAACTCTGTGGCTAACAGAAGCATCTGGAATCTCTTTTCCTGAAGAAGCTGTTTGCTGCTCATCTCTGTAAACACTTTGTAGCGCTCGTGAATAGGCTGGTGCCCTGCACTTGGCCTTCAAGTGTTAGAAGTTTGGAGATAACAATTACGATTACAATTAAACAAACTGAAATCTGGCAATATCTAATTGCTAAAAGTTTATAAATTTGGTTTACTAGATACATGACTAGACCCAGTTCTGCTAAATATGTGTCTACTTTCGTAAAAGTAAGCCACTTAAGCATAGTTGTCAATAAATTGTAATCAATCTTCCAACCATATTTGCATAATATTTTGATTACAGGTTTTGTTTTAATGTTTTATGACATTAGGTTAACTTGGTAGTCAGTTTTGATCTCCTGCATAAGTGCTTGTATGCATATTCAGCATGTATGTTTATGGTTATTTGTTTAAACATTTTAAGAACTTAACAAAAGGGTGCTATTCATAGAAGTCTGAGAGATCTAACAAGGCATGATTTATCACAAAGCATTTCCAAATGTCCACATAATGTCAGCAGGACATTGTTCTGAAGCACCCTTTAGTAGGAACCAGGTTAAAAATCGATCAAAACTGAGCAAGAGATAAAATTGTACCAAGACAGCCATTATCGTTATTTGTGTTTGAAAGCATCACTTGAATATCATAAAGAATAAATTCTTATTTTTACAAGGTCATCACTTGCAAACACTTTGTTTTAAGTTCACATGAACTCAAATCTTCTGACTTTTCTAATTGTCTGTTTTCTGGCAGGATCCCAGTTTTCTTGGGTGCCTTTCTGTTCATTTGACCTCTCTTTTTTTTACTGATTTAGTCCCTCTTGTTCACTTGCTTAATCTCTCTTGACCACTCATTTAGTCTGCTGTTCATTCTATTACCCTTCTGTTTATAGCTTTATTGTACTTTAGTCACACTTTCCTCCTTCCAGTACCTTGTTTCAAGTCTTATTCACACTGTTCACATGTGTATGTGACTTGAAGACCCCTATTTGTGACAAAGAATCAGATCCTCTATTGTTTCTAAACTGGCTTAGCCTAAAAAATTGACAACGATCCATTAGCGTAGTTCAGTGATACATAGACATTTAATTTCATGGACAAAGTAAAACAGATGTTGAAACATGTATAGCAAAATGCATCATTTGTACTGATCAATTGTTGTTTCTGCTTTTCTAGGTAACTGTACTCTGGATCTGGTGTTTGTCATTGACAATTCTGGCTTTTCTGGTGTAAACAGTCAGTACTGGTCCACGCTGAAAACTGGTTTAGTAGCGTTTGTAACGCGAATTGACCAGCAGGTGGCTACGATTTCGCAAAGCGGAACTCGTGTCGCGACGATACTGTACAGTCAACAGGCAACCACTGCGTTTAGCCTCGTCCAGTACACGGATTTGAACGGCGTGATTGGTGGGTTGAATGCTTTGTCAACGGCAGAAAACTCCTACTCCAATGTAGCGTCTGGTCTTGATCTGGTATACAGCGAACTTCAGAGCAACTCTCGACCGAATCCTTGTAGGAGGATCGTCATACACATCACCAACAGTCGCTTTGACAATGTCCAACAGGCAGTACTTAGTGCAAACAGGGTCAAGTCTTTGTTTCCACCATATAACCCATGTCTTTACCCAGTTGCCATCCTCCCTGACATCGATCTGGATGAATCTCGACAGATTGCCACTGATCCAAGCACTGTTGTTGCTATTCAGCCATCTGCAACGAATGACATTGCATCACCATTATGGGACTATCTGCAACGCTGTTTCTGTGGTCAAGGAGTTCCAGGTCAGCACAAACAAGCACAATCTGTAAATAAATACGAAAATTGACTGTAGATTTGTTAACTTACTTTATGATTTTCTACTAGTCTTCTGAAGCGTAGAAAGTAATACACAACTTGCCATTCCAGTTGACTCAAATGCTTTTACACTTTAACGACGAGCTGCATTATTTTTTCCAGTCACTTTTAGTACATTCTCGTCATTAAAGGATTAAAAGCCTTTTACTGTACTTGTCCAGTTTGACTGTGTTTCCTTCAAAGAAGACAGTTTGCACTGTTTCTTCATAGTATTCTTTTTGATTGTTTCACTGCAGTACTGGTGATTCTTTCTCCTTACATAAACTGCATGCCTGGTCTAGGTTTACTGTTAGACATAAAATGTTAGATGTGAATGAAGTGCTCTATGGTTTCCCATGACTGTTTGTTTCAAGTCGCATTTTTTAAAACAAGTTATCAGTATATTCTGTCTTTATAATCTGAAATTAAAATGTGCAAAAATACATCGGGTTTCAAAGTCAATATTTCATTTTACTTCTTGATATGCAAAATTTTGTTATGCTTCCGAGCAATTAGGATATAATTTTGAATGTCTTTTCCAGTTTATCTCTGCATACTTAGTTCTTTGTATAAGTTTAGCATTGCAAGCTATAAGTAGCATTTTATGAATTTCTTCAGTTATTGGTGTTGGCCCTCCCGGAGCCACTGGTGCTACAGGAGGAACTGGCCAAACTGGTCCTAAGGGTGTCATTGGAGCTTCAGGAAATCCTGGGCCAATTGGTGGTCCAGGACCACCAGGGTCTGCAGGACCAAATGGCCCACAAGGCCCTTCAGGACCAAACGGTTTGTATTCATTATTAGAGCAGTATCACATTATTATTTATATACCAGTATTATATATTGGTACATCTATATAAATAAAGCGAGAATTCTGTCTGTCTGTCTGTTTGACCGGGCTTAACTTCTATAATTTTGCACCTTTCACTCGAAACCTTCACTACTGTGTCGGCCTCGGCATCGGACACCCAGTGGAGGGGTTCGTGTACCCCTTTTCACCGCTAACATGGTGAAAATCCCCCAAAACTCTACCCAACCGACCGTCCCTCACGCTTCCACTGCAAAGCGGTTCTATTTATGGCGCCGGTATTCCCCAACGTCATTAATAATGCGCATAACGCTCTTCCACTGCCAAGCGGTTCTATTTATGGCGCGGGTATTCCCCAACGTCATTAATAATGCGCATAACGACATTGTTTACTTTCGCACAGAATTTAATTACGATCGATTCGAACTATATTCATCGTTTTACAACAAAATTGTATGTTCAAAGACTCTGCTTTACTAAGGGCAGTGACAGCTAGATTTCTGGCATTTTCTTTAACCCGCCAACGCCGGGTTCACCCTCTTTGACTGCGAAGCAGTCAGTCCACGGCAGAGGTCGCAAGACGCGACAAGGCGTATACAACACTGCGATTTCGCTACAGGGATTGAAACTTATAACCCCGGGCAACTCCGGGTAAACCAGCTAGTATATAATATACTTCTTAGCTGGTATACATTGGTATTATATATTTATATTATTATCTTATAATATTCTTGTCATATATTGGTATTATATATTGGTCCTAATGCTTTGTGACAGTATTACTATTAAATATTAGTACTAATAGTTCTATGACTTGTAATACCACTGGGGCCTATAATTTCTTTGATATCATTTGAAGTTCAAACAGAAAAGTTTGTTAGCTATAAAGATGTTGTAGACACATTAGAGCAACTCAAGAAATGCATTGTTTTATTGCATTTTAATGTATTTGAGCTTCCAGTGATGGAGCTGTCAACCCAAGGCATCATTCTAAACTTGTGTCACAGTGATCGTGACTTTATATTATAAATAGACACAGTGGCAGCTTAGATTACTGAGAAGACTTATGCGATTTAACACCTTTTAGTTTTAAAACATGCTAGGAAACAAGGGCAGTCTCTTTATCAACCCTAAGGCAGCCAAGGGTATGAAATGTTAGTGATGTCATTTTCTTTTCTGCTGCACATGAGTGTGGTTTGCCAGTCCAATTCCTCACCTTCTGATATTTCCATCAAGTGTGTTCTCAGTTTAATAGCTGGGTCTGCCAGAAGATGCTGGTAGAACAGAAGTCTTGAAATATCTTTCTCTCTTATGGAGATTTGAACCTCTGACCTCAGGTCTAAGGTGTTCAGCAGACTAACCACATTGCACATTCCTAATATGCTAATTACATTATGTAACAGCATTTTCGTGTGTGATATTATGTTTTGTCTTAAAAATAATTGTCCATATGTCTTCATATCTTCGAAGCAGTTCTGGCAAGTAGAATGTCTGTTGACCTTCGATTATGTATGATTGTATATTTAACTTGCGTTCTTATTGAGCAGAAGTAATTAATTTTCATTGGTCTGCAGAAGTCACAGATCTGTATTTTGCTTTAAATTTAAAAGAAAAAGTTGACATTTCAACAAAATAAAATTAAAACTGATCAATAATTTATTACAAAATAATTAAATGAAGACCTTAACAGTAGTGAAAAAGTTTTGTTCTAACATGCGTTTTTGTTTGTTTTCAGGACCTGTTGGACCAAGCGGACCAAATGGAAACCCTGGCCCAGCTGGCAATCAGGGGCCTACAGGACCATCTGGTCCTACTGGGCCTGCTGGAAGCCTTGGCCAATCTGGCCAACAGGGTCAACAAGGTGGAAGTGGGCCGCCAGGACCATCTGGTCCATTAGGACCTCAGGGACCTAATGGTCAAAGGGGACCACAAGGAGCAACTGGTTTTACAGGACCCCTTGGTCCAACTGGGCCATCTGGGAACCCTGGTTCATCTGGATCTCCAGGACCAATAGGTCCTTCTGGAGCATCAGGATTTCCTGGTTCTCCTGGGCAACCTGGACCATTAGGTCCACAGGGGCCAACTGGACCAAAAGGACCGCTAGGACCACCTGGTGGAAGTGGCTTCTTAGGTGTGCCTGGTGGACCTGGTGCCACTGGCTCTCCTGGGTCTACTGGTCCTGCAGGATCTTTAGGTCCTAGTGGACCACAGGGTCAGCAGGGACCACCTGGTCAAAGTGGTCCTTCCGGACCATCTGGTCCAGCAGGAGGTCCTGGAGGGTCTGGAGGACCAGGAGGACCGGGACCAAGTGGACCAAGTGGACCATCAGGTTCACCAGGACCACGAGGTGTGTGCTACATTTTGGTGCAATTTGTGCTTTGTGATAGTAACAACTAAATTAGATATATGATGTATGAAGAAGGAAAGTGTAAGGCTGCTGCAAAATATTAATGCAAAACAGAGATGTCCATGACCATATCCCTTGGCACCTGCTAGCACACCTTTCCCCAAGACACCCAATTTGGTTTGACATGCCATCTGGTGACATGACAGCCTTTTAACATGGAGGGATGAGTGGGTAGCAGTGAATGTGACTGACCACTCCTTGAGCAGTATGTATGTCCTCCAGATTTTTTTATTTTCCGGATGACTGGTCTGTACAGATTGACCAGGGTTGCTGTTCTTAGGATCTCCTCGAATGGAACATACCACTGATCCTACTTGTAGCTTTTATACAGTGAAGCTATGAGGTACATTTTCAATATGTTTTTTCTGAAGCTCTTTTCAATGACAGAGTCTCTTTGGCTGATAATTATGCTTGCGTGAACTACATAGCATAGAAGAAGAATATATAATGAACATGTATAATAGCTATTTGATTTAACATAGTGCTTTATAACTCAGAATTAGAAAGCAGCTTTATGAAGTGTTTAAACTATTTGCTAGTGGGAAACTTCTGTGGTTTGCTGCTTCTGATGGTGTCTAAACTTTAGCTATAGTAGTAGCAAATTGGACTGCTTCTTGAAAACAGTACAAAGATTCAGCTAGTTGGAGGTTTTGTGTAAAACTTCTGTATTTCAAAAGGTTAGGGTTACTTAGGAGCAGTGGGAGTTGATAATATTTGTTTCAAAAGTTTGATTAGGTGGAAACTTGGACTAGAAATTCATATAATATTATTAACTCTAAACAGTGTGCTTATATTTGTACTGATGATTAGGGCTGATTAAGGGTAACTGAGGTTCTGATGGTTTGGTGTCAGGAACTTATGAATGATTGTTCATTTCTTTATTGTTGAACATTTGAATTCATTCATTCATTCTGAAAATTTATATAGCGCCCCTTCAAGATACCTGCTCAGGAGTGCTCCCAGTCCAGCTACGGCTAAAAAAGAATGACATAAGTGATTTATTAAATGCAGGCAAATTATTTAGAGGTAGTAATCGCAGTTCCAGCGGGAGCCAATTCCAAGTGGAGGGACCCACAACTGAGAAAGCCCAGCGCTGCCCAGTAGATGAACGAGCATGTGGGACCAAGAGCTCCCCTCTGGTCGAGGAGCTAAATGCCCGACATGCTACGACATAGGACACCGGGCGGCAAAGGTCACGAAGGTAAGATGGAGCGCAGCCTAGAAGACAGCGAGAGACCAAAGTAGCGATCCGATAGGAAATACGCTGGGCAGTAGGGAGCCAGTCCAACACATCATGCATATAGGGAGAGACAGGAGCGTATTTGGGGTTTGCTACTTTCTCACTTTTACCCAAAATATTGACAGAATTTATTAATTTTCCACATTGATGCGGTTTTGTCAAATAGGACCTACCGGCGACAACGGTTCTCCTGGCTCTTCTGGTCCACCAGGGCAAGCTGGATTCCCAGGTCCATCAGGACCATCTGGATCATCTGGATCACCAGGACCAAAAGGACCAATTGGACCAACAGGACCAACCGGTCCATTAGGACCAACCGGACCAGATGGGGGCCCAGGTATTTTCAATGCTATTTTAAACTCCAGTAGTCCATTAAATTTGGTATTAATTATGCTTGTCTTAGTTTTATATAAAAACTACACTTTAGTTACCATTCGACTTACCAAACATATTGTTTATTTAAGATAATAGACACCATTTTGTCTCTAGGATCCTCTGGACATACTTTTACATTCTGCTGCATCAGTATATATGCCTCCCCACCCCACACACACACATGCACAGACATAGACACACAGAGAATGACACACACAGATATGAACACATGTAAAAAGACCCACACTATCTCTGAAAGAGGAACCCTGGTGATTCTGCAGTGTGATACCATGCTGTCTGATCCTGGGCTTTGCTCCTTTGTTCAGCCCATGTCCATGTTGTGGACTTACCAGACATATTGTGTTTGATGGCTTTATTCTTTGGAGATATATGTGTGGCTGTCCTATTGTGTCCTTCCAGCGGATTTTAGGGAACATGTCAGCAGAATTCTAGAATGCAGACTGAAGGAGAAATGTGTATGCTTGCATTGATCTCCTGATTGCTGAAATCGCTGGCATAGAGGCAAAACTTGCCTGGGTTGTAGGTTTAAACAATCTGAAGAGAACACAATGGAGATAGGCAATCCACTGTTAGCTTTTAAAATGTTTAAATTCTATGACATCTTTTGTATATGCCCACGCCCTCTCTCTCTCTCTCTCTCTCTCTCTCTCTCTCTCTCTCTCTCTCTCTCTCTCTCTCTCTCTCTCTCTCTCTCTCTCTCTCTCTCTCTCTCTCTCTCTCTCACTCTCTCTCTCTCTCTCTCTCTCTCTCTCTCTCTCTCTCTCTCTCTCTCTCTCTCTCTCTCTCTCTCTCTCTCTCTCTCTCCCTCTCTCTCTACAGACAAATCCACCGATATCCAGTTTGTGCACAGTTATACGTTTTTGAAATGTTTTACGAAGGTAACAATATTCGGGTTGTTATATGACATCCTGATGAAAGATGACCTCAAAGTCCCTATGTGACATCCCGACCTAGATGACCTAGATGACCTCAAAGTCCCTGAACAGTAGGCCTAAACTGCCTTGATTCTAAAGTCTACTTGGGTTTTGTTACCATCATTGTCACAAAGGCATTTTTATAGACTTCTGGGATAAGTTTACAACTACTTTATTCTGTGTTTTCAGGTAATGCAGGACAGTCAGGTCCAGCAGGTCCAGCAGGTCCTCAGGGACAGTCGGGAGGACCAGGCTTATCAGGACCTCCTGGTCCACTAGGCCAACCAGGATCTCAAGGTGCAACTGGAGGCACAGGAAACTCAGGCCCACCAGGGCAACCAGGGCCACTGGGACAAGCTGGTGGCCCAGGGTCAGCTGGACCACCAGGGCCATCTGGACCTTTAGGTTCTCCTGGTTCCTCTGGATCTCCAGGTGAGGATTTGTTGAATGAGTGAAATGAGGGAATGAAGTCCTGACATTAAGTTTTGCAGCACTGATGGGTGGGGGTTAGGATTGACAGACTAAAGAATTAATGATCATCTCAAAAGTATGGATAAAACTAAAAACATAGTTTATCTCTTAATGGATATAAGGATCTGCTGATCAAAGTCCTGTTCGACCATTTAATCCTAAGTATTTTTACAGAGCTATCATGACAGTATTTGTGATTTCTATATTAGGTTCACCTGGTCCATCTGGTCCATCTGGACCTTTGGGACCACCGGGAAGTGCAGGCAGTTCTGGTCAGCCAGGATCACAAGGGCCTCAAGGACCAAAAGGACCTCTAGGACCAGCTGGATCATTAGGTCCTGCAGGACCAATTGGATCACCTGGAGATGCTGGCTTTCCAGGACCAGCTGGCCCAGCTGGAGGGACTGGGCAGCCTGGTTCTCCTGGATTTTCAGGTCAGCCAGGACCAAGTGGACCTTTAGGACCCCCTGGACAACCAGGTCCCTCAGGACCTTCAGGATCAAAGGGATCACCTGGTGACACAGGAGCTTCAGGCCCATTGGGAACCCCAGGGTCTTCAGGACCGTCAGGTAAGTTTAATATCAAATCCCTTACCATTAATTCACTATCAATTAGTCCTTACATTGACAAGAAAAAAAGCTGTATTATGCCACACAAACAGTGAGAGCTGTCTTAAATAATTTCTGCCAACGTCAACGGCTTTTGTTGCCATAAGATGTCGGTAAACTCTGGATCCTTCCAAGAAACTCTGGAATCTCCTTATAACAGACCAGTACAACTAACATGATATTTAATATAACATGGAGCCATTCATTTCATGTGCAGTTAAGCTTTGGAATATGACATCGCAAAGCAACCTTCTTATAATACAACTCCAAAAGAGAGCATTACCTGAACATGAAAGTTCCAGTGTATAACATAAAACCATAGCAACGTGTAGCAATTACGTTTTACCAGAGTTTCGGAGGTTCTCCTGTGGTTTTTGAAATAGTTACTTATTCTGTACTCATTCAGTTATAAGTCGACTGTGTGTAGCTGTATCTGCCCCTGTTGTCTTCAAGCATTGCTTAAATTATGGTTATTCTTTTTGTAAAGGAAATCCGGGCCCTCAAGGACCACCAGGACCAAGTGGACCTAGTGGTTCATCTGGTCCACTCGGACCTCCTGGTCCATCCGGATCTTCTGGCCCTGCCGGACAACCTGGACCATCTGGACCGGCAGGCCCAGCTGGTAATCTGGGACCGGCTGGTAGTCAGGGACCGGCTGGATCATCGGGACCACCTGGACCACCTGGACAGCAAGGAAGCAGAGGAGATATAGGGACTCCTGGACCATCAGGACCAACTGGACCTTCAGGTAAGTTTAAATATTTAAACTGTTTCAAAGTTATTGAGAAGACGTGTTATTTTTACTATAAAGCCATGTCAGCATTATATCATTCTGTGACCTACTGCAATTTTTACAGAACATTTGTATTACAAGTTTGAATAAAGATCATCTCCAAGTCATGTAATGCAATGAATTATTATATAATTTTGATACATTTGGGACATAAGATTCTAGCCAGCAACAATAAGTGCCTCCAAAAACTGCGTTGTTCGACCGTGGTTGGGCTGGGAGTGCTTCTGAGCAGGCAATCTTGAAGGGGCACTATATAAAACTGCTTTAATATTAATAATAATGATAATGATCAGGCACCAAGATGTGTTGTATTCTCTGTAACCTTTTGTGACCTCTTGGATGATGTGCCACACGATAGGCATAATTATTGTTGGTCTGTCAATGTGAAACCATCTTCCATCTGCCAGGTAACAGTAGAGGCCAGAGGTATCTTAGGGGTCAAGACAAGACTCGATTATTTCAGGCGAGCTCTCATACTAGAAGCACTTCTCAGTAGATTCTGTGTAAGAGGATGTTGTATAAATTTAACAATACATTGCAGAACAGTGTAATGTGATAAAACAATCCTTTGATAATTGAAAGGTATTCTTTTCATGGAAGACTATTTTATAAAGGTGAAATGTTTACACATTGCTACATAAATTCTTCAGAAACATGGTCCTGAGTTACAAGGTTAATGGAATTGTGATGCTTAAAATCGAACAACAGAACGAACAACAGAAATTTGACTGATAAAATGCTGTTTGATTGCTTCTATACACCCAAACTTGATTTTAAACTGCTACAAAGTGCATATCTGATTGACACTTGCCATTTAAATGATCTAGGGTTATTGTCTCAGCAAATCCAGGGCGCTAATTTTTGGTTTTCTGTTTTAGGTTTTTCGGGAGATGCTGGATCACCTGGGCCAACAGGCCCACAGGGACCTCAGGGTGGCACCGGTTTTACTGGAGCCAATGGATCTCCTGGACCAGCAGGCCAACCTGGACCAGCTGGATCACTCGGACCACCTGGTCAACTGGGACCACCAGGACCTTCTGGGCCAAGTGGACCCACAGGGTTGCCAGGCAGCTCAGGGGCTGTTGGACAACAAGGAGATACGGGACCATCTGGACCATCTGGACCTTCTGGTGGACCTGGAATAAGGGGAGATGTTGGACTGCCTGGTCCCTCTGGGCCTTCAGGTCCTTCTGGACCACTTGGACCATCAGGACCATCTGGTCCATCTGGTCCTTCTGGGCCACCTGGACCATTAGGTCCGCCTGGAAGTGCTGGTAATCAAGGACCACCTGGACCTTCGGGGCCTCAAGGACCCTCAGGTGCTATAACCTTAATTGTTCTGTTTGGCTGTTCTACACTGGTTGAAACACATATCCAGTAAATTGGTCCATTGGCATATTGGTTATAGTCATGGAGCAACTTTGCAAATGTAATGGATTTCAGTTCACACGTGGGCAGAATTTTTATTCAGCTGTGAATAATAAGGTCTACAGGTAGAAGTGAAACAGTATGGGAAATTACTCATTACAAGCCACAGGCCTTCATTTGTTGATGCATTTGTCATATATGTTTATATAGCTACTATGCAGCACCTTTTAAGACCTCACAAGGGCACTAAATGTGGCTGTCTAGCAGACATAAAATGGTGCAGTTTAACTTGAGTTGAGAATGTTCTGTGAGCTGTCTTTTGGCTGTCATGCGACCTCAGAGTCTGCTGTCTGCTTTATACAGTATAGTTTTATTTACATTGTTCTTACTGTATGCTTTCAGGACCTCTGGGACCTGCAGGACCTGCAGGAAACAGAGGTGACCCGGGAGGTGCTGGACAACCCGGCTCTACTGGACAGCCAGGGCCTTCTGGACCCTCGGGCCCGTCTGGGGCAAGTGGCCCTGCAGGACCATCTGGACCACTCGGACCAGCTGGGTCTCCTGGACCTCTAGGTCCACCAGGACCTAAAGGAGATCTTGGACTATCGGGACCGACAGGACCAGCTGGACCAGCTGGACCAAAGGGAGATAAAGGAGATCTTGGGGGTCTAGGACCAGATGGTCCAGCTGGACCAGCAGGACCATCAGGACCTCTTGGAGCTGTTGGATCACCTGGTGTTTCAGGCCCTACAGGCCCTACAGGACCGTTAGGTTAGAATTTATATTCCATGGTGTCTTTTTGTTTCAGCAGTTTATTATAAAATCACAAAACCTGCATCATTTTATTCTGGTGTCTTAGAGTTCACATCATGAGTTTAGCGTTCATTCTTACGCAACAAAATGCATAGTTAAAAACTGATGTTAGTTATAGTGTGAATACCATTCTTTGTGGAGAAATAACAGTAATAAATAATAATAAAGAAACAGTAATAATAATAAAGGGACATGGTGTATCAACAACGTCAGAGGAATATGAAGGAGCTACTATTAAAATGAGCTGTGTTAAAAGTATTAATGTTTGGTGATGTATTTATGTACTATTAGCCTGCTATTGGCAGATGTTTCCAGAAAGCTGATTGTCTGCTTTTGTCTTGGTTTTAGGACCAACAGGACAAGCTGGTACACCAGGATCATCGGGCAGTGTTGGTCCGGCTGGTCAGCCTGGTCCTCCTGGCCCTAATGGACCTGCTGGACAACCAGGACCGAGTGGAGCCTCAGGATTGTCTGGCCCAGTTGGAGCCACAGGGGGTACTGGTGCCACAGGGCCAACAGGTACTCCAGGAGCTGCTGGTCCAAAAGGAGACTTAGGCTCTCCTGGAAACCCTGGGAACGCTGGACCATCAGGTAACATTGGACAGCCAGGTCCAAGTGGACAGCCAGGGCCACCTGGTCCAATAGGTCCAAGTGGAGATGCTGGGCCAGCAGGGTCAGCAGGCACTAATGGGTCTCCAGGTTTGTGCAAACATTTATTAGACTTGACTTTAAAATTATTATTACTGCATCAAGCACATTCAAATAAAAATTTCAGTGCAGGTTATAAGAAATGCATGAGCATATGTTTTACAAGTAAACACACTGAAACGTGGGTTGAATATTACTTTTACAGGTAATTGCAAAGGTTTTCTGCTTTAATGCTTTGTTACATGTAAAATAATTGTTACTTTCACTTGAGTGCCACAGTATGATACTTATACTTTGTTACTATTCGTGTGGTGAGTCTTGAGCTGTGTTTATTCTATAGGTCAGCCTGGCAATCAGGGACCACCAGGACCTGATGGTTCACCTGGTCCTGCTGGACCTGCAGGACAGAAAGGCTCATCTGGAGTAGCAGGCGTACCTGGTCTTAAGGGTCAGAATGGTGATTCAGGTCCACAGGGTCAGCAAGGTCCTCAAGGGCCTGCTGGCCCATCTGGTCAACCTGGTTCGGCTGGAACAAGAGGCGATGTTGGAGCAGCTGGTCCCGCAGGTAAGGCTGCCTCTTCTCTGAGTTCTGCAACATCGCCTCTTAATCTTCAGATTTCTTCTGAAATGTTTGTTTTAATGGCTTAAGGTAAACTTCCAGAGAACTTGGTTACTGGGTTTTGGTCAATGTCAAGGAGTAGACTTTGAAACTGTAGAATCTAAGCCTTTAACTGCATTTTCTTAGCAATATTTGTTAAAGTGTAGCCATAAAATTTCTTCTGAAATGTTTGTTTTAATGGCTTAAGATAAACTTCCAGTGAACTTGGTTGCTGGTTTTTGGTCAATGTCAAGGAATAGACTTTTAAACTGTAGAAACTATGCCTTACTGCATTTTCTTAGCAATATTTGTTAAAGTGTAAATAAATGTCCACCACCCCAGCAAATTATTACGGATGAGGTTCTGATATATGAATTAAATTTGTCTTTAAGGTGCTGACGGTGCTCCTGGACAACAGGGACCAAAGGGTAACAGTGGTCCAGCAGGTCCTACAGGACCCACTGGACAATCGGGTCCAAAAGGACCGATTGGTTCTCCTGGACCTGCTGGAAACCTTGGTCCTGTTGGACCCTCTGGACAACCAGGGACAAGCGGACCTCAGGGAACTTCTGGTTCTCCTGGTGCAACCGGTTCAGCTGGACCGGTTGGTCAGCCAGGACCTGCTGGGCCATCAGGTCCACTGGGTCCAGCTGGATCAAAGGGAGACTTAGGCCCACAAGGACCAACTGGGCCACAAGGTAGTCCAGGTAAGTTTGAGCATTGCTTATTCTACAATATCTGTCACTTCATGCTGTGGTCATCATCTCCATTATCTTTCTTTTTGCTATTATGGTCAGCCATCTGTGTTACAATGCTGCTGTTACAATGATCCTCCTCCATATTGTTCTCTTCATTCATCATCATCATCGTCATCATCATCGTCAACATCATCATCATCATCATCATCATCATCATCATCATCATCATCATCATCATCATCATCATCATCATCATCATCATCATTTTCATCCCAATCGTCGTCAGCAGCAACATCGTTATCATCATCATCATCATCATCATCATCACCACCATCATCATCATCATCATCATCATCATCATCGTCGTCGCTGTCATCATCATCATCATCATCATCATCATCATCATCATCATCATCATCATCAACCTCAAGGTTACCATTGTCATCATCTTCAGCACCACCACTGTTATCTTTGTCATCATCATTATCATTTTCATCATCATCATTGTCATTGTCGTCCATCATTAACATCAACAGTAGCAGTAGGAGCAGCTGCATCAATTGTTATCATCAAAAGTTGTTATTTTTGCTAGAAACTATATGACTAGACCCATCACACTCATGATCGGTTTGTCTAATGACTTCTCATCAAATTCAGTTCTAGCTGAGATATGCATGCTTTTGTAGCAGAAATCCTATATTAATTTTTTAAGTGCTTTTGATATTATAATAATCACTTCATAATCGCAATGCCCTAATTAGGTTGTCTTATGTTGACTTCTATTTTTATTGAGCTACCAAGTAGGCCTACTTAGGTATAAATGCTTGCTTTAAATATTGAATTTTACAGGGCAGCCTGGACCATCTGGTTCGAGGGGTTCACCCGGAGATACCGGTGCAACCGGATTTCCTGGAGCATCTGGTGGATCAGGTTCGCCTGGGGCTCAAGGACCAAAGGGTTTGCTTGGACCTCCTGGACCGAGTGGCAATCCTGGTCAGCCAGGTCCTTCTGGTAATCAGGGTCAGAAAGGCCCAAATGGAGATGTTGGACCAGCAGGCCCTGTTGGAGCTTCTGGTCCGCCAGGTCAAGGTGCTAGAGGAGATGTGGGACCTCCGGGACCAAGTGGCCCACCAGGTTCAGCTGGTCCAAGTGGACCTAGTGGTGGCCCAGGTCAATCTGGATCTCAAGGTGCAACAGGAGCAAGTGGATTTCCTGGTCTGTGTTGTTTATGACTGTTCATTTTCTGAATAAACTGTTAGATTAAAGAGAGATACCTTCAGCCTTAGGATTTATATATGTTTTATGCAGTTTTTAGACCAGCAGCAATGAAGAAATTAATTAAGGTTAATTAATGCTGGTAGCGACATCAGTTGATACTTTGTGGTTTTTAATAATGGTGCTAAATAAGTCATTATTAAGATTATTAGTGGTATTTTGACACATCGGCTGGCTTTTTAACGTAGATGTTATTTACTGTACTGAATTCAGGGCAAATTATCAGTTTCATATCAATATTTCTGGATCTATATAACTGGCACCACTGTTGCATTATTGCCTCAACTTCTGGTTTAAAAATCCTATCAGTGAGCTGTGGAAGACTTACTGATATCATATAAGCAGATGAAGTTGGATGTTTTTGTTTTTCATGTAGTCAAACAATTGTAGCTGAGAGAATAAAGATGTTGGAATAGTGCTGAATGTGATCATACTGAGAAACGTGTAAAATTAATCTGAATTTTGATCTTTTCTGATAGTTGGATTGGGGAAGATTATTTTAAATCATGTCTAGCTTGCTTAGCTGTGTTTGTAATTTCAGCACTTTTGTTATTGTTTAGGATCTTCTGGAGCAACAGGTGCAATAGGTCCACAAGGCTTACAAGGACCAAGTGGACCTACGGGTCCTCTTGGACCTTCTGGGCAGCCAGGACCGCTTGGTCCTTCGGGTGATGTTGGTTCGCCTGGGTCACCAGGTAACCCAGGAGCAACTGGTGGATCAGGAAGTCCAGGTCCATCAGGTGATGCTGGAACACGTGGAGATGTTGGACCCGCAGGAGATTCTGGACCTCAGGGACCAGCTGGGACGCGAGGACCTGCTGGTTCACCAGGTCCTGCTGGAAACCGAGGACCAACAGGACCAGCAGGATCTCCTGGCCCACAGGGTGCCTCTGGCAATGCTGGTCTATCTGGTGCAACTGGAGGAACTGGTAGGATTTTCTTGAACAGATGTGATGCATCTTCTTCTGTATAAAATATTTTAACTACAGCTGCTCTATCTGTGTTTGGGCATAGAATCAGATAACTAAACCATGGCATGTGATCTCCTTTGACAGCCTTGTAGCTAGGAGTTAAATGAAAGAATTGGGCCTGCAAAAGCATTACTCAAATCTATGAAATGTAGGTAGAATGATCTGAGGAGAGCCAAGCCATACAGATAGAATTTCTATTCATTGTGTCAACTGTACCTGAGAAATGACTGATACACTTCGGCCATCCCAAGCATGCCAAGGCTACAGACTTTGGTAATTCGCTTTTGACTTGCTAAAATTTCTTGTAAGATGTCTGTCTTTCTATGTATTGCAGTAGATAACATAGCATATGATGGTTTGTCATCTAACCTTGTGAATGCTGTTGTTTCTTTTAGGTGCAACTGGTCAACCTGGACCAACTGGGCCTGCAGGTCCATCTGGCCCTGCAGGGCCTACAGGATCACCTGGTTCAAGGGGACCCTCTGGACCTCAGGGAGATAAAGGAGACACTGGGCAATCTGGATCACAGGGGGCTACTGGGCAACCTGGGCCTCAAGGACCCTCAGGTTCAAGAGGATCTCCTGGGCCAAAGGGGGATCTTGGTCTTGCAGGATCACCCGGTATTGAAATGAACGACTTAGTGTTATAAATACATAGTATGAATATGCATATATGGATACATTCATACATGCATACTCATGCTTATAACACACTCATGCATACATACATACATACATACATACATACATACATACATACATACATACATACATACATACATACATACATACATACATACATACAAACAAGCAGATACACACATACAAGCAGGCAAACACATACAAAATAGACATATGTATAAAAAGTTATCATTAGCCTCTTGAGAGTAAATGGCATAGGCATGAAGGCTAACAACCCATAAAGATTATTTACCCTGAGAAATGTAAGGATGTAAAGCCACAGGTTTTGGTAGCCTCCTTATTGGATGTTGCTTCATATCGGATCTAAAGCATGATGTCAGTAGTTGAATGATATATATTATACTTGGCTGATTGGTACTTGATTGTGTTTCTCTTCTAGGTCCAACTGGACCTCAAGGATCACCAGGTCCAGCTGGTGAAGCAGGATCTGCTGGTTCTGCAGGACCAAGAGGCGACATTGGGCCTTCTGGTTCACCCGGTTCTGCAGGTACTCCAGGATCCAGTGGTGCACCAGGACCTGTCGGAGGAACTGGAGCAACCGGAGCGACAGGACCAGCAGGACAAGCAGGACAGTCTGGAACAGCTGGGCAGCCAGGTCCTAGTGGACCTGCTGGTTCACTTGGTCCCGCAGGACCTGCTGGTCCAGCAGGTCCAAGAGGAGACAGTGGACCTCAAGGACCATCTGGGCCACAGGGACCACAGGGCTCTGCTGGACCTCAAGGCAGCACAGGTATTGTCTCATACATTCACTGACCCAGTACATTGACTTGCAGAAAATTCCTTTGTTAATTTTTATGTGACTGTCATTTATTATTTGATTCATTTCACTTTGACTATTGCTTCATGTTACTAGGTATTTGTTTTCATAAATAGCCTTTCATTATTTCTCATTTTGACTCGATTTATTGTTTATCTTGTGTTATAATTTTTTAAATTGTGTGAAGCAATCTTCGTAAAATAATTGCATTTTGGTTTAATTATATATACTTACTAACCAACTGGATGTATGCTACATGTTTGCTATGTAGTAATATATATAATTTATGTTAATGCTATATGTATATATGTGGATATATGTTTGTTTATTTACTTTAGAAGATTTATTTACCAGATTTTGTTCACCAAAGTGCTGTTTGGCAGCTGGTTTAATAAATTTAATAAAGAATATACTTACTTACTTACTATAACTATATTAATCTATTAATAATTATTATATAAATGCATGTGCTTTAATTTCAGAAATGCTTGTTTATTTGCTTACCTCTTAAGGTTATAGTGGAACTGTCTAATAATTAGATATCAAGCTATGGCACTTTGTCATTTTTATTGAATTCATTAATCTGATACTCTAAGACCTGTGCATTCAATACTACACAATCGAAATGGACACTCACTGACTCAGTCACCGTATTACATCGTTGCCAAGGGCTTTTACATTATTGCTGCACCAATACAGTGGACACTGTAAGATCAATTAGGAACCATCGTGCAGCCTCAAACTGTGTACCCAGACTATACTGCAGACAGTCAGTCATCTAAATGCATTGATGTCACTATGGATAAAATTTGGCAATTGCAACTTCTCGCTTGAAGGCCCAAAGTCTATCTAACTATCCAGCTAACTACAGCATGCTGGAGGTTACTGACACTCGAGTGCTCAAACTGTGGCATTCGGCCACTTGTTTTGTACAGGCTTTTGCTGCTTGACACTGTGTTTTGCACGCTGGGTTACCATAGGTGTAAAATGCACATTAGAAATGTAGTTTTGTATCTGTATCTCTGTATTACCATGACTTACATTGTACCTGGTCTTACCTGCCATACTGATTTTTTAGGGCAGGTAAGGTGATTTGTAAAGTTTGAATGCCTTGAATGAACTGGTTCCTGTGACAGATTTATTTAGTGCTGATGAAACTTGAAGATTACAATTATGATTATAAGAGAACTTAATGAAAAGCTTACATTTTTTAATGATTACAGGTAGCCCGGGACAACCAGGTAGCCAGGGACCTAAGGGAGACGTTGGACCTTCGGGTCCTGCAGGACCAAAGGGAGATCTAGGACCAGCTGGAACAACTGGTGATAAGGGCGATATTGGACAACCTGGACCAACAGGACCCACAGGACCAACAGGACCCAGTGGACCAACTGGTTCAAAGGGAGACCTTGGTCCAGCTGGACAGCAGGGACCATCTGGCCAACAAGGTATGAATTAATCTTAAACAGGTAGAACTTAATTTGGGGATCTCAGGTAAAGGGCAATTCGTAACTGAGGTACACATTTCTAACTAGGCAGTGCATATGTTATGCTACCAATGATTTATGGTCTCATTTCTAGAAAAAAAACTGTGAGGGTGCAGCCAGTCCAGGCTGACACTGCCCTTGTGGGATTCAAATCTCAGTGCATCTGAAAAGTGACATTTTGTTATCCAGTGTTGCAAACCATTACGAGTAGGCCTATGGTAGCTGTGTGAATGTTGGATTGTTGTGTCTTTGACACTACTTCCTGGCAGTGGTGTCACTTAAATATCTGGCCTCTGCTGGATTATTCAAGAAGGTCTATTGCAGGTTCATTGCCCATGCTGCTGTCTGTGCAGATAGGTCTGTTGACCAGTAAATAGTTAAACCACTGCAGCAGGATGACCCTTTAGACGATTACTGTTGACTGGAGCACATACTGAATGTGCATTTACTTTACCATATCAGAAAATAATGTAATGTTTGACGCTTGAATGTTGTTTAAGTTTTGGTTTATCCAAAGAGTGGTATAATGTTTGCATTTCAATGCAGGAAGCAGTGGGCCCGCTGGACCACAAGGACCTAAAGGCGATGCAGGCACTCGAGGACCATCTGGCCCTAGAGGTGATCCTGGCCCCCGCGGAAATACAGGCCCATCTGGAACGCCAGGAACAGCTGGATCGCCAGGTACGCCTGGTGGTGTTGGCGCCACTGGTCAAGCAGGTGCAAGTGGTCCAACAGGACCTGCTGGTGATCAAGGTACCCAAGGAACACCAGGAGCTAATGGGCAACAAGGACCAGCTGGACCGGCTGGATCTGCGGGACCAAGGGGAGATTCAGGCCTACAAGGTCCCCAGGGACCTAAGGGACCAAATGGAGATGTTGGTGTAGCCGGGCAGCCAGGTAACTTGTGCTTGTTCATAATATGATTGTTTCATTCATCATGGGATGACTTTCACTTGTCTTCATTCATTAGGAACACTGGTTGTCAATCATTCATGGGATATAATTTACAAGAGGATGATGCTCAAATCTACATTTCATTTGACAGTCTGTCATGTGACTCATCTGTGCAGCTGTTGTCCACTGCCTTTGAGGAGGTTCAGTCTTGGATGGCAGCAAATAAACTCCGCCTTAACCCATGGAAAACTGACTTTCTGGTACTGGGCACTTCCAAGCAACTTAAGGAATTTCAGTGGCTTAAGTCTTTGGCCCTGGATGACGCAGTTGTTGAGCTGACCGACTCTGCTCGTAACTTAGGCATTGTTTTCAATTTTACTGTCTCTCGCTGACCATGTAAATGGTATAAAATTTGTAAGTTGTCATATATGCCGAATTAGGCGTTATGCACTCATTTCTTCAAGGGATGTCTCTGGCAGAGGCATTGGTTTCTGGTTGCCTAGATAACTGTAAGTCGCTGCTTACTGGTATCAATAAGTCAAGCATGCCGAAGCTTCAGCAAATTCAGAAATCTTTGGCTTAAGCCATTACTGATACATCAGAATATGATTATATAACCTCTGTGCCTAACTCTTTGCATTGGCTTCCTGTTCAGCAAAGGATTTGTTTCAAATTGGGTATCATAATTTATAAAACACTGAACTTTAGCCAGCCATAATACTTAAAATATGTCCTTATTCCACAGGTTTACCATTTTCAACAAGGTCACCTGGTTTTCTTCTCTGGTCTCCCCAAAAAATAGAACTGTTCTTGGTGAATGAACTTTTTTGGGAGCTGGACTTAGATTTTGGAACTCGGTTTCTGTTCTGATTAGTCGCTTATGTCATTTCATTCTCAACTTAAGACTTTTTTTAAATTGCTTATCCACCATAGACTGTTTCTCTGTCTTAGCGGACTGATCTTCTGGATACTGAACTGATTACGGCTTGGTTTTGGTGTGGCATTGGTTGTTGCTTTGTGCATTAGACACTGTTGTGGTAGAAGTTTTACAAGTACAATTACAGTTAAAATTCAGACACTTTGATACATTACTGACATGGATGAAGGTCAATGTCATAAAAAAGTATTATTTAATGAAAATAATAATAAAAGCAAAGGTGGTAGCATCAAAATCAATGCTTCTTGGTAGTTCTAAACAGTATGATGGCTGCATATTAGTTGTGCACTATGTGTTTATACTAAGAATTTTTGATCAAATTAGCTATAAACCATGGCTAAAAGCTTAATATTGCCTGTGTTGTACCTTATCGAAATATCGCTGATCTCTTTTGGTTTACATAGTTCACAGATCCTGGTGTTTTGCCTGATGAATTTTTTTAGAGCAGTAATCCAATTGGAGTTGTCTACCAACCTTGTATGAATAGTGTCTTTAGGACTTTCAGTTTATTTCAGTTTATTTCACTGGAGTTTGTTTAAAGTTATCTGTTCCTTCTTCTATAGGTTCAAATGGTCAACCAGGACCCGCTGGCCCAAAGGGAGATACTGGCCCTGCTGGACCAGCTGGGCCGAAAGGTCCCACAGGTCAATCTGGACCTGCAGGATTGAAAGGAGATCTAGGAAATGCTGGTCCAACAGGTTCTGCTGGACCGGCAGGACCAGCTGGACCTGCTGGGTCAGCAGGAGATCAAGGGCCACAGGGGCCAAGTGGATCCCAAGGCCCTTCAGGTAATGTACCATACTCATTTAGAGTGTTTATGAAATGCAAAGCTTAAAGTAAATAGCTTTACTTTACTTGTCATAGTAATTATTCCTGTGAATTCTGGCAGATTATTCACTCTACAGAATAGACAACAGGTTTCAGCCACATCTAAAAACTAATCTCTAAATTAAATGGATTGAGTAATGAGTATTCACCATCCTAAACGTAACCATCACATACTGATAGTAGCACAATGTAAATGTAGCTAAATATAAAATAACTCTAAATGTTTAACTTTAAAATTCAATCAGTTTTTTTATGATAACTACAGAGGTAAAATAATTAAGTTAATAAGGAAATCTAGATGTTTCAATATGCTAATTTTTAATAATTATAACAAAATATCGTAATGACTACTAATGATTTTAATAGTAATAAAAAATAAAAAATAATAATAGTGCTGTGTTCTTATCATACTTCACGTAAATATCCTTCAAATAAGTATGAAAAGCAATTTCCAAATGTGTAGGTTCGAGGTTTGTTTCATTGTATTGTGGTATTACTTTAGCACATACTAATATTTGTGCAGTGTAATTCAAATGCTCATTTATACTAATTTAATGTTTTATATGCAATATTTCGTTTAAATTCTTCATGGCTTTTATTCTTGTTAATGTTATAAATGTTTTCTAAGCATATGTGTTATTCCTGTGATTATTTAGGAAACCGAGGTCAACCAGGTGCTGCAGGGCCAAAAGGAGATTCTGGTCCAACTGGTCCTCAAGGGCAACGTGGAGATTCTGGTCCAGCAGGAAATCAAGGACCTGCTGGCAGCCCTGGTACGGCAGGAGACCAAGGTCCGGCTGGGCCACAGGGCTCATTAGGTCCGGCTGGGCCAGCTGGACCAACTGGACCAAAGGGAGATGTTGGGCTTAAAGGGGATACAGGGTCAGATGGATCAGCTGGTCCTGCTGGACCCAAAGGAGACATAGGGTCTCCAGGACCCACTGGACCTACAGGACCGGCTGGACAGCAAGGACCTCAAGGCAATCCTGGTGTTCAAGGTGGCACAGGTATGTGAAGCAATGCCGAGTAATAGTGGTAATATGAATGAAATAGTAAATTTGCATCCAAGTGAATCTTCTGCTGTCCTTTTGGGAAGCTACAAACTTTTATTGAAGTGCATCATCGAAATTTGTCAGCCAGAAACGAAAGAAGAAGACAGACTTTATAAGTACTTTATCGTGATCAAAGAGTATGTTTGAAATCCTTACAAAAACACCGAGCAAAAGCAAGGAATGCAAGTTCTTTAACGTATCAACTGAAACTTGTGAAAGTGGTCTGTTGCTTGTAGGATTGAGCAGGTTGTTTTTTACCTTTCAGTTACTTTAATATGTTGTTAACAATTCACACTAACAACTTTCTTTATTTCCTGGCATAGGTGGTCCTGGACCTTCTGGGCCTACGGGGCCATCTGGTCCACAAGGGCAGGCTGGTCCATCTGGACCTAGAGGAGACACTGGAACTGCTGGCACACCGGGTCAGAGAGGAGATGTTGGACCTTCAGGACCACAAGGTCCTTCTGGACTACAAGGACCTCAGGGTTCAGCTGGTCCTGCAGGTCTGAAGGGAGCAGTTGGTGATACTGGTCCACAGGGACCGTCAGGTAAATAAAGATGTGCTGCTAAATAGTGTTCGTGTTGTGCTAGGACAGTTGCCAAATAGCAAAGCATTACTGTGTCTCAGTGTCCTTTATCTGATGTTAAAGTGATGACATTGTTTACATTCACTGATGTTTTGTATAAAGTAGATTGTTAGCTATGCATCATCTACACAGTGGTTGAATGTTCTATTTTTTCTATGTATATGTGTTGCAAATAAGAATTTGATGCTTTTAGATGACAAAAGTAAAATAAAGGTAGTCAAGTAAAATTATTGCAAATGTTCCCACATGTCCTAATTCGTGAGTTCTTGAGGTAAAGTAACATAACGCTCTTCTATTTATCAGTTAAAGTGTGCAGAACCAGCTGTATGAAGTCTTTGTTGTCCACTTGCTATATCATAGATGACATAGCCACTAGCCAGTGCTAACTGTACCGACTACCAATGATTCTTTGATGTTCAAACTAGAGCATAGCCGGTTACTGACCTGGATAACCGGAAATTCCGGGTGTTGAACACCCGGAAGACACCCGGAGCTCAAAGGTCATCCGGGTCTGGGTTGGTAAATGTCAACTAACAGTAACATTATGTGAGAGACTTAATTTTTGCAATGAGGTGGGGAACAGTAAGTTGCATTGACGACGGCCTTTGGCTGTCCATGATCTGCCGGCATTTTCTTTTGATTATTGAGAACTCCAGCAAGCCCTCTCCCTCCTCCTTTCGCCTATGCCCTGACAATTTCCTTTGATTATTGAGAGCTCCAGTAAGTCCTTCACCCGTCCTCCTTTCACCTATACACCGACAATTCTCTTTGATTATTGAGAACTCCGGCCAGTCCCTCTCTCCCACCATTTTCGACCATTGCAGATGTTTTCCTTGTTTATTAAAATGTTCTGAAGTTGATTCGTAGAGGGTAGAATGGAGTTATTTTTTCGCGACTTTGTGTTCGGATTGGAGATTTGAGATTACTTTTAGTTTTAATACCCGGGCCCGGTACCCGGACCTGGCAGGTTTTTATTGAAACTAACCGGACCCGGTACCCGGTTGAAAAACGGGCACCCGCCTATATCCTAGTTCAAACTGTTCTCTTCCTTCTAGAAACACCTCACAAACTCACTATTTCTCATTGGGTTTTAAACATCTGTGTATCTCATGAGGTTCACCTGGCCACTGAATAAATTGTGGAGAAACCATAACATAAAAATTCCCACAAAGTTAAAGTTAATGAAGACACTTATATGGCCAGTGATGATGTATGGCTGTGAGAGTTGGACAATCAAAAAGAGGGAGGAGGATAGAATAAAGGCATTTGAAATGAAATGCATACGAAAAATCCTTGGAATATCATGGACGGAGAAGAAAACAAATGAATGGGTACTGGAGACGGCGGGGGTGGAAAGGAACCTATTGGAATCAATCAAAAGAAGAAAGATGTCATACTTTGGGCACATAATGAGGAAACAGGGGGATTGCCTAGAGAAAGAAATTATGCAGGGAACGGTACCGGGAACAAGAGCAAGAGGAAGACCAAGGAAGAAGTGGATGGATAACATTGGCGAATGGTTGGGATTATCAACAGAGAGGTTGCTGCGAGTAGCCGAAGACAGGAAAGGATGGAGAAGAATCGTCTACAATGCGACCAACCCTCGTATCGAGGATGGTTAAAGAGAGAGAGAGAGAGAGACTGACTAAGAAGCACACCTCAAATTCTCGTCTTGTGTTTGACTGGGCGCATTAAAATATTTTTATTTACTGCAAACCAGTGGTTTTCAGTTGGGTTGTGTGAAACCCTTAGGTTCCATGAGCGTTGACCAAGGGTTGCGCCGTAGTTCAACATAAAATTTACAAACACTAATTGAATTTACAAAAGGATGAGCATTGAGCAGTTTTAATTCTTCACATCTTTCAGTCACACTCTGTAAGAAACAATTCTGTGTTAAAATTATTAACATCACACGAATATATTGTTGCTTTTTATTTGTTGTTGCTCTATCTATGGCTCTATGAGTCTCCTCGGACTCTACTTACTATTACAAGTTACAAGTACATTTGTTTCTTGAAAAATTGGATGGGTGAAACGCTATGGGTTCCGTGAGTGCTTACGTAAGGTTCTGTCACTACAAAAAAGTTGAAACCCACTGATGAAACCCTCTTAGTACCGCTTTAAACATCTCTTCTGTTTCAGGTGCTGCTGGTTCACAAGGACCTCAAGGAAACAAGGGAGATCTTGGCTCACCTGGACCGTCTGGATCACCAGGAACAAGAGGTCCATCTGGACCAACTGGTACACAAGGTGATAAGGGTCCAGCAGGTCCATCGGGACCTGCAGGTCCTGCAGGCCCATCTGGGCCCAGTGGACCTTCGGGAACACCAGGATTGACCGGTGATCCTGGTCAGCAGGGGCCTTCTGGATCTCAGGGACAGAAGGGTGCTCAAGGACCCACAGGACCTTCTGGACAACCAGGAAGTGCAGGACCTGCTGGACCAGCAGGACCTAAGGGTGACAAAGGACCTACAGGAAATGCCGGAACACCAGGATCAGCAGGTTTGTTATGTGGACAGCAGCAGTCTTTAATCTCAAGGCATTGCGCTCATGTTCCTTTTAGGTGTTGTCTGAAACTGATAATCTTTTGCAAAGCATACAGTAACTCAACTAATTTTATATGCTGATAACTGGTTTCATTGTCCATTCAAACATTGCACAGTATAGATCCGGGTCTTTGAAGCCAAAATTCGTTTGTGTGTTGCTTATTTAGGTCAATCTGGGCCACAGGGACCTGCAGGTCCAAAAGGAGATGCTGGGACACAGGGGCCAGCTGGTTCTCAGGGAGATAAAGGACCTCAAGGCCAGTCAGGGCCATCTGGACCTGCCGGCCCTAAGGGTCCATCTGGACAACAGGGACCACCAGGTCAAGCTGGAGCAACTGGCCAGAATGGACCTGCTGGAGATATTGGACCCACAGGACCAACTGGACCAAGTGGTCAGCCTGGATCATCTGGACAAGCAGGTATTTGGACTACTATACAGTACCTAAAAAAGATAAATGCTGCTGTAGAAATGAGTGAAATTAGAGTACAATTTCACTGATCATCCCGGCCTTTTTCAGTCATATACTTTTGACAGTATATGAATGCACAGCAACCTTTGTCCAACTGCTTTGTCTAAGGTTCTGATGTTTTCTCATCAATAAGAAGTGGGTAGCACTTGATCGTTTAGCAATAAAGAAAAGCGGTAACCTTGTTTGTTTAAGTAATGTCACTTTTGTGCTTTGTCCAAGAGATGAAAAGTCACTAGGGCAATAATGTTGATTGTGGCTGAAAAATACTCTCAGTAGTCATTGTGTCCATGGTTATTTCATTTTTTTAAAGAGCCTTGAGATGCTTATAGAAATGGTAATTATGACCGTCTCAAAGTTACTGTCAAGATATGGCACGAATGGTCCATTCGGTGGCACACATGTTCTGTAGTCTGATGATTGTGGGTTCAAGCCTGTAGTGTGGACTTCATGTAATGAGCCTGGACAAGGTGTTTGCACCTTAGATTAAGACTTACTGATTTGGTGTGTGTGTGTGTGTGTGTGTGTGTGTGTGTGTGTGTGTGTGTGTGTGTGTGTGTGTGTGTGTGTGTGTGTGTGTGTGTGTGTGTGTGTGTGTGTGTGTGTGTGTGTGTGTGTGTGTGTGTGTGTGTGTGTGTGTGTGTGTGTGTGTGTGTGTGTGTGTGTGTGTGTGTGTGTGTGTGTGTGTGTGTGTGTGTGTGTGTGTGTGTGTGTGTGTGTGTGTGTGTGTGTGTGTGTGTGTGTGTGTGTGTGTGTGTGTGTGTGTGTGTGTGTGTGTGTGTGTGTGTGTGTGTGTGTGTGTGTGTGTGTGTGTGTGTGTGTGTGTAGTAAGGGTTGTCAATAAATAAATAAATAAATACAGGGCTCGAAGTGGGAAACAAGAGGTGCCGGTATGGCTGAAAGAACCATTCCCTTCCCTCCCTTCGCTCCTCCTTTAGGCCATACCGGTATGGATTTTTCACCTGGAGAAGTTCCGGTATGCTTTCGGCAGGCCAGGAGAGGTGCCGGTATGGCATACCGTTTCATACCGTCCCACTTCGAGCCCTGAATAAATAAATAAAAGCTGTCTTCCTGCACTGCTTCTGTTTCAAATGGATGTGAACATTTGTGGAACATAATTATTGTAATTACCAGCACTTTAATGAAGCAGTAACTCGTTTACATCTGGCTAATACTCTGGGGTAAATTTTAAAAAGTGTGTAAATGCTTGCTAGAGAAACTTATTGGCAGACCCACAGTATGGTCAATGCTTAGATCTAGCTAATGATGTTCATACATTTTTTAAGCAAACAGGTATGTGATACCTACATATTCTGTGTCTCCATGTGTGGCTTTTGCATATAGTAAGTTTCGTGAGCTGCTTGATCTGAAAACTCTGTGCCATTTCTTTTGGTGTGTTTTATATCTGCTTAATTTGTTTTCAACAAAAATTTAAGATGAGCCTAAGAATTCTTACAATAGTTCTTATGCTTTGAATATGCAGAGCTTGGGTTGATTTTATTTCAGGAACTGATGGTCGTCCGGGCAGTACTGGACCAAGGGGTGATACCGGACCTGCAGGTACTCCAGGAAATCCTGGTCAACAGGGTCCAGCAGGACCCTCAGGACCTCAAGGACCAAAAGGAGATGCTGGGACAAAAGGAAGCCCTGGAAATTCTGGGCCAGCAGGCCAGCAAGGTCCCTCTGGGCCTGCTGGTGATTTGGGTTTGGCAGGTTCAGTTGGCAGTCCAGGAGCTCAAGGAGCAACTGGTGAGTAATTCTGTTATAAATCTTGTAAAGTTTTGTTGTTTCTTGATTGTGGATGCTCAGAATTTTGTCCACTGGAGAGATAGATAGCAGTTGGAATAACAATGTAAAATTGTTTTAAAGTCATTTAGTATAATTTTTCAGAGCATTTTAAATAGCACCAGTAGATGAGCTCTGCATATTAGTGCCTGTACGCTGGTAGCTAAAACATGCATTTCTATGTGATGATTTTGCACTATCAGTGCACTTATTTACTGTTTTAATTGACTCTTTTCAGCATGCCATTTCTGCCTAGTTTGAAGCGCACTTTTATTACATCAGGTAGGCAACCACATATGCGGCACCTTTGTGAGGTACTGACGAGGCGCTATATTAAATCTCTTAGTTCATACATACATTACTCAGCAGTAGTTATAAGATAACAAAAAAACTCTGTTGCATCTTTCAACTGGAATTGAAATAGGAATTAGAATAGTTTAACAATTAAATGACGAGCTGCATTGTTTTCCCGGTAGCTTTTAGTACTTGCTCGTCGTTAAAGTGTTAAAACCTAATTTGTGCCTCAACTGCCTTCCAGTTTATGTTTTTTCAGTGATTGCAAATCAGGGATCAAGTTTTTTTTATTTTAATGAAGTTATAAGAATGCATTGTGTTATTTTGACAGGTGCTACTGGAAGCCCTGGCTTATCAGGACCTAGTGGACCAGCTGGGCCATCTGGACCAACAGGACCACAAGGGTCTGCAGGTCAGAGAGGACTTCCTGGACCAGCTGGACCTGCTGGGCCCAGTGGTCAACCTGGTCCTCTTGGTCCAACAGGACCTACAGGACAAGCTGGTTCTGCAGGCTCAAATGGAAACCAAGGTCCTCAAGGAGACAAAGGACCTGCAGGTACCCCGGGTGATGTAGGATCTCCTGGACCCGCAGGTGAGTGTCTTTGGATGAAACATAGTATTAAATTGTTGCATATAAAAGAAGGGTAAGAAGATGAACAATCCCTTAAACCAGCCAAGAGCTATATGTGACCCGCCATTACAAAATGAGTCGGAAGTCGCATACAGCAAAACGCTGCAAATCGCTTCTGAAGGTGTTTTGCATTCAAATTATTGATTTTGTGATATTTACATTTTCGGAATCTACATTATATAATACACTAAAAAAAATTAAAACTTTATTTATTTTGTTGTTTTTAATGTGTTATTTATATAAAATAAGTGACCTATAAGATAAAAAAAATAATTTTTGTACGAATTTCACGTTTTTAGACGGTGGCCACCTGGCGAATAAAATCATGGTTGTAATATATCATTGGAAAGCTTAGACTTCGCTCTATGACATGATAAAATTATTTTTTCGACAGGACCTTTAATTAACCAATAAGGTGCTTTTCTCGTAAGCCCTAAACTGGATCTGGGTAAACAAATATAAATAGAAAATCTTGATTTCCCGACATTTTGTATTGCACAGGATGAAAGCTTAAAAATTTAATAACTCAACAAGCACTTGGTCGATTTTGATAAATAACAGCTCATTTTGAAGGTAATTTAACATAGAATAATGTGGAATATATAACTCAAAATAGTCAATAAGTGCTTAGAGACTCATTTTGTAATGGCTGGTCACATATGTATTTCTAAGCCTGAGCATATGATGGCTGATGGCCACTACTCTCCCTCACTGTCTGATCTTATTTGATAGGGTAATGTACTCAGTTGTAGTTCAAAGTAGGAGCACCATTAGTGGTACAGAAATCTTATAATATCTTTCTGTCCTAATAACGCTAATTTGTAATAATACTATTATACAGTAGTACTATGATTTTAGTTAAGAACATTGAATCGATAAAGTACCATGTCATATTGCAATGACGATTTACGGTGATAGATTTAATATAGATATAATTTTGTGTTCAGTGTCAGTTCAAAGTATCCATCTAGTATACTTCATGTGTACATTGAGCAGATTCAGAACATGAAGGGAGTGTGTTTGAGCTATTTAGCATATGTCTGAATCTGTCAGTATTGTAGACAACTAAGCTGGTTTTATGATGCAATATTCATGTGGAACAGAGTGAATTACAAGTTATTACATTTCCCCAATACATCTCCTGCAGCTTAGTTTCTGATGGTTTGTAGTGAATGTATACCATTTGGAGAAGTCTTAATATATTTAGAGGGTTTATTTCATTTTCACAAGAATGTTTTGTTATTATTTAGGGCCTTCTGGGCCTTCAGGTCCAGCTGGGCCAGCTGGTGGAACGGGAACTCCTGGTGGTACTGGGAGCAGTGGGCCTCAAGGTCCAGCAGGACCTGCAGGTTTGCCTGGTCCAGCAGGACCTAAAGGTGACACAGGCAGCTCTGGAACACCAGGGTCAGCAGGATCACCTGGAAATCGTGGACAACCAGGGCCTGCTGGTCCTAGTGGAAATCCAGGCACACAAGGGCAGACTGGTCCAAAAGGTGACACTGGACCAACTGGTCCTCAAGGACCAACTGGACCTTCAGGTGTGCACGATTAACTTCAAGTTGATACTCTGTATTTCTCTGAAAAGATTTAAATCTGTAAAACTTTACATTTTCTGGTATTATTTTAAAATGATATCAAAACATTTATATGTACCATAGATCCCGATATTACTTTGATATTCTGTGACAGTCCTTGGCTTGTCAGAATGTAAAGAATAAACTTAGAACACAGTGAACAAACTTTAGCTACTTTGACTAATTATATGGCTACTTACTATAAACCAAATTGTACCATGTGAGTGAAACTGTGACTTCAATATGGTTTAGGAAATGCTGGTCAGCCTGGTCCAGCAGGACAACCTGGGCCAAATGGCCCAGCTGGTCAGCCTGGACCAAAGGGGAATGCTGGTCTTAAAGGAACTGCTGGAAACCCAGGATCTGCTGGAACTCGTGGTGACTTAGGACCTGCTGGACAACAGGGTCCAACTGGACCAGCAGGAACACCTGGTTCCAGTGGCCCGGCAGGACAAAGAGGTGATTCTGGTGACAGAGGATCACCAGGACAGCCTGGCCCTTCTGGACTGCCTGGGCCTACAGGAGATGTAGGATCTCAAGGACCAGCTGGTCCACAGGGACAAAAAGGATCTCCTGGACCACAAGGCCCATCTGGCTTGACTGGACCTCTTGGACCAGCTGGTCCGGCTGGGCAACAAGGTCCAAAAGGATCACCTGGAGATGCTGGAGACCAGGGACCACCAGGTCCATTGGGTAGGTTGCTCTGCCGTGTTTACTTAACATCGTTCAATTTCTTTTTGTTTCCTTCATTCACTACCTTAATGCTTTTAGTTTAAGTGTGCCATACTACCTGTAGATTCCAGTGTCTACAAATTCTGGTCTTACTTTTGAAAGTTCTTTTCATATGCAATTAACAATAATTTTAAAATCTCCAAACGAAAGTGAAGGTCGTTGGTTATGAAATTTATTTGTTTGTTGCTTTTTTTTATTACCTTCTTTTTCCTTCCATCTTCTTCCATTTTATTATTAGTGTGTCCTCTTTAAAATATGCAAATGAACCAAATTATTCTAATAAGAAAAGGAAATAGATCTTTGATAAGCTTGTATATGGCTAAACATTCGTGTGTTTAGCTGAACGTTTCTATTGTTTTTCTTAACTACTTTCTGTCAGGTTTCCTTTGCAGTTTTTCATGAACTCATAATTTTTAATTATAATAATTATTTTATATTATGCTTAAAATGCAGGAGAAGCCTTATTACAGTGTAGTACAGACTTTGTATTAAATTCATATTAGAATACAGTGCCATTTAGTGCTGTGCGACTTATTGTTTGGCAGTGCAGTCTGATTGCTTGTAATATTTGTACATTGTTTTGATCTTCTTTATCAGTTAAGTGAGCTGTACTAACTTTTAGAATTTTGTTTTATTTAGTTCATTCTGAGTTAGTGCTGACACAGCTGGGTTGTTTAGCATAATTATGTAGCTATGGATAATTTTGAGGTGTGTCTGAATCCAAGAATCACTGTATCCAGGTTTTCTCAATTCTGTTTAGCCAGTAGCCACGAGCATTTAAGGTACCGGTAATTCACTGAAAACTGGTAGACTGCACTATATTTCACTGAAGCTAATGTACAGTTTTGAATTCATGCATATTATTCAGACATGTCTTTTTTAATTATAGGACCTAGTGGACCGTCTGGTCCTGCTGGAACACGTGGTGATGTTGGTCCACCAGGATCAGCTGGTGCATCAGGGCAGCTTGGACCAGCAGGATCTCCTGGTCCTGCAGGTCCACAAGGAGCCACTGGAGACCTTGGACCAGCTGGTGATATTGGCTCTCCTGGACCAACAGGTCCATCTGGTCCACAAGGACTTAAGGGTCCAACAGGAGACGCAGGAACAGCTGGTACTCCTGGAGCTACTGGACAGTCTGGACCGGCTGGACCATCAGGTCCTTCAGGACCTCAAGGTTCACAGGGCCCACAGGGCCCTAAAGGAGACATTGGACCTGCAGGACCTTCTGGTACACCTGGAAGTCCTGGCTTATCAGGGCCAAGAGGTGATATAGGTACACCAGGTAATCCAGGTACTCCAGGTACTTCTGGACAGCAAGGGCAAAAAGGTCCAACAGGAGATAAAGGCACACCTGGAACTCAGGGCAGTCCAGGGACTCCTGGTACAGCAGGAACTCCAGGTCTGTATATATTGTGAACTCAAAAAACAAAGAAATTAGCGGAAAATAATCACATGTATTAGAAATAATGTTAACAAGTAATTATTGCAATTTAGTTGTTATTCTGAAATTTTCTAGCAGTGTTATTTGTCCATTTTAATCAGTATAAAAGAGCTAGCAGCATTGGACATATTTTTAAACTTATATATTTGACCTGAATTTGAACTACCATAGTAGGCCTACTGTTAGCTGAACTTACTGTAGTCTTTGCCAACCAACTGTGTTAGCTCCACTTCATGTTATCAGAAATTCACAAAGAGTGAAACAGCTGAACATATAATACATTTTTCTTCTGTGAGTAGGTACTTGAGCATTTTTAAGTGCCTTCAGAAATTCTATGATAGGTGTTGCAAAATGGCTAAACAGCCTTTTTGCAACATCATAGACAGATCAGAACAATTCAAATATTGTGGCTTAAGGCACTGAGCTGTTTCTGCTTGAAAAGTTTCCACGAGCGTTGGTTACTAACATGTTTAGATTGATGAAATTTGAATCAAGTTAGGCATGAAATTCTGCATAATAAAGCAAGTTGTTACACTTTTCAGTATTTTGATTGCTATTGTTGTCCTAAAAATTATCTTAATTTTCAATATAATGCAAAACTTAAATATTGTTCTACTGATTGATAGAAAGAAACAGGTGAAATGTAATATTCAAATTTTTTACAGGTGGGACAGGAGCAACTGGATCTAGTGGACCTGCTGGTCCAGCTGGACCTGCTGGTCCACCTGGACCCACAGGACCTTCTGGACCAGCTGGGGATTCTGGTCCAGCAGGAAATGCTGGTTCACCAGGAAGTAGAGGCCAACCTGGAGCAGCTGGTGCTTCCGGGCCTAGTGGACCACCAGGACCTAAGGGAGATTTGGGATCACCGGGACCTGCTGGCCCATCAGGAGATGCAGGTTCACCGGGACCTTCAGGTGACGCTGGGCCAAGAGGCAATCCTGGACCATCTGGCAACCCAGGTCAGCCAGGCACACCAGGGGCTCAGGGTGCTACAGGATTCAGTGGTTCCCCTGGTCCTGTTGGTGCTGCTGGTCCTAGGGGTGATCCTGGGGTTGCTGGACAAGCTGGTCAGCCAGGAGACGTTGGACCTGCCGGAACCCCTGGAAACCCTGGTAGGGCTGGATCACCTGGTTCTAGAGGAAATTCAGGTGCACAAGGGGCAACTGGAGCAACTGGCACAACGGGTCCTCTTGGTGCACCAGGATTGTCAGGCGATCAAGGTGTGAAGGGTGATTCTGGATTACAAGGACCAGCCGGGCAAAGGGGAGACATTGGCTCGCCAGGACCAAGTGGTACTTCTGGTCAGAGAGGGGACATTGGGCTACCAGGTTCAGCAGGTAGCTCTGGTGCACCTGGCCCTGCAGGACCAGCTGGTCCTTCTGGACCCACTGGACCCCGTGGCAATCCTGGACCAGCTGGAGATATAGGACCATCTGGCAATCCTGGAGCTTCAGGACCAATTGGACCGATAGGTCCACGAGGTGATAGTGGTACAGCTGGAACTCCCGGTCAACAAGGAAACCCTGGACCAGCTGGGCCTAGTGGACAAAGAGGAGATCCTGGGCAAAGAGGAAACCCTGGTACTGCTGGCAATCCAGGAACTCCTGGATCTCAAGGTTAGATTTCTTCATATATGTACATTAAGGTTAGATTTCTTCATATACGATTATACGTACATTAATTTTCCTCTTTTTTAACTCCACAATATGTAAAGATAAACTTCAAACCAGTACTAATTTTTGTTGTGTTGTGCAATGTCAACGCATGTTTCTGCTGTACTAAAACTGTAGCAACGATAAGGATTAAATTGTTTTTTTTCGCTTTTTGTTAAATATAAAATGTTTCCAGAGAAAACTCATGAGAAGAAATGCAGGAGAAAACCTGGCCAAATTATTTCAATTCCGGCTCAGAATGCACTTCTTTGCTACTAACCTTCCCCAATTACATCAATTGACAATGTAATGCACTGTTGGTAACTTGAAATGTGTGTTGCATAACGGTATAGTCATCGTGTCGAGACATTCCCTTGGGAAATTTCCTCTGGTCGTCTTCCACAGACATTTCCCATGGTCGTTTCTCCTAGGCTAATTCCCGCCTGGCCGTTCCCACAGGACATATTTCCGTGTCGAGACATTCCCTTGGGAAATTTCCTCTGGTCGTCTTCCACAGACATTTCCCATGGTCGTTTCTCCTAGGCTAATTCCCGCCTGGCCGTTCCCACAGGACATATTTCCCCTTGTCATTGTATGTGGCCTATAGCCACAAAACATCAGAAGAATATGTATTTGGTGAGCAAACTTATTTGGTGAGCAAACTTTTATGAACATGCATTTCTTAGCAGTAGAGTACAAGACTAAGTCCAGAACTGACTAATTCTGTACAGTAATTACATATTAGTTGATATGGCTGATGCATATTATCATGCAAGGAGCTCACAACTGTTCCGTCTTTCACTCAAAATTTTGCCTTACACTTAGAGACACCTTTTTCTTGATCACTTCGTTTTTCACAATTGTAACTTACAACGCGAACACTATCAGCTGTCTCTATTCTAACTGAATTTGTATCTATATTATATATTATACAGACTACTGTAGATCCAATTTAAATTACAAAGTAGTTTGCATTTTAATGTACTGAGCTTGCACTGAGTGACATGCATTGCCTTTTATTATAACACATATCGATAGTGCCTGATCTAGTGCTGTATGACACTGTTTGTGCTTGTTTGTACTTCTGTCACTGTTTTTGTGTGTGAAATACGGCATGGTATTACACATTTACACATGCATGTGGGGAAATATCCTGGGGAATTTGTCCTACAGTGGAAATAACTGGGGAAATGTCCTGGGAAAAATATCTGGGGCAAATGTACTGGGGAATGTCCTAAAGCTGTAGTGATGTACAGTTTCACAGACTAGTTTGCTTGGGATTTATTGTGTCTTAAAGTTATTCAAAGATTCTTAATAACCACTACTCTTTAATCTATTTTCAAAATTGGCATGTAAGGGTTTAGCTTATATATGAAGTAGGTAACAGTATTTATATTGCTGGACTTTCCCAGTGATAATTCTTGCAAGGCCAGTCTTTGAACTGAACTGAAGGTTTTTCGCCATGTGCAAGCATGATAGCTGTATCCCTTTTGTGCAAAGGAGGAGAACTTACTTGAATGTTGCTGGGCTGTACAGATGTAAGGTAGAGCTACAATTTGAAATTATGTTGTTGTTTGGAGACTTTGCTAACAGTCTGTTGTTGGTTTACAGGCCAACCTGGACTACAAGGGCCACAGGGACCAGCTGGGTTTACTGGTTCAACTGGCAGTACTGGAGGAACTGGGGCAACTGGACTACCTGGAGCCGTTGGTCCTGCTGGAAGAGATTCATTCCAGGCTGCAAGAGGTGATGATGGACCAGCAGGACCGGTGGGTGCTACCGGTCAAACAGGATCAAAAGGAAGTGCTGGAAATCCTGGGGAAGCAGGACAAGCTGGACCAGCTGGTTTGCCAGGCATAGTAGGTCAAAAAGGTAATACTGGAGCTCAAGGATCAACAGGTGGTACTGGTCCAGCTGGACCACCAGGACCTTCTGGAGCAGCAGGAAGTCCTGGTACAAGAGGAGACAGTGGAACAAGAGGTGATTCTGGACTGCCAGGGCCACAGGGTAAGTTTATGTTATTTTATTTATTAGTGTACTTTGTACCCGAGGTATCAGTGACCTCTCAGTAGTTAAACAAAATTAAATTATGTCAGGAAAATTAGGCGTCATTCTTAGGAGGGTAATTTTTATTTTTTTAATCTGAATGTGGATGTAGTCCCTGAGGACTAAACGAGTTACAAGTGGAGAAAATGAAAACTCATATGGAAGAGCTATAAGAAAATTAATAGTAATAATAATTCTTTGTTTTCTCCATGTAATTTTTTCCCTGAGGTATCACAGGTACCTCGAGGGAATAAACAATAATAATAATAACAGTCAGCTTAAGATTTTGTATTATATTTTATTTCATGTTTTCCAAATGTTAACTTTGTCGAATTAACAGATAAGGGCTTTTCAAAATCGTCCCCAGAACTCTGTTGTAAGGATGCACTAGTCATTGATTATAATTAACTAGATGATTGCTCGTCCTAAGACGGTGCTAAAACGGTTTTTAAAAATCTGAAAATGTGTTTTCCAATGTGCCTGAAATTTGCTATTGCCTCTCCTAAGAGCAATTATAAAGCAAGTTTTCATACGTACATGTAGAAATTTTCATTCCGTAGCGTGTTGGCCGACGCCGAAGTAACTTGGTTAAAGCAATTTTAAACCCATTATGCCTGTTAATTTAAGCCCTTTACTTTAAATATAAGCCAGTTCTTTTAATACCGTTAGTTTAAAAACGGGGAATTTAGTTTAGACTTTTATTTAAGTTTTACTTGTCGAAGTGGTCGGTGTTGACTTAATCCGCCATTCGGAAAGAAAAGACATCAGAAGATTGACGTCATTGGGCATTAATATTCATTAGTTGGAAACGGCCAATGAGAGGAGCGTTACCGTAAAACGGGGTGACTTTGGCCCATTTTGAACTTGTTTTAATAATAAAACGATAATGTGACTGAATATGGTTGACTTAACAATTAGATTAGATGTGCATAGGGTTAAAGAGAAAACGTATAAAGCAAACTTTTTTGGGTAATAACAGTTGAACACTTTTTTTTAAACTTTTGGGGTGGGCCAAAGTCACCTCATCAGGTGGGGTGACTTTGTCCCACAATAGTTTTTCAGTTATTAGACAAAGTAAACCTGTTACTGGGGTCACTTTGGCCCGAAGAATGTGTTTAAAAAAATATCTAAACTTAAAACTAACACTAAGTGACAATGGTACCATACCGGTACTGGCATGACTAGAACGAATTGGTACCGTATGCATCGACCAGTCAAAATACCCTGAAAAGTGAAATTTTAGCAAATACATTAATGAATTTTAAAATAAACATTATATAAGCATCGCTAGTACTTTAGAATATGGCCAAAGTGAAATTTTAGCAAATACATTAATTTAAAAATAGAAATTATATAAATATTGCCAGGAGTACCGTACTTTAAAATGTGGGTCAAAGTCACCCCAAAATGTGGGTCAAAGTCACCCCAAAAACTTTGCTTGCATTTATAAAGTACTTATTGGTGACATCGTAGAGCAAACGGTGCGCCATACACATGCCACTACAATGTACATTGAAAAGTGTTATTATCACCCACGGTATTATTAACGGTCTTTCTCACAGAAAAATAAGTTTGCACATCTTCAAAATTTAACTTTTTTTAGGCTTACAAACATTTCGGGAAAATTTCAACAAATTTTACAATGAAATAAACCAAATTTTGATAAAGTATTCGCTACATGTTTACCGATTGTTATTCGTAAATCAAGTCTAAATCACATGATAACTACGGAAGGCCAGAAGGTTACAAACTAATTTTTCAATTTGGGCCAAAGTCACCCAGCAGGCCAAAGTCACCCCGTTTTACGGTATATGCAAATATGGACTTCACCTCATTTCTGTTTGTTTATAATTATTAATTATGAACAACTCACACTGTTTGTTCTTGTCATCAACCTGGTACAAGTTGTCTGTTCATTCATTCACTTATCTTTCCACGTGCAGAATTGGTGTAATAAAATGGTTTTATATAAGATCTTAATTTATGTTGCAGGCAACAGTGGACCACCTGGACAGCAGGGACCAAGAGGTGATGCTGGTGTCAGTGGGCAGCCTGGATCACCTGGTGCAAGTGGAGGCCCTGGTGCCCAAGGACCAAAGGGCGACATCGGACCTCAGGGTTCAGCTGGTAATCCAGGACCACAAGGAAACAGAGGCGGCCCAGGGACTCAGGGTTCTCCTGGTCCTCAAGGAACAAGGGGCGATGTTGGAGTCCAAGGTCCTCAAGGTGCCACAGGACAACCAGGACCAGCTGGGCCAGCTGGACCCACTGGGACAAAAGGACCATTAGGTGATCAAGGCCTGAAAGGAGATAATGGAGCAATTGGAGATGCAGGCACACCTGGATCAGCTGGGCAGCAAGGTCCCAGAGGTGACGTTGGACCTCAGGGTCCAGCAGGGCAGCCAGGTCAGCAAGGTCAACAGGGGCCAGCTGGCCAGAGAGGCCCAGCTGGTGATGCAGGACAGCCAGGCACAAATGGACAGCCAGGAAATGCTGGAAATGCAGGTAAACCTTGCTAATGTAAAACCGGGTTTAAGACAATCATCTAACAGCCTTTGTGATGTTTTCTTCTAAGCAGATTTAACACTTTGCATCTTGCTAACAACAGCAAAGCTTTAGAGATGCATGAACACTACTGACATATCACAGCAGATACGAAGACATTAATCAGTTTGGGCTGGACTTAGTAAGGTGCGTAGAATCTTGCTGAATGTAGAGGCCTTACTGAATGGAAAGCCACAGCTGATCCTAGTAGGTAGGTGGCAAGTTATGTAATCTGTTGCAATATGCGTTAAATGGAGATGTTGTACTTTGTTTGGTTTATATTTATGTAATTGTAAACTGAGGTTCCTATTTTTGTAATTGTAAACTCAGAATTTCTAAAGCACTCCAAAAGCTAAATTAAGGGCACCAGCTTCTTCACGAGCACAGCTTCATATCAGAAGGGTTGTGTAGAGATATAAAGTGAAGAACAGATAAGGTTGCCCAGAAGACCAGAGGGAGGAGGAGGCAAAGGAGCTGCTAAGGTGGATTTTGTTTAGGGTGAGAGAGAATGGAAGGCAGAAGAGGTGGGTGGCTCACAAGAGAAATCCGGGAAAGTTGAGACTTTACTTAGGAGTGGAATACCTGAGGAGTGATAAATAAAGGAGCTTAAGGCAGATGATGGTGGGTGAGTGGCGAGATTGGTCGAGGAATGGGGAATAATGTGGAATTCAGGATTGCAATCATTCCAGAGTTGAGGTGCAGTGTAGTATGTGAATCAGTTAGAGAACTCGAGATGAGTACTAACTGAGGACATGTACTGACTGAGGACATGCACTAACTGAGGACATGTACTAACTGAGGACATGTACTGACTGAGGACATGTACTGACTGAGGATATGTACTAACTGAGGACATGTACTAACTGAGGACATGTACTAACTGAGGACACTTACTGACTGGGGACGAGGAAGAGTGACGTGTAATGACTGGATGAAACTTATAAGTGATATGCTGTTTTGTTCTCTGTAAAATTTTACAGGAGCTACTGGGCCATCTGGACCATCTGGTATCTCAGGAGGAACTGGAGCTCCAGGGCCTGCTGGAAATATTGGACCAACAGGACCCAAAGGAAACCCTGGACCAGCTGGCACTGATGGAACACCTGGACTAAAAGGTGCTGCGGGGCCACTTGGACCAACTGGCCCTGCAGGACCAGCTGGTCCTGCTGGTAATGCTGGACAACGTGGAGACATTGGCCTTCCTGGGAATGCTGGTCAGAAGGGACCGTCTGGTCCCCAAGGCCCAAAAGGCCAGGCAGGACCCACAGGTGATCCAGGCCCACAAGGAAGTAAGGGTCCAAATGGACCACTTGGCTCACCTGGGCAGCCTGGTCCCCAGGGTGCAACAGGTGGAACTGGGCAGCCTGGACCAGCTGGACCAAAAGGAGCGGTAGGACTCAGTGGAACACCAGGAACTGCAGGTAAGCTTTGGTATAGTCATCTTTATCATAGTCATCATCATGAAAATTAGCAAAGGAATTCTTAATATTTTTCTCAACAATCTGTTTCTTAACTTGATGACAATGATGACGGCAGCAGAGGTGTTGGTGGCGATGGTGTTGATGATGATAATGTAGATGTTGATGATGGCAAGTATGACGATAATGACAATTAAAACAATGATCATGATAGCAGTTGTGGTTTCTGTAGACAATGAACAACTTGCAGTGATGATTTATTAGCAGGAATTGTTCTCAGTGCTGAAACTAATCTGGCCATCTGTTTCTCTGATACAGGTAACCCTGGTTCACAGGGTCCACAGGGACCACAAGGGGCAACTGGATCCTCAGGACCCCAAGGACCTCAAGGACCTCAAGGCCAACAAGGACCTAAAGGCGACACAGGATCACCTGGCACTCCAGGATCTGTTGGAAATCAAGGGCCAAGAGGAGATTCTGGAACATCTGGAACTCCTGGATCTCAAGGTCCAAAAGGGGATTCTGGTTCACCAGGGCCTCAAGGTCAACGAGGACCAGCTGGACCAGCAGGCCCCATTGGACCTTCAGGAGATGCAGGAACTAAGGGAGCTCCTGGACCAGCTGGAAATGCTGGACAAGCTGGCACACCTGGAACTCCAGGCAGAGATGGTAAGCCAACAACGGTGATTGTAAACTTTTGCATAATTTAAACACTTTGTGGAGTCCAGTGTTAGACGTAGGATTTGAATGCTCATTTTGAGTAAGACTGTTTCCGATTTCCAGTAACTAATTTTGTCTTTTATTTTTCGTGTGTTTCATATTGTTATTTAATTATATGAAGCAGTCAACATCATTTGTAGTCATTTTATCTGTGTCACTGATCTAACAATGGTAATTATGAGTCAATTCATTTATTAAATTCCTGTAGCATTAACACTGCAAAAAGACTGTAATTGATGCTATTGCCATTAAAATTGTGACTATTCAGGTACTCCTGGAGCTACAGGTCAACCTGGCCAAAGTGGAGTTCAAGGACCTGCAGGTAATGCTGGTGCCCAGGGTGACATTGGCTCACAGGGTTCTACTGGAACTCCAGGATCTCCAGGATCACCGGGACAAAGAGGAGATCCTGGATTGGCTGGGCCTACTGGACCTGCTGGTTCTGCTGGGCCAGCTGGTCCAAAAGGTGAAACTGGTTCAGCTGGTCCTACTGGACCCAAAGGCCCTACAGGGCAAGCTGGTGGATCTCGTAAGAACTATGATCATATTTTATACATATGTGTCTGTAAATTCTATATCATTTCTAGTGGCTGAACCAATTAGAACATTAGATAAGATCTTAAATACTAAATCATATGCCTTTATTTGAGCATGCAGAACTGTATATGCATTGCGTTGTGTACATAACTGCATTGGGCCTAATGCACACTGCATTAAGTTTTATTATACGGCATCTAAAAACGCCGTACTTTCCACTTTAGGCATAGTTAGTAGTTACCAACAGTCTACTACATGGTGTGTCTCATTGGTTAACACTTTTACGACGAGCGTGCACAAAATGTATGTGAAAACTAATCCTTCTTGTCGTTAAAGGGTTAAAGTGGCTGTGAGTTAGGTTGTACCCATAGAATATATATATTAATCGACATGATCTTCTTGTACCACGAGCCAGGACCTCTATGGCCAAAACTCGAGCCTTTTCTTGCATTGGTCCTGCTCTATGGAATCAACTTCCTCCATTGACACGTGCCTCTTTATTAGCTGGTGGCCCAAGTGCCTCGTTCCGCTGTCTTAAAACCTCTTTCTATTCACTGGGTCTTTCGCACTGGGAGCGCCTCTGATTAGCGAATACTGTGAGAGGCGCTTTATAAATGTTTAAATACAATACAATACAATACAATATTGTAATGCAGACAGTGTATTTTTAAGTTGTACAGAACTGCATAAACAGCATGGTATGATTTCAGTCCTCGTGGACCAAATTGTTATCTTTAACACATCAGCTGTGGAGGTTATCAACTATTGTTGCTGTTACTAGGACTAGGTTTGAATATGAGTTTTTTGTGTTTTTAACATAACATGGCTCTGTAAATGCACCTTATGACTTTGGTTTATTTTAGGAACTGCGGGCCAACCAGGCTCTGCTGGCCAGAAAGGAGATTCAGGACCAGCTGGACCAACTGGACCTGCTGGTCAGCCAGGACCTCAAGGACCTCAAGGTCCTATAGGTTTGCAAGGGCCAGCTGGTGACAATGGTCCAATAGGCAATCCTGGACAACCAGGTCCAGCTGGACCAGCAGGTACCAAGGGAGATATTGGACTTCAGGGACCTCAGGGATCCACTGGACAGCCTGGACCATCTGGTCCTGCTGGAACAAAGGGAGATCAAGGGACTAAGGGTCCCGCTGGACAAAAAGGACCAACAGGACCTGCAGGGACAGCTGGATCACCTGGACCAAGAGGAGATCTTGGATCACCCGGACCTAATGGCCCTGCGGGACCAGCAGGACCAGCTGGACCAAAGGGACCAACAGGAAGTGCTGGGTCTTCAGGAACTGCTGGAAGGGATGGCATCCCAGGTAGTTACTGAAATTTTGTCTATTCTCATCATTTCAGCACTGTAATAATGTTAAAGACATCAGCTGATGGTACTATGAAGAAAGCCAAAATCAAAGGGTAGAAGGCTCCAATTCACGAAAGAGATAAACAGCGAAACTGTGGTCTGGCAAAGATAAGCAAGCAAAATTGCAAAATGAATATGCACCAGAAGAGTTCCCGAGTCTTGGACTAGGAAGCAAACATAAAATTACCAAGCAAGAACCACCAATTGCTGTAGTTTTGCTGCCATTTTCAACCTCAACTCCATTTTCTTTCCCGTATGTGACTTTGACCTAAGAAAACTCAACCTTATATTCAGCTAAAGGATAAGTGCTGCTTGATTCACGGGCATTGGCTAACCTCAAATGAAACACAGCCTGTAACTATTCTGCTGCATAGAAGACTGTAGTTACCTTATTTACCTTCTTACCTTAACTACCTTACCTTAATCAAAGTTACAAATTTAGTCCAGTTATGTCAAGAGGTTTACCTTATCTTAAGTGTATGTGCTTTTAATATTTGTTTCCTCTAGGTTCTACTGGAGCTACCGGAGCTATTGGACCAAAGGGAGATCAGGGGTCACAAGGTCCTACTGGTCCCACTGGTGAAGTAGGACCTAAAGGTGATCAAGGCACAGCTGGATCTCCTGGTCCTCAAGGACAGAAGGGACAGCAGGGATCTACAGGAGCTAGTGGCCCAACTGGACCGTCTGGACCGGCTGGGTCAAGAGGTCCACAAGGACCTAGAGGAGACACTGGCTCCAAAGGAGATCAAGGCTTGAAAGGAGATGCCGGTACACCTGGATCTTTAGGACCAGCAGGTCCTGCAGGTGCTGTTGGCCTTCCAGGACCTTCTGGGCCACTTGGCCCAGCTGGACCAGCTGGTCCCAAGGGAGAAGCTGGAACTAAAGGAACGCAAGGCCCGAAAGGAGATACAGGGTCCCAAGGGCCAGCTGGACAAACAGGTCCTGCAGGACAGGCAGGCCCTAAGGGTGACACTGGACCTGCTGGAGGCACTGGTCCCACAGGACCATTAGGTCCTGCTGGACCAAAAGGACAGTCTGGTCCTCAGGGTCCTGTTGGATCGCGAGGTCCATCTGGTCCTACAGGTGATTCAGGAACTCCTGGAACTCCAGGGTCACAAGGGCCTAAAGGAGACGCAGGTACTCAAGGACAGCAAGGTTCGCCAGGTCCAGCAGGACCTACTGGTCCTACAGGTCCGGCAGGCACAGCTGGACTTAAAGGAGAAACAGGAACTGCTGGAAGTCCTGGCCAGTCAGGACCACGTGGTAATGCAGGACCAAGTGGCAATGCAGGATCACCAGGACCACAGGGTCAAAAAGGTCCTCAGGGTGCTGCAGGCGCTCCTGGCCCAGCTGGAATTGGAACACCAGGACCAGCTGGTGATGTTGGACCGGCTGGTACTCCAGGGAGTGCTGGTCCCAAAGGAGACTCAGGACCTCAAGGTCCTCAGGGGTCATCTGGACCACAAGGGCTAAAAGGAGACACAGGTCCTGCTGGACCAACAGGACCAACAGGACCTACTGGAATATCGGGAACACCTGGTCAGCTTTTAGCACTTTAAACAGCTGCTTAATTGATAGGCTTATTAGGCTGTACTGGAAGTTATTTGATTTTGTTAACATTATTATTTGTAACTACTTTTCTGTAATAGGCTTATATAATGATTTTATATTTTGATCCACAAAGTTAATATACATGCATGCATAGTCTGAATGCACATGCACGCTATTTTCTGTCGCAAAAGGACTTGGTATTTATGTATTTTGTATGAACAGACAGAAATAATACACTGTAGTAATGCCAATAATGTTAACGAAATATATGTATTTATAGGTGTATCTAGACATTTATGTAGCTTTTGGAAGGTGCTAAATAATAATAACAATAATTGTAATAAAAATAATGACTATAATAATAAAAATAATGATGACTATAGTAATATCAATAATAATTGCAATAATAATGACATGTAACAGCAAGAAACTGTTGATTCTTTGCAGGTACACCAGGTCAGCAAGGAACACAGGGACCTTCTGGAGACATTGGACCACAGGGATCACAGGGTCCTGCTGGACCTCGTGGACCAACAGGTGACAAGGGAGACGTTGGTACACAAGGAGCAGCAGGAAATAAGGGAGATATTGGCCCAGCAGGACCATCTGGTACTCCAGGAACACCAGGCAATCAGGGTCCAAAGGGCGAGACCGGCTTTACTGGTCCTGCTGGAGCTACAGGTCAACCAGGACCAGCTGGACCTGCTGGACCCACTGGACCAGCAGGGCAGAGAGGTGACGTTGGACCATCAGGACCTTCAGGTATGGATATATGCAGAATCTGGTGGGTCCGTTAGCAAGAAAATTGTCCCTCAAAGGCTTCTCATGTTTCAATACATTAAATGGTTGTTTATGGATATAAGTACAAGTACATTTTAGCATTGGTTCTCTGTAAGAAGTGTTATGAACTGAGGTTGAGCAATAAGCATTTGTGCAGCACCGCATTATGGGATACATGCATCTAATTTATTTCTGTTGTCTTTATATTTTATTTTCCTTCTTGCCTGCTTTCCTTCCTTGCCTTTTTCTTGCATACATCTTATTTCTTTCTTACTTTCGTTCTACCTTTCTTACTTCATTGCCAAGGCTTCAGTTAGTGGTGCTAAGCAATTTTCAGGTTTGAGGCTTGTGCATAGGCCTTATACAGGATGGATTTTTATCAGAAGAATTACAGAGCATGCTTCCTGCCATTGGATCACCATGCATATCGCCAATGATTGCATTGTGAACTTAGGGTTGGAACTGTTTACTAATAAACTGAACTTTGGCTGCTCACTGCAAATGTTAAGTTTTATTGTTCAGCTGTGCTTAGGCTTTGTATTCTATTCATTCCATGTCTAGAAAACTGGTATTCATATTTTGCTTATTTTGCTTATTATCCTTGATGTTATCTGCTAGGTAATGCGGGAACTCAGGGTCCAAGTGGACTAAAAGGAGATGCAGGTCCACAAGGACCTTCGGGACCAAGTGGCCCAGCAGGTGATAGAGGCAGTGCTGGAGCTCCAGGAATCCAGGGTCCAACAGGAAATGTTGGAACTCCAGGATCACCTGGCCAGAATGGTGATCAAGGCCCTCAAGGCCCACAAGGTTTACCTGGTCCAGCTGGTTCAAAAGGTCCACTTGGTCCCTCAGGTCCAAATGGAGCTGTGGGTCCCAGAGGAAATCCTGGCATCAATGGTGATGTGGGACCTCAGGGAGCTACTGGACCTTCCGGAGATGCAGGCTCACAAGGACCACAGGGTCCAGCAGGTACAAAAGGCGATTTAGGACCAGCTGGAAGTGTTGGGTCACCAGGACCTCGTGGACCTGCAGGAAATGCTGGCACACCAGGTTTGTTTAAAGTTTCCATCTGCAGTCATTTTAAATAATGATTTTAAAAGAACAATGCTGCATGAATTTATGTATTCATTCATTCATTCATTCTGAATAAAGTATGAGAATCATAGCAGTTACCTAACAGTTGTGCATGCGGTTAGTAAGTTTATGTAGCACTACTTTCAAGAGAACCTAATCAAGGGCACTCTGTATGCTTGCCTAAACATTAACAGCAGAAAGTTTATCTGTTATCCAGGTATGCTGAGATAAATAAAAAAACTGGAAAAGTCACCAGTGATTGGCTCACCCACACACACACACACACACACATACATGCCCACATGCCCACATGAACACACAGCTCAGACAAAGTTGGTAATTGGCACCTTGTTCAGAGTTCCTGGACTGCATTGGGTCAAGGCTGAGAAACTACAGACGAGTTGGTACACTGGTACTCCCAATGGTACACTGTTTTCCCACCATCCTTCAGAGCTGGCAGGTGATGCATCCAGATATCTCTTGAGCCAGCACGACGGTCCAAGACATGCATTCAATTGGTCACAAGACTTCTCTGTGATTGCAGTCGATGCCATTCCAAAGATTCTTCTCACTCTTTGTTAACCGAATCCAAGATTTTCCCAGTCGATGATGGCGTGTACAGCTCTGTAGGATGAAATGTCCAGCTGGGAACATGTCACTCCATATCCTGGTAGACCGTTTAAACATGGTGGTGATGTATCAATTGTGTGGGATGAAAACACTCTCCGATGTACACAGAAACCATAATTGAATAAAAAAAACACTGAAACACAGGCTTAATTAGAATAGGCCTCTAAAAAACAGGAATTAGATTAGATTAAAGCAGTTAAAGATAGCTTGAAAAGTTACAAATTTTGAACTAACTTTCAAGCAGAAATGTACTTCCTCTGCATTTTTTGTAATTTATGATGCTACAGTTGGCATTCCTGTCACAGTTCTTGCAATCACGTTTCATTACTTTTAAAAAGTTTCCAAGTGTCTGCAAGTTTCCTAACGCCCTCAGCAATACATATACTAACTTGTTCTGGTGTTGAAGAAGCAAGTCCAGTGGTTAGGCTATTTGATCGAATTAAAGAAAATCTTTTAGTTGAGTTGAATTTTTTGGTCACATCAGAAAGTTTTGTATGTTTTCCTTACTTAATTGTAACTTATTATATTCTGGATCTTCACAATTACTTTTATACTTGCTTCTATTGATTATTAATGTACATTTTTTTAACTTGTTAGGCATCCTTATTTAAAGTAGTAGCTATTGTTCATATGAATATTGTTTTCTTTTGAAATGTAGGAACATCGGGTTTGCAAGGATCACCTGGTCTGAAGGGGCAGCAAGGCCAGCAAGGATCCACTGGGGCCACTGGAGCTCCAGGACCAGCAGGCGCTAGTGGAACTCCTGGAAATCCAGGATCTGCGGGTCCACAAGGCAGCCCAGGGCCAAGAGGCCCGTCTGGCACTTCTGGAAGCCCTGGAACGCAAGGGTCCAAAGGAGATATTGGAGCTGCTGGACCCCAAGGAGCAACTGGAGCAGCAGGACCTGCAGGTCCAGCAGGGCCAAAAGGAGACAATGGAACCCCTGGATCTGCTGGGCAGAGAGGATCACCTGGACCTGCTGGAAATCCTGGTATGATATTTAAAGCAGAAATACAGTAGCTTGTTGGATATATATATAATTATTTATTATTTGAACATATATAGTATATATTTTAGATCAGTGGTCTCCAACCTTTTCTCAGTGAGGAGCCACATTGCGAAGTTTAGGAACTTTTGGGAGCCGCATTGCGAAGTTTAACAACTTTTGGGAGCTGCATTGTGAAGTTTAGCAACTTTTGGGAGCCGCATTACAAAGTTAGCAACTTTTGGTAGGTTTTAGGTCGAATTTAGGAGCACAGCAAATACTAGCAGATAACACTATTAGCCGCTAGCGTTTTTCATAATATATAATATTATATGGACCGACACACAAAACAACGACGTCATAGAATTTTGAGCTCAAGCAACACGGAAACAGCCCATTTTTATTTCGTCATATAGAAAATGTCATTTTCTGGAAAGCTCTGGAGAGCCGCCACATAACTTTTCGAGCCACGGGTTGGTGACCACTGTTTTAGATAATATAAACAATGCTGTGGTCAGAGGCGGATCTAGACTTTTACTTTACGGGGGGCGATTTCATGGACGTCCAAGGTCAAAGGAATTAAAATTACTTATCAAGTTTAAAGCATGATTAAAGCAAGTGCGTGTAGAAGTAATACTCAAACTGGAGTCCGGCGCTGTACATGCGTAATAATGATCACATGACATTTATCCTGTAGTACACTATAGTATATCAAATTTTTTAATTTTAAATAAAAAAAATTATTTTTTGGACTCTTAGGGGGGCGATCGCCCCCCTCTGGATCCGCCACTGGCTGTGGTAAGGTGGGAACATCTAGTAAACAGTATAAGGGAAGGTAAGGTTTTATATGTTACATGTCATCAGCACCTCTATGAGTCATCAAATTCATTGTTAACTGTTGTTTGGTTTATTGGGAGGAACTCGAGCATTCTGTAGCAAACCAACAGTTGGGTTACCTTTCCAAGTCACAGGTTATATGGCCTGGGAGTGATTAGTCTGACCTGACAGTAAGGATTCAGAGCCAAGACTGACTAATGCATTATAATGTGACCTCCAAACTAGGTCTTTTTCAATATTATTGTTGTTTGGCAGTGTTTTTAAAGTTGTTAGTGCTTTCGTCATGTATGTTTCACAACTAACACTATTTGTAATCTCATTCAATTTTAATTGTTTGAAATGTTGTTTTGTGTATGTTATTGTGACTGCTTGTGTCACGTTTAAGTCTCGTTTTTCGATATTTGGACGAAGCTGAATATGAGGTTTATTTGCAACCTGTTGATGCTTTGCACAGGTTCTAATGGGCTTCAAGGTCCACAGGGCACTAAAGGTGATACTGGTTCCACGGGGGCTCCTGGTACAGCTGGTGACCCTGGAACCAGAGGTAATCCAGGACCACAAGGATCTGCTGGGCTGAAGGGTGAGGCTGGTGCTTCAGGACCTTCAGGGCCTGCTGGGCCTGCCGGGCCTAGTGGAACACCTGGGGATATAGGTCCTGCAGGTCCTGCAGGAGACATAGGCCAACCTGGAGCACCTGGAACACCTGGAAATCCAGGTACTGCTGGTGCTCCTGGAGCAGCTGGTGGCACAGGACAAAGTGGTCCACAAGGCCAACAGGGTCCAGCAGGACCAGCTGGATTGAAGGGTGACCAAGGACCAAAAGGAGACCAGGGACCGGCAGGCACTCCTGGAAACAATGGTGCTCAAGGGTCGCCTGGGCCTGCAGGACCCCAGGGGGCACTAGGACCAGCTGGAAATTCAGGTCCTAGAGGAGATTCTGGATCACCAGGCAGTCCTGGAACTCAGGGTCAACCAGGACCTCAAGGACCTGCAGGTAGGCGTTTAGTAAATGAAATAGATAACTTTGTAAACTGAAAACATACTGTCTGAATATGTTAACAAGTACTTAATCGAACAAATTAACAGTAAATAAAATAATTGAGGAAAGTACTGGCAAAATGCAGATAAATGCACTGATGATAAATTAAATAGGTAACTGGTGGGGAGAATTGGCTGAACTTACTGGCACATAGAGAGTGACACGGTAACGTTTATTGCGATAAGTCCGCAGTAACTGCCGGAATCCCGCAGGAATGGGTTAGAGTTTAAAAAATTTGTGGTAAGAGCACGGTATTGGGGAAACATTGTACGGTATTACCATGGGGATGGGTATGGAAGCTGCGGTAATACCGCGGTAATGGCTACAGAGTTCTTACATTTCTTTGGCGGGGCAAATAATAGAGGATCGTCGAACGCAGCTGAGTACTGACACTATACTAATATGATCTTCTCTTCATTCATTGATTACACAAATATCAAGCTGAGGTGCAGCATTTCATAAATTTTAATAATAAGCTATCAATGATAATGTTACAAATTTATATTTCTTACTCTTAAGATGTGGGGACATTGCGGGGATGAAAATCCATTATGCGGGGATGGTGAGGTGATGGGGATGAAGGCTGCGGGGACGGTGAGGGATGGGGACAGGGTTCTGCGGGGACGGGAGAGGATGGGGTTAAAACTACAAATGTGGGGTGGTAATGAGGACACATTTCTGTTCCCATGTCACTCTCTACAGTGGCACATCAACTGGTTCAACAATACAACAGTAACTGAAGGACAGACTTCAATGACTGATCCGATAGTTATGCGTTATAGTCTTTCATCTGAAATTCTCTTACTCAATTACGGATATTTTACTGTAGCCACTGTGCTTTCAATTTATTTGATATTATATGTCGTAGGAACACCTGGAACACCTGGAAATAAGGGACCAACAGGAGATGCTGGACCAGTTGGACCATCTGGGCCATCTGGACAACCTGGACCACAAGGCAATAAAGGAGACATTGGGCCATCAGGTCCTGCGGGACCTCAAGGACCAAAAGGTCAGCCTGGTCCATCTGGTAGCCCTGGAACACCAGGAACCAGAGGTAATCCAGGTCAGCCCGGTCCAGTGGGACAGCAAGGGCCTCAAGGACAACAAGGACCAAAAGGTGATCTGGGTCCAGCTGGAGCAGTAGGACCAAGTGGACCTACAGGACCACAAGGCCAGAGTGGATCTATAGGAAATCCAGGGCAACCTGGACTTGCTGGAGCAACGGGAGCAGCTGGTCCAAAGGGTTTAGTTGGTGATCCAGGGCCTGCGGGTACAGCAGGATCACCAGGGCAGAGAGGAGATGCAGGCAACAATGGTGCACCAGGGTCGCCAGGACAGAGGGGAGATATAGGTCCAGCTGGACCTCAAGGCGCACCAGGGGATCGTGGTGCTGCTGGGCCCAGTGGACTTCCTGGTGATACAGGGTCACCTGGAACCCCAGGTCAGCCTGGAACACAAGGAGATCAAGGACCACAAGGTAGCCCTGGTACAAACGGATCACCTGGCCCAGCAGGGCCTGCTGGTGCCACAGGACAGCCAGGGCCTCAGGGATCACAAGGACCACAGGGATCCAAAGGACAAACTGGAGACATCGGTGTGCAAGGAGATGCTGGATCAGTTGGTCCAGCAGGTGCAAAGGGACAGACAGGGCCAGCAGGACCAAGTGGTCCACAAGGAACGCAGGGACAGAAAGGATCAACAGGTTCCCCTGGAGATGCAGGATCTATTGGTCCATCTGGACCCCAAGGACTGCAAGGTGTGCATATATCTTGTTATTATGTCTTTTGTGTTGCTACCTGTCTGAGTGCAGCAGCACCAATGATCTAATGATTGACTCTGCGTGTAGTTGAGTAAGTGCCCTTTAATGCGATCGTTTTCAACCTCAAAGCGTCTTGCGATTGTGAGAGTTATGCTTAGATGATTGTAATCGTTAAATATATGCATGGATCAGCTCTTGAATGAAATAAGAATAGATTCTCTTACTTCCCTCACTTTGTCTTCTCTAAATCTGTCTGCAAGCTTAGGTTTGGCGGGCTGCAGAAATCTTTGTTCTGCATCTGAAAGTGAACTTGTTCCCTTTGCGCACACTTCGAAGATGCAATGTTTTGCCTTTTCAGTGGTTGCCGTCCACCTGGAGAACCCTTCCGTGAAATTTGTGTTTTGCTTTAACCAGAGACGTGGCTTGCACCTTTTGCAAGCATTTGAAAACTTTTCTCTTTTCCTAGGGTTGGGTTGAGAGCATCTCTTAGTAGGTATCTTAAAGAGGCACTATATAATTGCTCTGAATAAGCAAATAAATTAATAGTAAAGAGGAATTATTGCAGATATCTAAAATTTACAAGTGACTTATCTATTTGCATTTTTAGGCACACAAGGAAGTCCAGGTGCTGCAGGTGATCGGGGCCCCTCTGGGCAACCAGGGGCGGCTGGGCCGATCGGTCAGCCTGGTGACACAGGAGCAACTGGAGATCCAGGTCCTGCTGCTTCTCCAGGACTGCCAGGTGACGCTGGTGCAAGTGGGCCCATTGGTTTACCAGGTGCACCAGGGCCGGCTGGACCTGCTGGATCACGAGGACCTGCAGGGGATAATGGCCAGCAAGGTGACCCTGGACCTCAAGGACCTAAGGGACAACAGGGAGCCACCGGAACTCTAGGACCAGCAGGAAGCATTGGACCTTCTGGAGCTCCAGGGCCTCGTGGAGATGTTGGAGTAGCTGGCAGCAAGGGATCTACTGGCTCCGCTGGTCCAGCTGGACCAAGAGGAGAAGCTGGTACAAATCAACTGATCTTTTACCTTCTGAAGTTTGGCTGTAGACACTAAGTGCTTTGTAAGGTCTAATCTTATGGCCAATTTAAAATTTTTATATTTTTCGTAAATGCTCATATAGGAAAAAGAGAAATCTTAGTTTAAAAACTGGGTTGACTCATTAAAAATGATATCAGACTTGGATACATAGAAGAAGTGTATACTTGGAATGAGTCTATTAAGTAGTTTACATACCTGTAGTACAGTGGTGCCATAAAATGCTATGTTGTCAGCCAGTAGTAGTTTTGTTGATGTCACCCTTTTTGTGTATTAGAAGTTATTACTCATTTAGTAACACTTTAACGGTGAGAGTGTATTAAAAGTGACTGGGAAACCAATGCGACTTGTCATTAAAGTGTTGAATAACTCTTTCAACAGTCCAGGAGTATTACGTTTCTGTTGTTGCATTAGGCTACCAAAATGACCTTTCACTCGTGTGTTAGAGGTGCAATTTCTGGTGTATCGTAAGAACTAATTAATTATATATTGAGTTATTCACTCACAGTGATGGTTGCTATTTCGTATTGCAGGTACACCAGGAACACCAGGTGCAGCTGGACCCGCAGGAGACGTTGGTCCAGCAGGACCATCTGGGCCAATTGGCTCTCCAGGGCCTGCAGGACCTGCTGGCAATCCTGGGACAGATGGAACTCCGGGTGAGCTTCACTATTTTCGTCATTTGAATCATCTTTACTTCAGATTGTGCCAAAGCTAGCACAGTTAAATAAATTATTTTACTGCATGTTTACTTAGTTTTACTGCCTGCATGGGTGGTAAGAAGTTGAAGTTTCTTGATAAATGCTCTGAAACATATATGTCCACTGCTAACTTCTCTACCAGGAAACAATGTTAGCGGAGTTACTTTTCAAATGCCTCGACAAAGTCTACTTTTCTCTTCTTCCATCTTTAATCAACTGCCTCTGAGAACCTGATCGGCCTTTTGTAAATCTGTGTTGATGTTGCTAATGAGCTAATGCTCACCCAGATTCTCCATCATTAATTCTGCATCATTAATAATTCCTTCCATTTAATTTGCATGAAAAACTGGAAGCCGACTGGTCTGTATGTAACTGGTTCACTTCTGTATGTAACTGGTTAACTTCTGTATGTAACTGATTCACTTCTGTTTCTGTTTCTAAACGATGTGACTATAACTGCATCTCTCTAGTCATGTGGTGCATGGATGCTTTGAAGATCTGTGTTAGTGCTAGTTTCTCATATTTCTGCTCTAACTTTGTTTTTAAAGTTGTGATATTATTCATTAGTGCCTAGTTTCTTGTCAGTTTTAAAGTTTTCCAGCCCTGTATCTCAACTTCTTCATTAGTGTACACTATTTTGACAATCCCTTGTCTAGAACATGGATGTTGGGTTGTGGAATGTTTTTCCAGTTCCTTAAGTGTAGTAGTCCTGAGCTGAAATAGTTGTTTAGTTCTTCAGCTGCTTTTGCATCTTCTACAATGGCCTCTCAAGTTCCCTTGTTCTTTTTTCAAATGGCCTGCTGTCTGTCTCTCTGTCTTTCTGTTTCTCTGTCTCTCTGTCTGTGTCTCTGTTTCTGTATCTCTGTCTCCATCTGTCTGTCTGTCTGTCTCCCTCTATCTCACCTCCACCCCTTCCTGCTCTTTATCTGTCTATGTATGTCTGTTACTTGTAAAAGCTCATATATTCCTTTACACTTGCTATCTGCTTTTATGTTAAAACTGTTAACTGTCAAAATATGTAGATATACATTTGGGCTGCTGTGTTACGTACTCACGTTTTGTTCAAAACAATGTTCTGTATGTTTTTTAACAGGTGCTAGAGGACAACCTGGTGATCAAGGTGCATCTGGCGCAGCTGGAACTGATGGCACTCCTGGTTCGAAAGGAGATACAGGCCCGGCTGGAGCAACTGGACTCTCTGGTGCCACTGGTCCTGCTGGATCAGCTGGTCCAAGAGGTGATGTTGGAAGCCCTGGAGATGCTGGATCAAGGGGACCGCCTGGATCGAATGGACAACCAGGTGCACAGGGTACACGAGGTGATCTTGGCAGCCCAGGACCTGCTGGAGATAATGGTCAGGTTGGCCCTCCTGGTGATGTTGGGTCACCTGGGTCTTCTGGCCCACGAGGTGGTGTTGGCCAAGCTGGAGATGCAGGTTTGCATATTTTTTTCATACTGTACATGTGTAGTTCTTGTGTTCCTGGCTAAGATATCTGATGCTTTCAGATCTGTGTGAATAACTCTTGGGAACACAAGGTTAAGGCAGCTGACAGTAGTAGAATGACTGACTGACTGCCTGATCATCACATCTATTGTTATTGTTACACTACTATTTCCCACCTCAATCTGCCACAGTATGTCTTAGAAGTATCAGGACCTACAAAATTGTGTGTCATGGCTTGGAACCTTGAACTGAGCCCAGTGTGAGACTTGTAGAAAAAGACTGGAGGGGGGCAGACTTTGATAAGTTTGATCCATGTGGAGTTGAATATTTTATCTGTATTTGCAAACTGAGAAAATTCACAAATGCAATAGAAAGCTTAAATTCTTTAAAGTGATGACATAACCAAATTTATTAATATACAGTTCACATGGTCACAAATCTCACAATAAATCAGAGCATTACTTTATTAGTAACCCACAGAGTGAATTGTGAAAGAAAATACTAAAATATATGCACAATATAATCACACTAGTACAACTGGCGGGTTGGAAATGACCTCCCCGGGGTGTGCAATGAAGTCTTAACTGGGGGGTCCTAAGAAAGATTAGGGGGTTGAACCCATAGCCCCCCACCCTGACTGAGCCACTGCAATATCTTCTTCAAACGACTCCATAAATGTGCTAAACAGATGACTTTGGGACAGATTTTATCATCTAAAAAGCAAACTCATTTACCTCCAGAGCGGAGGGGCTGGAATAGGAGCCTAACGAAATCAACTTGGCCCTCTCAATGATTAATCTATTCTTATGCCATTGGCTGGTTCCTCCATCTCAGCTTAAAATATGTGATACTGAAACTTTGCTCTGACTGACCTGTCCTTTTAAGTACCTTCAAAAGCGTTGTACTCGCTAGCCTAAGCAGTGTGAAAATTCATTGAGAGCAAGTACTTCTATATGCAAGTAATGCTCAGTAACGTGAAAAGTCAGAGCACATGTAGAGCTCAACCAGGAGAATGCCATCATCTGGAATTGCCAGTTGACACTATGATGGGAGCTCCTAGTCTTTGTTACATTGAGTATAACAATCGTGATGGCTGAACAAATTTGCAGCATGTGGTTACTGTCATAGACTGGCACTTTCTCACAGTCTTGGGCTCCAAACAGCAACCAGTGTTTTGTTATAGGTCAACCAATACAAAATGGCAGTTGGGCTTTGATGACGTGTGACCAACTACAGTTCAGAAATGCACAAAATCCAAAGCAGACTTTTATGAAATAACTTAGGAATGCAGACTCAGACAGTAGAAGACAAAATCTATGAAAATTATTAATTAAATTCTCTACATGATGAACTAGTGTATCAAAGTGAGCAAGAAGCATAGATGATGGCCATCTTTGTTGCTGGATACTTAATGACATAGCTTGATTTGAAAATTTTAAGAATTAAGCAATTGCATAATAAGATTCATAATTGTTCCTACACTTTGATTGTTTGTGATGTAATATTGAGGCTCTTAAGGTCTATCTGTGCTGGCCAAATGCCCTTAATTATCACACACTCATTTATTCTGGTCATAGAATGTATTGACTCGTGTTAGGATATTAATAGCACTTAATTTGGCATAACAGGAACACCAGGAAACCCCGGATCTCCTGGTCCACAAGGACCTTCTGGACAATCTGGTGCCACTGGGGCAACAGGTGCTAGTGGAGCACCTGGGCAACGAGGGCCAGGAGGAGTTGCTGGCCCTCGAGGTTCTGCTGGACCAAGAGGACAGTCTGGATCCCCTGGAACTGCTGGGTCTAATGGACCAGCTGGTCAGCCAGGACCATCTGGTCCTGCAGGTCCTCAGGGTTCTCAAGGACCCAAGGGAAATCCAGGAGACGTTGGCCCTCCAGGAGATCAAGGAACCAAAGGAGATCAGGGAACTCAGGGTCCTTCAGGGACTGCAGGCACTAGAGGTGATGTGGGAGCAACTGGTACTCCTGGCAGTCAAGGCCCACGGGGTTCTGCTGGACCTAGAGGTAACCCAGGAACTCCAGGTACAGCTGGTACACGAGGTGACATTGGATTACCTGGACCATCTGGCCAGCAAGGACCTCGAGGCCAACCTGGTCCAGCTGGACCATCGGGTTCATCTGGACCTAAGGGTGACGCTGGTCCAAAGGGAGATCTGGGGCCAGCAGGCACATCTGGGCAACCAGGATCGCAAGGTATGCTTTTGAGACATAGACATCTGGTCATTTTAAGTAATTTAAGCATCAAGTGGTCAAGTCGAATTGTAATCTATCTAAAGTAGAGTGGCACTTAAATTATTCTAAGCAGAATATTTCTGCAATTTCTCTGAATTAGACCTAAACTTCTTGGTACTATACGAAGTACGGGAGCTGATTGGTGTTAGTGCTTGTTCTGTAATGTGGAGTGTGCAGGTATGACCCTGTCTTGGACAGTCCTGCGTAGGGACCTCGAGCAAGTACTTCATGCACTATTGCTCAGCTCCATTGATTGATGCTTATCAGTTGTCATACATAGTGGTGCTTCATAAGTGAGAAGTGCTTGAAGGGTGCTATATAAATGTTTGTTAAATTACATTATTATTATTACACAAAGTACATGTTGCCCCTCAGGAACAAAGAATAATACAGAGAGCAACAATGATATCTGTAATAAATGCTGATAGTTATGATTGTCGTCATCATCATGATAATAGTACTAAGAATATCATGATCATGATGATGAAAAAGAAGCAGAAGTAGAAGTACAACAAACCATCTATTACATCAACGGCAACTAACTGCTTCTCATATGGGCCATACCAGATGAATTCTAGAGAAATTCTCTAACGTTTTCATAGCCTGAAGGATCCTTTTTACACTGGGTATATGATGATGATGATGATGATGATGATGATGATGATGATGATGATGATGATGATGATGATGATGATGATGATGATGATGATGATGATGATGATGATGATGATGATGATGATGATGATGACGAAGTTGATGACGACGATGATGATGACGACGACGACAACGATGATTATGAAACAACAATGACAGGTCAGCTGTTAGAGACCTGATTTTCCATAAAATATATTTTTAGCCCTTAATGTAGGTTTTTAACTCCTGAGGCAGCATTGTTACCCTGGGTAAACAATAATCATGCTGATGATGGTTGTATGCATTAGTTTTAAGTTTATGAACCGACTGTGTCTTTTAAATAGGGAGCCCAGGACCTCAGGGTCCTCAGGGACCAAAGGGAGATGTTGGTTCTTCTGGATCACCTGGTTCTGTGGGTGCGACTGGACCTGCAGGACCCAAAGGAGATATTGGGACATTGGGACCAGCTGGTCCTAAAGGAGATCAAGGACCAAAAGGACCCACAGGAAATCCAGGTGCATCAGGAAGTGCTGGGCTTAAAGGTGATCAGGGTCCACAGGGTACCCAAGGACAACCCGGCCCAGCTGGACCCAGAGGAGACGTAGGGCCACAAGGTGATCAAGGACCACAGGGTCCTTCTGGACCTCAGGGTCCAGCTGGATCAGCAGGTCCATTAGGGCCTCAGGGACCACAAGGACCTCAAGGATCATCAGGAACCAGAGGTTCTCCAGGAACCAGAGGAGCTGCTGGACCTCAGGGAGATTCTGGTCCACAAGGACCAACTGGACCTTCTGGGCAACAAGGACCTGCTGGTTCTAAAGGAGATATTGGACCAGGAGGTCCAACAGGTCCAGCAGGAGCAAAAGGTCTTTCAGGATCACCAGGGCCTCAAGGCCCCAAGGGCGATGTTGGACTGCAAGGGCCAGCGGGACAGAGAGGAGACATCGGTATTGAATCATTTATTTTGTATATAATTTTTGTTGAGAAACAGCATAAGAGTAAACTGTGTAAATGTGTATTAACTCTGGACATGAACAATCTCAAGAATGACCCTGATTGGTTGACTGATATGCATAATGTCATGAATTAATTATTGATATTTATGTGTTCAAACCTAACAAGTAAGTCTAAGGTGTCAGACAATGTTTGGCAGGAACAAAACACATTCAGTACACAAAATAAACTCCTTTTTTTTTTTTTTTTAGCCCAACAGCATGTTTCATACTGAAAAATAAATGTATAAAGGCTATTGCTTACTTTAATTTACAACTCATTATTGGTCTTTAGAATTTCATTCTAAGTTATGTCTTTTGTTTCCTAGTTCAGTGACCTTAGGTTTACTGTTTTGAATTTACAGGACCAACTGGACAGTCAGGATCAGCAGGCCCTAAGGGAGATGCAGGATTACCAGGGCCAGCAGGACCGCAAGGTCCACAGGGAACACAAGGACCACAGGGAGATAAAGGAACAGCAGGAACTCCAGGAACTAATGGCCAGTTGGGTCCAACAGGACCTACCGGACCAGCTGGACCACTAGGCCCACAGGGTCCTTCTGGGTCACTTGGGGTCATTGGCCCAACGGGACAGGCTGGTCAGGCTGGACCAAGAGGAGATAATGGTCTTCCAGGAGATGCAGGACAGCCTGGATCACAAGGTCCACCTGGATCTCAGGGGCCTAGAGGAAATCAAGGTTCACAAGGTCAACAAGGAACACAAGGAGCAAAAGGTGACACAGGTCCACAAGGACCTAGAGGAGCTAATGGCAATGCTGGATCTCCTGGAGCACGAGGAGACATTGGTTCTCAAGGAGTTGCAGGTAATAAATAGATTGCACGTAAGTGATTCAGTGTTGGGTTCAAGTCAATTTAAAATTGTCACTTGATTGTGATGTTGATAAGAAACCCAGACACAATAAAATTGATAATGACGAGTTTATGATGAGACTGGTGCTCAACATGTGAGCTTTTAACTGGTGACTCCAAATCTGCTGATTAAATTTGCGTACTTCATGAATGTGTGTTTTTATGTGTAGGACCCACTGGACCTACTGGATCTGTTGGACCTCGTGGAGATCCAGGTGTGGCAGGACAAACTGGTATTGCTGGACAGCCTGGCTTACAAGGAAGCAGAGGTGATGCTGGTAGTCCAGGAAATCCAGGCCCTAATGGAGATATTGGCGCACCAGGGGATGCAGGTTCACCTGGGCAGGCTGGACAGCAAGGTGCGAGAGGACCAGCAGGTTTGGCGGGTCAGCCTGGCCCACAAGGAGCCACAGGTTCAACTGGTGATATAGGACCATCAGGACCTTCAGGAACTCCTGGTCAGCAGGGGCCACAAGGACCTCAAGGAACTGCTGGTAACCCTGGAACACCTGGTTCATCTGGGCAGCAAGGTCCACAAGGACAAAGAGGTGATGCAGGAAGTGCAGGACCAACTGGACCGACTGGACCTGCTGGTGGACAAGGTGCAACAGGTCTTCCTGGACCAACTGGTCCCAGAGGAGATAATGGGGCTCAAGGCCCTCCCGGAATTTCTGGTGCAACTGGAGCTCAAGGTTCAACAGGTGATCCGGGTCCAAGAGGAAACCCAGGAACACCAGGTTCGTCAGGATCACCTGGAACCCAAGGACCTAAAGGACAGACGGGGCCACTTGGACCATCTGGGCCTCAAGGACAGCAAGGACCTCAGGGCCAGTCAGGTCCTAAAGGAGACAAAGGTTCTCCAGGTGATTCAGGAACTCCTGGATCACAAGGATCACCAGGTCAATCAGGATCTCAGGGAACACCAGGACCAGCTGGCCCACCGGGAAATGCTGGGCCACAAGGACAACCAGGACCCGCTGGATCACCTGGACCTGATGGAACACCAGGATCACCAGGAAGTAGAGGTGACATAGGATCTCCTGGAGACCAAGGATCTCAGGGCCCTCAGGGGCCTCAGGGACAAAGAGGTAATGCAGGATCTTCAGGCCCTTCAGGTCCTCAAGGACCAGCTGGACCTAGGGGAGATCCAGGTTCACCTGGTGGTGTTGGAACACCAGGTGCAACAGGAAGCTCAGGTGCTCCCGGTGCTACTGGATCTCCTGGGCCACAAGGTTCACCGGGATCTGCTGGAAATCCAGGTCAGCAAGGTTCAAAGGGTGATCTCGGGTCTCCTGGTGACATTGGAAGCCCTGGACAAGCAGGGCCAAATGGATCTCCAGGTCAAGCTGGTCCACAAGGTTCTACTGGAAATCCTGGTTCTCCAGGACCTCAAGGCCCTCAAGGATCACCAGGACTTCAAGGATCTCAAGGAGCACGTGGAAGTGTGGGAAATCGAGGACCATCTGGTCCACAAGGAGATAGGGGTAAATGCAGATAAAATTAATGTCTAGTTCTACATAAGTTGTCATGAACAGGTTCAGTCAAATAATAACGTTGTAAGAATTTTTATGGAATCCTGGAGGCAAAATTGTGTTACAAGGCAATTCACTTTTCAAGTCAATCAACCTTAGCCTGATGCTTCAATGCTTTCTTGCTTACACAACATTGAAGTTATTTTCCAGAAAGAAATGTTGACTAAATCTGCATCTGAGTCAATTCTGAATCCTAGTGAAGTCAAATTAGTTTTCAGAACTAAATTAACTTTATTACCTGTGTAAAAGAACTTTAATATCATTATTGTCATGGTATTTTGCGCTTGTTTAGAAAGGTTAATTGTGCTTATACAACCTGTTCATATTTTTGGCAGGAAATCCTGGAAGTCCAGGTGTACAAGGATCCACAGGTAGCACAGGTCAACCTGGAAGTCCTGGTGCAACAGGCCCAACTGGTTCGAATGGACCACCTGGTCCTTCTGGCCCAAATGGAGAAGTGGGTTCCTCAGGCCCATCAGGTCCAAATGGAAATCCTGGGCCAGCGGGACCACCAGGGCCAAAGGGAGAATTAGGAAACACAGGTTCACCAGGACAACAGGGACCTGCAGGTCCCTCTGGGCCTTCGGGTAGCACAGGCTTGCCTGGGGACAAGGGCCCAACTGGTCAAAGTGGTCCAGTAGGACCACCAGGCAATCGAGGTGCTAAAGGTGACGATGGAAGTCCAGGAGTCCCTGGTCAACCTGGATCTTCAGGATCAACTGGAGATGCTGGTCCTGCTGGTCAACCAGGACCACCAGGTGGCACAGGTGCTCCTGGAGCACCAGGTTTGTCGGGACTAAAAGGCAGTGTGGGATTACCTGGTGGAGTTGGAGCCACTGGTGTTCAGGGACCAAAGGGCTTGACTGGTGATCCTGGAGCAAGAGGTGACTCTGGTCCTTCTGGAGACGCTGGTTCTCAGGGAAGTCCAGGTATAGACTCTTTATTGATGTATAATATTGTTCTTGTATCATCATTCTGCTAGCCAGTGGGTGCACTCTTGCAGGACAATACAAAATACAGCTGTTTATAAGCAGTTTTACGTTTTATTCATGCATACAGTCTTAATTCTTTTCAGTACAATTATAATTTGACAACCGCTCACCATTGGCATCTTAGCATACAACATGACAACACCATAATTATGATATTGAACTTTTTCTGTAATCAGCAGTACTGACATTTAAATTCTTCAGATTTAGAAACAGTTGCCAAAAATCTTTCAAATGTGCAATAAAGTGAGAATTTATAAATGCTTTATTTAAAGTAAAATAAATATCTAAGCATGCCACTGCAATCGAAAGTATCTCGAACCTGGTAGCCATTTAGATTCCTAAATCTCCTCATTTGCGACTCTATTAGTTTTTCATTTCCATTATTTCTATTCCTAATTATCATTGTTATCATTGTTTTCCTTTGTTTCACGCACCTCTTTCTGTATAGCTTGTTTGTCAGCCACAGTGTGTTTGCATTTGGTCTATTAAAGAACATACTTACTTACTTACTTACTTACTTACATTTATGTATGTATCAAGGCAGTTATAAAGTGGTTTTAAGAATCTGTTGAGAGCTCATGCCATGGCTAATAAATTCATCTAATCAAGAACAACTTATGGTAAGCTGCAAAGTTATGGTCAGCCAAGGAATTGAAACAGTGTAATAGTTTCTTGGTATTGAAAATTATAATGATATACACTGTGAACGGAAAAAAAACACACCTATACAATAAATAGGGAAATAAACACCAAATATTGAAAATGTTATTGAGCCTAAAACTATTTTATTCCAAACTATAGTCTCAGATAATATTGCGCTAAAGCAGTTAAAAATTGAGAGAACTGCGTGAACATATAACTCGGGCATGGGATGAATTTAATCAAGCTGTAATCGATTCAGCAATTAGTCAGTGGCGAGCGCGTCTTTGTGCGTGTGTTGAGGCTAAAGAGGACATTTTGAACACACATTATAACTTAAAAATAATAGTTATATGATTCATATCCTTTAAACTGAAGTTCCACCACGTTTTATTAAAATATGCAAATTATTACAAAAATTATTGTAGTAATAAGAGAGGTCTGGTTTTTTCCGTTCACAGTATATATAATTATTTGAAAAGAATTATTTCCTGCAGCCTTTGAGAATGAAAAATGTGAATTTAGTTGAGTAGGTAGTCTCTTTGATGTTCCATCAATTGAATTGTCAAGCCTGCTGAGAGCAGACTATGTGTAGCAAGTCTGGGCAAGTTGTTTGTACAGTGTACTTGTGCCAGTTGTGTACTTGTGCCATTTGTGTACTTGTGCCGTTTCTGTACTTGCACCATTTGTGTGCTTGCACCATTTGTGTGCTTGCACTATTTGTGTGCTTGTGCCTTTTGTGTACTTGTGCCATTTGTGTACTTGTGCCATTTGTGTACTTGCACCATTTGTGTACTTGCATCATTTGTGTGCTTGCATCATTTGTGTGCTTGACACGATACAACAAGACCTAAAACTCCTAAAACTGAAGAAAGAAGATGCTCAAGAAAGAAACAAGTGGAAGAGAAGGATCCGAGTGGCTGACCCCTCTCCAAAGAGGGATTAATTCGAGCCTGAAGGAAAAGAAGAAGAAGAAGAAGAAGATCATTTGTGTGCTTGCACTATTTGTGTACTTGTGCCATTTGTGTGCTTGTGCCATTTGTGTGCTTATGCCATTTGTGTACTTGTGCCATTTGTGTACTTGTGCCATTTTTGTGCTTGTGCCATTTTTGTGCTTGTGCCAGTTGTGTACTTGTGCCATTGTGCCTCTTTCATCAAGCATCACACTTTGAAACTGATGTGCGCTAAAAAGTAAATGACCACTCTTCCATGCATTGGCCTTGTATCCAGGACTTTTGGTTTCTCAGTTACTAATACAATGGACTAAGAAAATGAGTACCTTACATCACACTGTGGGATATGAGGGAAATGAAGGACTTTGTTAGGTATAGTAAAGTAGTATAATAGTGTTAGCATTAACATGATGCTGCAGTTTTAAACTTGGGAGTCTTTGCTGTTCATATAATGCACTTGCGTGTAGCCTGATGCATGGTCTGATTCTTCACAGGGTCAATTGGACCAGTGGGACCTGCTGGGCCAAAGGGTGATTCTGGACCGGTTGGTCCTGCAGGTCCATCTGGACCAAGCGGTTCACCAGGAAATCGAGGAGATCAAGGAGCCACTGGTCTACCTGGGCAGGCTGGAGACCCTGGAGCCCGAGGAGACCAAGGTATAGTCGGAAGTGCTGGTCAGCCTGGTCCTACTGGACCATCAGGACCAGCTGGCTTGCCAGGACAAGCAGGACCACAAGGATCAAAGGGCGACCAAGGGAGCAAAGGACCTGCAGGAGCAAAAGGTGATGCAGGAGCAACTGGCCCAGCAGGACCAAATGGCCAAGCTGGTCCTGCTGGCCCAATAGGGCCAGCCGGACCACAAGGTACAAGAGGAGATGCCGGGTCTCGTGGAGACCCTGGACTTAGAGGTGATGCTGGATCTCAAGGACCTCAAGGATTACCTGGACCTCAAGGTATTAATTATTTTGTTATTTTAGGTACCAACTACAGATGAGATAACAAAAATTAGTAGACAGATGTGATATTTGATATACAATAGATGGAATACCGGTACCGACGACTGACAGGCATAAAGATCTGGTGAAAAATATTGTTCAAGATAGGTCTAGTTATTGTTGACAGTTTTTCCTTGATAGCCAATGAGGTGGACTAGTATGAGTTGATACAGTAAATGATTTGGTTACAAATATTGGTAAAAATTAATTAGTGTCAGTTATTTATGCCTTCTGATGGTTTAGACATTCAGAAGTTCTCGTAGTGGGGGTGCTGAGGTTCGTCAACACTGGATGATTTAATTATTATGGCAGCTGTATGTAGCTGTGAAACACCTTGCTTTGAATTTAGGAGCTCCGGGTTCACAAGGACCAGCAGGAACTAGGGGAGAAAATGGCACCCCAGGTTCTACAGGAAGCGCTGGTCTACCTGGTCCAAAAGGTCCAACTGGAGACGTTGGCCTTCGTGGGGATAACGGACTGCCTGGTGATAGTGGACTTCAAGGAGACGCTGGTCCTGCTGGTCCTGCTGGACCTGCTGGTCAGAGAGGTCAGGCTGGTGGTCCAGGAGCAACTGGAAGTATTGGAGCAACAGGTGAACCTGGGTCACCAGGAGTCCAAGGTGTACGAGGAGACCAAGGTCCTCAGGGTAGCACTGGACCATCTGGCCCTGCTGGTGCTTCTGGTGTAAGAGGAGACACTGGGTCAGCTGGACCTCCTGGTGCTGCTGGTCCTGCTGGACCACAAGGATCTAGAGGAGACCCTGGAACATCAGGACAGCAGGGTGTTGCTGGAAGTCCTGGACAAAGAGGAGATGTGGGACCTTCAGGTTCACCAGGGCCAAAAGGAGAAACTGGCAGTACTGGTGCTACTGGATCGACTGGGCAAGCTGGTCCACCTGGGCAAGCAGGAACTAAAGGACCAACAGGTGCAAGAGGAGATGTGGGACTTCGAGGAGATACTGGGTCGTCAGGTCAAGCTGGGCCATCTGGTGATGCTGGATCACCAGGTCCACAAGGAGTATCTGGGCCAACAGGACCTCAAGGTGATAAAGGGCCGCCTGGTGGCTTGGGTCAGCCTGGGTTACCTGGAGCCACTGGAGACGCTGGATCTCAGGGTCCTACTGGTAAGAATTTTTGTACATTCACTGTGAAAACACACAAGTTGTTTCTTATTTTGGTTTTGGGGTGCTCTAATCCTTAATTTAAAATTTGATAATATAGTTGTAATTTCTCATGGAAGGATGTGAACTTTTCTGTTTTGTCATATAGTTCAAGGACCATCCTCATATTGTGAACTTTTATAGCCTTATCAAGTAGGCCTACTATTTCACAAAGAATTGTTTTTGAAACAAAACAAGATTGCATTGCAAATCTAAAAATTTTGAGTTCATACCCACACCCTGTTTATTAGAATTCCAAGTCTTAATGACACATGCTTTGAGGAGGAGCCTTATATATTATGGTTCTAGCTGCATCAGAGAATGTTATTTAGAATCTGGAAATTGATTTGAAGCACCAGATGGATGTCTGTAAAATCTTCACAATTTTTGATATCGTTATAAGCCTCTTATACGCTATATGCAGCAGATTTTAAAAATGTGACAGACCACTGGTTAGATAATAGGATTACTAAGCAGTAGGATCCAGTGTTTTAATATCAACCTTACCTTGTCAGAAGAACTCGTTTGTATTTGCAAAGTACACATAAATTACACCAAAGTGAAATGTTGTTGTAGCATATATACATAGCCACCACGCCCCATTAGGGTGGGGCGTGGTGGCTCAGTGGTAAGTTCGGCGCCTTGTGACCGGAGGGTTGCAGGTTCGAATCCCACTCTAGCCGCTGCGTACGGACCTTGGGCAAGTCCTTCACTCGCAATTGCTCGTGGCGCTTCGGCGTGAAAATTCCGGCACAGTATCAAATGCTGTAGTCGGGAGCGCCTCTGAGTAGTAGTTGACTTCGAGAGGCGCTATAGAAATATACGGAATAAAAAAATAGCACAAATTCGGCTTAAGTCTATTTGTTTCCTGACCTCATTACATACACACCTTCTCACAGCACAGTTCGTAGCATATCTCTGAAGTTTAATAATATAATTTGGTGTCACAGTATAAATATTAATTAAACAATTACAGTACATTAGTTATACTTTCTACAGTGCATGAAACTTGTACAGCACACTTTTATTGATTTAAAACACTGTGAAGATTTATCAGAAATATTTATCAAAAATGTTTTTATTTACACTTTTAATATTGAATTTATTGATGCACATGCACTTAACTTTCATATATTTTAATACTCATTAATATGCTGAAAGTTTGATATAGTGTTTGTGCAATGTGCATCTGAAAGCATGCACTGTAGAAGCTATTCTTTTAAATTTCAGGACCTCTTGGGCTACCAGGACCTCAGGGATCCCAAGGACAGCCAGGTAATGCAGGTCCATCTGGTGCTACAGGTCTTCCTGGTCCAGCAGGTCCTAGAGGAGACGCTGGACCAAGAGGCACCCAAGGGTCAAAGGGGGATACTGGATCAACAGGACCCGCTGGTCAGCGAGGACCGGCTGGTCCGGCCGGACAAAGTGGGGCTAGTGGACCACCTGGTCAGGCAGGAGCCAAAGGTGATATTGGCGCAGCAGGTGATCCAGGAACTCAGGGCCAGCAGGGATCCAGAGGCCCAGCAGGACCACAGGGCCCTGCTGGCAACAGAGGAGATCCTGGTTCTCCAGGTCCTAATGGGCAGTCAGGACCACAAGGACCAGCTGGTGACAAAGGAACAACTGGTGCAAAGGGTGATCTTGGGTCTCCTGGGTCAGCTGGAGCTCAAGGAAGCACAGGTACGTTTCCTGATATTATTAATGAGCGGAATGTTAATAAATCTGAGATAATTTGTCTACTTATGGGCTTGAGTCTGTGTTCAGAGGCAGTGGCCAAGGTTAGCTGGCTACTGCAATTCAAAGTTATAATATGTTAACTAATATGTTAAAATATGCACTTACGACCCCTGTGCCGAAATCTTTACATTGGCTTCCTGTTCAGCAAAAGGATTTTTCAAATTTGGGGTTCATCATCTATAAACATAGAATTCTGGCCATACACAATACTTAATATCAGTCTTTATTGCCCAGATTTGCCAATATTCAAGCAGGTCATCTGATTATCCTTCTCTTGTCATACCTTAAACTGGGACTGTTCTTGGTGAATGAGCTTTTCTGTTGCTGGACTTAAAGTTTGGAACTAACTCCATGGATCTGTCCATCCAGTCACTTTTGTAATTTCGTTCAAAACTTAAGCACAACTTAACTTTTGAATTTGTTATCCTCCATTTGCTGCCTCTGAATGTATCTGGACTTTAATAAGGTGCATTTTAGGAACCCCTTAAAAGTGACTTGAACATGACTGTATACGGGACCTGAACAGGTGCATCTTAACATAGCTAGAATAACTAAATTGAGCAAGGTTTATGAGGATAGCTCAAATGCCAACGGGAAGATGGTTCCAAAGGATGGACCAACACACAAGAGTGCACGGTGCACTCATGTGGGACTGCGGACGTACGGCATCGAGGGACCAAAAGATCTCCACTGATGGCTGAACAAAGTGACGGGCAACCTGAGTCTTAGTGGAATTTTTTGGGGTGCATCATTGGTTGATGCCTAGTGCATTAGACACTGGTACAATAAAAGTTAAAATTTAATTAAGTAGTTAATTATGCTGGAATTTGGTAGCCAGCTAACCCTGGTTCCTATTCCTGAATACAGATCTGTATAGTAATTCCTTTCATAGATAAATGTATGGTTCATTCTTTAACTTCATCCATACTATAATCATGGGAATAAAGTTAAAAAATAATCTGTTGATATATTATTTTCTCTAACTAATTCTGTATAATGCTTTGGTGAGCTTTTTCTCTTCTGTTTAGGTTCCCTAATACTGGAGGAAAAGACTCACAGCTAGCAACATTCTATGTAATTATATTTAAGTGAACTTACAACATGAAACTTATTTTATTTGCATGATGATGTTTGTACTCTGAAGGTGCGTGATTTGTTATTTTAGGTCTCCCTGGATCATCTGGACCTCAAGGACCAAGAGGAGATGGTGGATCACCTGGACCAGCAGGATTACAAGGACAGCCAGGTCCAGCTGGTTCACCGGGAGTTGCTGGAAGTACTGGTGAACAGGGATTTACTGGAGATATAGGACAGAAAGGAGATACTGGCTCTACTGGAGCTCCAGGTCCTAAAGGAGATATTGGACTTCCAGGACCAAGTGGTCCTTCTGGCCAACCTGGTCCAGCTGGGCCAAAGGGGCCAAAAGGTCTTCCAGGTGATGCTGGACCAAGTGGGCCATCAGGTCAACCTGGACCAGCTGGACAAGCTGGAGCCACTGGAACCCCTGGTACACGAGGAGATAATGGTTCACCAGGACCACAGGGTCCTCAAGGACCAAGAGGAGATACAGGACCACAGGGCACAGCTGGTTCTCGAGGTGATACAGGTGCTACCGGACTTTCAGGACAGCAGGGAGACCCTGGAACATCAGGAATTGCTGGTGCCACAGGGCTGCCTGGACCAACTGGACCTACAGGAGATTTAGGACAACCAGGTCCTGCAGGTCCAAGAGGTGATGCTGGCTCACCAGGAGGAAAAGGGCAGACAGGAGATGTGGGCTCACCGGGACCTGCCGGTCCAGTTGGATCTCCAGGATCACCAGGACCTAAAGGAAACATTGGAGATGTTGGATCTCCAGGTCAACCAGGACCTCAAGGTATACCAGTGTTCATTCACTTACCCACTTATTTATTACCCACTTGCGTTACATTAAATTAGTTCTTAGAATTTTTCGTATAAATAATGTTTTATGGATCCTTACATCATTGCTTTTGCTGTTTATCTGTTTTTATTTCTTTGGTCATTACATCTAAAAAATTTCCCTCCTTGTGAATTATTCAAAATCTTTTCTCAACAGGTAATAAAGATTAATTATGATTAATTATTTTTGATAAATCTGAGTTTTTTGATAAATCTTAAATGGTAGCAGTTCTTTCACAAATATATGTGGTGTACAGGACCACAAGGATCAACAGGCTCTGTTGGACAAGCAGGTGGCACAGGATCTACTGGACCTCAAGGTCCTCAGGGACCAATTGGTTCTCAAGGACCTTCAGGACAGTCTGGTGATCCAGGACCTGCTGGAGCAACTGGGCCACAAGGGCAAAGAGGTGATGCAGGAAGCCCAGGTCCAATTGGAGCTGCTGGTGACAAGGGATCACAAGGACCTCTAGGTCCTCCAGGTCCTGTAGGACCTGTTGGACCTCTAGGAGATGCAGGAAATACTGGAGACACAGGACCAGTGGGACCAACAGGACCATCAGGAGATGCTGGAAGTCAAGGAGTGGCAGGATCCCCAGGAGTTAGGGGAGCAACTGGAGGACCAGGAGGAGTAGGACCTGCTGGACCACTTGGTCCAAGAGGAGATATTGGAGTTCAAGGTACACCAGGTACTAAGGGAGACACAGGAGCATCAGGAACTCCAGGACAGCGAGGTGACGTCGGACCTAGTGGCCCAATAGGGCCTGCTGGCCCAACAGGAGCAAAAGGTGACGTAGGATTGGCTGGGCCACAAGGTCCTCAAGGAGATCAAGGTGCCCAAGGACCATCGGGTCCATCTGGTGCTACTGGTGAGTTGCCATCCTTTATTATGGATCAGTTTTGAATTCATGGGAAATACAACATTGTATGAAGCGATATGCATAAGCATCAAGTGTCTTTTTCAAGTGACAAATCTATTTGCTCCACAATGCATTTTATTATACTTCACCCCGCACACTGTGCTTCAAACATAATTATTAAAAACTACATCAATTGTTCTTGATATAGTTTTTCATTCATTTCTACTGTCTTGGTAATTATCAACCAGCAGAAATTTCTGTGTATGTCACATGCATGCATATCACACATGCACGCATGCACATGTGTGTGTGTTTGTGTGGAACAGAGATCTTGGAATAACATTTGTCTCCTGGAAAGAATTTGAATCACCAACAGGCACACTAACCAGTTGACTGTAACAGACTACCCAACCCCAATTAATTGAGATTAATTTACACCATTGCTGTGGAAACATGTCAGTGCTTCTGTCAGGCAGTATGCTTCATTGTCTTTTATCTGAAACAACCTTATGCTAAAATTTCATATTAATCTGCTTAACACATTTCAAGAAACTTTTAAATTAGCTTAAGTCGCATGCCTTGTGATCTGTCGAATATTGCCATGGTCTTTGAAAGGTTTTTACAAGGTTATGTGCGACTGCTCGGATGATACCTGCATGAAAAAGTTTAAAAGAATTCTCAGTTTGAAACAAGTTATTGCTTTCAGGAGACCAATGCATCTGTTCTCTGACTCTTGGAGTCTTGGTATGTAGCCAAAACAGTCTTAACCCATATAAACAGTTTTAGCTAATTACTGCTGTTTATAATTCACAGGAAATACTGGACAACCTGGGGTGCAAGGTCCAAGAGGAGATGCTGGTACTCAAGGTAGCCCTGGTGGCATAGGGCAATCAGGACCACCTGGACCACGAGGTGATATAGGTCCAACAGGTCCAGCAGGACCCCGAGGCCCTAATGGAGGTCCAGGTGACACTGGAGCAACTGGTTCAGTTGGCCTAGCAGGAGATCGAGGACCACAGGGTCAAGCTGGTTCACCTGGTGTACCAGGAGCACAGGGTCCAAAAGGTCCAGCAGGGCAGCAAGGCCCTCAAGGACAACAAGGTCAGTCAGGGTCACCAGGAGATGCTGGACCATCTGGGCCGCGTGGTGATATAGGTCCTGCAGGTCCAGTTGGACCTGCAGGAGCTGCTGGACCTACAGGAGGAACAGGAGGAACCGGTTCAAGTGGTATCCCTGGAACAAGGGGTGCCATTGGAGATGCTGGTGACCCAGGGCCTGCTGGACCAGCTGGTGAAGCAGGATTGCAAGGCCCTGTTGGTCCCCCAGGACCAGTTGGACCAGCTGGACAGTTGGGGTCAGCTGGCCAATCAGGCCAGGCTGGACCTCCTGGTGATATTGGACCAGCAGGACCCCTGGGTGAGCTTCTTCTTTGTGTAACAATATAAGTTTTAGATCCACATGCTTATGAAAACACCTTCTGCTATTGTAATTTATTTTATTTTATTTCTTCTGCTTTTATAAAACCACTATCTGGCAAGCACCAACCAAAGCCATTGAGCAAGTATGCATTAAGTAATTTATCGTGTCCCGAAACAGTAACCGTGTAAGGTAATCTAGCACCTGCACACTTGGTTTTACAAAACCACAGTGTCAGACAGCGTTCAACAATGCCGTCTAGAGAGCAAATTTTATTGTATTGCTTGGCATTCATTTAGTGTATTTGGCGCATCACAGAAAATGTATGAGAACTGCTGAGTATGAGCTGGTTGTCAGAGATGCGTTGAGACAGATCTAAGTAATGCTGAGCTAGAAATTCACAATCTAGGAGAAATTGGATCATTTTTTCAACGTGATTCACTGCAGTTAGTTAGATAATCACATAATTTGAGACTTCATGCACACAATATGGATAAATTTACTGCCCCATTCAATCTTCTATTTATTCATCCATTTATCCTTATTTTGTCTCTTGATACCTCCATCCATCAATCTATCCATACAGCCGTGATCCATCCATCTGTCCAGCCAGCCATCCTTCCAGTTTGTTGTTTCTTATGTTCTTTAGTTGATGTTTGTGCTTTATCTCATGTAGCTTTTTAATCACTGTTTGTACATGAATTCTCAGACTGAGAACAAACTTTCAAACTCAATTAACCCATAATTGCTTTTGCTATGCATAGCATTAAATGTGGATTAGTTGAAACTCAGGTAAGATCTGCACTCGAATGTTAGCTAAATATACTGAGTTTGGTACAAAACTGTGGATATTTACAGGAATTCTTTTCAATATTCTTTGAAATTGTCTGACTTGATTATTATGGAGTGCATCTGGATTTTGTTAGGTGCTACTGGTGCCACTGGCGGCCCTGGACCGTCTGGGGATATTGGCCCTCAAGGACCTGTTGGACCAAAAGGACCTCTAGGTCCTAAAGGAGATTCAGGACCACAAGGACCAGCGGGACCCAAAGGTGATCGGGGACAGCCAGGGTCAATTGGTCTACCAGGTGTTGCTGGTCCTCAGGGAATCAGAGGTGATACTGGACTTCCAGGGCCAGATGGTTCACCTGGACCACTTGGCTCACTAGGTGCTACAGGGCCTACTGGAGATAATGGAGACCCAGGACCTCTAGGTTCAATTGGAGTTCCAGGACCAGCAGGACCGAAAGGAGACACAGGACAAAAAGGGCTTAATGGTCCTGCAGGTGACTTTGGGCCAGCCGGACCACAAGGCCAGAGAGGTGACACAGGAGCAACTGGACCTCAAGGACCACCTGGCTCAATGGGCTTAGCCGGACAAGTTGGACCACAGGGAACTGGCTTCCCTGGCCCCATTGGACCTCAAGGACCCAAAGGAGATTTGGGACCTATTGGACCTGCAGGTATGTTAGTAACTTAGGAAAGAGGAAATGGGTAACCATTTCAACATAAATATGTGAAAGTTACTACTGCCGTTTTTGCACTGAAGACATTTTTTAAATTACAGAAATAATCTTTGCTGATTGAAGAATAGTAAATTAGAAACATGTGATCAAGAATCAAGAGGACAAGCTGGGCCACCAGGGCCAGTGGCCACCTGAAGTCCTGGGAGATCCTGGAGCAACAGGAGCAACATGATCACCTGGAGATGTAGGGCCTGCAGCCCGCAAAGTACCACTGGGACCACCTGGTATGAGAGGAGACAGGTCCACCAGGCAACCAGGGACCAATAGGTACAGTAGGCAGCACTGGGCCACAAGGTCTTAAAGGACCAATTGGAGATCAAGGTCCTCAGTGTCCAAGAGAATAATTTGGTCTAGCAGGTGCCACGAGTTAACAAGGTCCAAAGGGAGATGATTGCCTGCTGTTCCAGACTGTTCCAACAGCCTAATTCCATATGAAATTTTGATCATGTATTAGCTTTAGTGTAGTGTGTCACTTGAATTTTTTCTACTTACTTAAATACTTTTGAATGTATCAGGCTATACAAGTAGCCAGATGCATACTTACCTACACACTTGATCACAGAAACTTTCCGGAGTTCCTACATTTAATAAACTTTCCTCCCTGTTTAGTGTGCAGAAACTCGACATATTAGGCTTATGATAAACTATTAAACTCATGCTTAATTCAGCTTCAGTGCATAAAATTTTTACAGATTGGCAAGAATTAACATGTACAAAATGCACACTAGATTGTATTTGAAAGTTCATATATTGTTTCTCTGTCATTTAGGTCCAAGTGGCCTTCCTGGAACATCAGGACCGAAAGGAGATATTGGGCCCCAAGGATCACCAGGACAAGCTGGGCCACCAGGGCCACCTGGAGTCTTGGGAGATCCTGGATCAACAGGAGCAACGGGATCACCTGGCGATATAGGGCCTGCAGGCAGCCAAGGACCACTTGGACCATCTGGTATTAGAGGAGACTTAGGTCCTCCAGGCAGCCAGGGACCACAAGGACCAGTAGGTCCAGTAGGCGGCACTGGGCCACAGGGTCCTAAAGGACAAATTGGAGATCAAGGTCCTCAGGGTCCAAGAGGACCACTTGGTCCAGCTGGTGCCACGGGTCAGCTAGGTCAAAAGGGAGATGTAGGACAGATAGGACCTCCAGGAGGTACAGGTGCAACTGGACCTGCTGGACCTAAAGGTGATCTAGGCCCCAATGGTCCTAGAGGTGATGTTGGACCTCTGGGCCCACAAGGATCTCAAGGTCCTTTAGGACCCACTGGACCTGTTGGCAATCCAGGACCTCAAGGACCTCGTGGTGACAATGGTGATCCAGGTAATACTGGAGCAGCTGGACCTAGTGGTCCACTTGGACCACCAGGTCTTCCAGGTCCAGCTGGAGCCCTAGGCCCTAAAGGTGATACTGGCAGCTCAGGACCTGTTGGACCATCCGGCCCCATTGGGTCGCAAGGTCCACAAGGTACAAGAGGAGTCCTTGGACCAATTGGGGACACAGGTTCACAAGGACAACAAGGGCCTGCAGGACCAAGAGGACCTTCTGGCCCACGTGGAGATACAGGAAACACTGGTCCTCAGGGTCCATCTGGTCCTATTGGACCAATAGGACCTTTGGGTCCGCCTGGAGCAACTGGAATTCTAGGACCACTTGGGCCAAAGGGATCAGTTGGCCTTCAAGGACCCCCAGGAAGCAGAGGAGATACTGGCTCTAATGGACCACCTGGATTCTTAGGTCCTCAAGGACCTGTTGGGCTACCAGGACCGTTGGGACCATTAGGACCACCAGGTAGTAGGGGTCCTCTTGGTCCTTCAGGTCCAAGAGGAGACATAGGTCCAAGTGGCCAGCAAGGTGTTCAAGGACCAACAGGACCAAATGGGCCATCAGGAGACAGAGGTCCACCAGGAGACTTGGGTCGGCCTGGTGGACCAGGTTCTACTGGATTCAATGGACCTCAAGGATACACAGGAGCCCAAGGTCCCATTGGACCTTCAGGGCCTCAGGGTGGAACTGGAAATTCTGGATTCCCAGGCCCACAGGGGCCTCCCGGAGCCCAGGGATCTCCAGGGCCATCAGGTAGTCCAGGATCTTCTGGTCCTATAGGACAGCCAGGTGATCGTGGACCATTTGGTCCAATTGGACCACCAGGTAAGAGACACAAGTCAACACAGTCTAAACACTGGACTTATATAATACCTTGGGGTAGCTAAAATATCATATGTCATATCATATATGGATATTTATAAAGCGTCGCTCACAGTAGGGACTATTCAGAGGCGCTCCCAGTGTGACAGCCCTGAGGGAAAAGGAAGGTCTTCAGGCAGTGGAGTGAAGTGCTGTATCTGCAGATTTGGAAAACTAAAATTAACCCATCTAACTTGCAGAACAAGAGAAACTGGATTGATCAAACTAACAATCCTTGATGTTTGGAATTCATGGCCTGTAGGTCTTGAACTCTAATGATGATGATGATGATGATGATGATGATGAAGATGATGATGATGATGATGATGATGATGATGATGATGATGATGATGATGATGATGATGATGATGATGATGATGATGATGATGATGGTGATGACGATGATGATGATGATGATGATAATGGTAATAATAATAAATTACTAGAAATAAAATTAGTGTGGTTATTATTGTTAATTATTTTTATTTTTTGCTTAAATAAAAAAATAATGATATTAAGTATTATTACTATTACTATAGAGGTCGTATGGTTACTATAATTATTATTATTACTATTAATTTTTACTCAAAGTAGATGCAATTGCACAGGGACGAAAATTTACCCTAGGAACCAACCTCAAGGATGAAATCAACCGGGCAGAGTTAATCGGCCCTCCCCCCTGTGTTTCGAAGGTGATGGGTAGGAAAAGATGTGTAGATGGCAACCTGAAGCGTGTTTTGTGCTGCTCTACTGTGGCCGCAGCTGAATTTGCTGTGTGTGAAATGTAGGATGCCGCACAAGTATGTACAACTGTGTCAGCAGTATTTCTGTAACCTGTAACCCAAAGGATATTTGAGAGACTTGTTTTGTCTGGGATTACTAATCTCTGCTATTGTCTGGCTTGCTATAGGTGCTGTGCAACACATTTGCATTGAAGCACTGGATGGTGCAGTTAGGCCTTGAAACAGGAATGAAGTCTTCCTTTTATTATTATTATTATTATTATTAAATTATTATTCGTAATTGTAATCATAATCATAAACTCAAAACTTCTAAAGCACCACTTGAAGGCCAAAGGTAGGCACCAGCCTATTCACGAACGCTACTTCAAATCAGAGGCGGTTTTCCAGAGAGTAGTCTAAAGGAGGTCCGAGTCCAGATATTGCTACTACTATTATTACTGCTACTGTTTCAACTGCTACAACTACTACTGTTATTATTTTAATTATTACTATTATTCTTAATTTAAGACAGAAACCAAATTAAAAATTTTGGCATATTTAAACAACCACACAATACACAATAGTTAGGACGGTTTTTTTCTCTTTAGGTGACACTGGATTCACTGGTGCTTCTGGCCCTATCGGACGGCCAGGCTATACTGGTTCAACCGGTTCAAGTGGAGCCACTGGGGGTCCTGGGCCACAGGGACCAAAAGGTAATCCTGGATATCCTGGAAACGCTGGTTCACCTGGACAGCCTGGTCCGCAAGGAATAGTTGGAGCATCTGGTTCTACTGGTCAGCCTGGTTCTGATGGCCAACCAGGTAGTCTTTCTCTTCATTAAAGATTACTGTTTAAATCTGATTTCGATCCCTTTGGGAAGATGACCTACAAGATTGAGCTGGAAGGATGATCTACTATATAATCCAAGAATTTCTATGATGCCATTGAAGGCATCAGTTGATAGGATAGTAGCTACTACTGGTAAGCAAATCATTATACTAGCCAAATTCCAGGGTGAGTCCAGTCAAAAGCCAAGAGGGAATCCGAGAAGGCATGGAAACAGCCTATGGAGGAAATGGGACCAGGAAAAAATGAGTTTTAGTCAAGATCTGAATGCCAGAACAGGTCTTGGAGGGCAAACCTTGTATGACAGAAATGCATAGTTGAATAGAACTCAGATAGTTAAATTTATTCAGTTGCGGTGAAGTTCCATAAAGGTGTAACTCATTTTGGGATTGGTTTAAGAGCAGTCCGTTTTCTTCCAAATAAGACTGAACTCAGTTTAAGACGCTACATGTAGATATTAGAATGAAAGAACTGTGTTCTTATCAAACAAATGTAGAGTTGAGTGTCATCAGCATAAATATGGTGTTACTTACCACTTGGACTTTGTAAAATACTGGAGCAGTGTACAAGGAGAAAAGCAAGCTGAGAACAGAAACTTGAGGGACGCCGCAGGTGAGTGGAAAGTTAACATTGCTTCATTGGCAAAGAGGGATTATGATATGATTGGAACCAGTTTCGGCCAGGCTAGATACACCAAGGTGATGGAGTATGAATGCATGGTTGATGATAGTTCAGCAGGTAATCCAAAACAGTGCAAAAGCTGATAGCAATGCTCTGCAGATCAATTTTACACTGTCACCTATTTTTTGCTTCTCAGGTGCGACTGGATGGACTGGGAACACTGGAGCCACAGGACCTACAGGAAGAAGTGGTGCAACTGGATATACTGGAGCCACGGGATATACAGGATTTACCGGATCAACAGGAGCAACAGGACCAAAGGGACCATTAGGCAACCGAGGAGATAACGGAAGTCCAGGCAGCCCAGGAATTTTGGGAGCCACAGGAGCAACAGGATGGACAGGTAATAATGCTAGTAACATGTATAATGACACAGCACAATTAAAAATGTACACATATATTTTTATAAAAATAATGTTCATTGAAGCCTTAGGATGCTGTTAAATATTTCTTTAACATTTTTCCGTCAAGAACTGTACTCTAACTGAATAATTGATCTAATACTGCAGAAACTCTGGTAATATTCTATATAACTGGTATATGTTCACATAACTGGACATTTCTATAGAACCTTCTAAGTACCTTTCTAATTACAAAAGTGGAAGTATGGTAAAGTAATGACACCTGTTTGCATGCCTTAACGAAATCTCCCCAGAAGAATGGTACTGAGGTCAGAAGAATCATGTGGTTGAGGAACAAAGTCAACCACAGCAACCTAATGGCAGAACACTTTTTTAACCTCCCTTCCTGCATTGGGGTCTACCCAAATATATATATGTATATTCGTTTATTATAAATCAACGAAGGATTCCCCGATTCCCCGAAAGCGATTAAACTGTAAAATAAACTGAATCCCCGAAAGCAGATTTCTACCAAGCATTCAATATCCTGAAAACTAGCGTGGACCCAAAGCCCCAAAAGTGAACAGAATGTGGACTAGATGAGACGTCTACAGAATAATGTATAGGGGATCCGACACACAACAGCATTTTCGGGGATACGGGGATCTGGCGGTAATACCTGTTTGGGGTTCAGGGATTCGCTATGTGCCCTCTGCATTGGTACTTGTTTAAAAACCACTATATGAAGTACTAATCCAGCTTGATGTTGCTTTATACCTCTGCGGCTTCCAACATCATGTAACAGTAACAAATGGCAAAAATAAAATGTCTAACAAATTTTGGATGCTGCCTATATGTAGAAGATGGTGTTATGGCTACCCATAACACCATATCCTTTGATTTCCATAAATTCCTGGTCAATATAAAGAAATATGGCTCCCTGAACATATTCAGTATTGTTGTAAATGGAAGCAGACGATGTAGTCAAAGCCAATCCAGCCGAGTATGTTCTTAGGATGAATGTTAACCGAATCAGTATGCTAACTGGAGAATTGGCTGTGTTTCAGGTCGAAGTGGAGCCACTGGTTATACTGGAGTCCCCGGGTACACTGGCTTCATCGGAGCTACAGGATCCTCGGGGGCTACAGGATCCACAGGTGTGAGAGGGCCTCCAGGAGCAGCTCTTTTGGGTAAGCAGTTCATCAATGGAGGTTGATGTAATTTCTCACATTTCCACTCAACTCTGAATCATTGTTGGAAACATTTCCACTGCTGGATATAGTTTCCATCTGTTTCCTGCACAAGCATGCTTCACTTCGTACACGCATGCACGCATACATGAACACACACACACACGTATGACCCACTCTGAGAAAATTGAGTCCTACATCACACCACACAATTTTCCAGAAATGGGTTTCAAAGGTATTTTAGGTCACAATCATGCATGTTGATGTAATGTATTTTAGTCAAACAAATCCCAATCCACTGCTTCCTCTAACTAATGCATCAGGCTGCAACACTATGTCTTGGACTCTGGTCCCGAGACCATATCACACCTGCTTTTCGTTCTGTACACTGGCTTCCTGTCTGTGAGTGTATCTTCTTCATGTTGGCACTCTTCATGTACAAAGCATGTGCAAATCATCTACCATCCTAATGATCTTCTATTGTCACACCTTGCAACTCTGTCAAAGGCCACTTCTTTCTTCGATCAGCATCCACTAGAAAGTATGTTATTCCCGTCTTGGTACACATCTTGTGTTTGGCCGGTGTTCAATCACAGTTGCTTGTCCCTCCTTCTGGAACTCTCTACCTCCTCGTGTTTGTGAGACTGACTTTCGCTCTAGAATTAAACCTTACCTCTTCCAGTCTACCTATGGCTGTTAATGGTTGCCCAGCTTCAATGTTCAATGTACTTCTGAACTTTGTCAGGAGGGCATTATCAAATTACAGTTTGTATTGTATTGTATGAAGGCACTATATAAATGTTATTACATTGTATACAGTACAGTGTGGTGGTGGTATAGGGTGATAACAGTATAGGTACCTGGTTGTAAATATTCTGTATTTGTGTATAATGATGCTGGTCCTCCAGAACCAAATAATTCATGGTCTGCCATATGCATTTGACAGGGCTTCAGCAGCAGTCAAACGAGGTACAAGAAGCCTTCCTTAATGAGAGAGAGGAAATCCAGAATGCCAAGACCAAGTTCAACATCATCACGGCCATCATGGTCGTCTGGGCCACAATCGTCACTCTGGCCATTATCATCATGGTTGTCGTTGTCTTCACCTTCATGCGCAACCGGCCAGAACTAGCAGCAATTCCATCGGCCGACTCGTACATGTCAGATGCTGAAACTGGCCACCCAAAATCCCAACTTGGTGACGACGATGATGAGGAGGAAATTCCAGAAAATGTAACAAGTGTCGTTAACCTCAACTTCGGACAGGGAAAGATCGCGTCTGGAGAAGGTCGTGAAGTTGATGTTAAAGAAGAGGCAGATGTACGGCAACAGGTTCCCAGTCAACAACACGAGTTTGAAGTGGAGAAGATTTCAGCGCTGTTTGAGGAGGATGAGAATGATGAGGCTCCTACTGCTGCTGCCGAAGCCATTCCTGGCGGCATCCAGGCTCGGCCTAATTTCCGAAATGCGGTAACAACGAGCCGTGCAGGCACAGGACAGTTCCGAGCGCTCTTTTTCCCTGATTCAGGCTCTTCCACTTTCTAAGAAACGAATCAAGATCCGATGCCTGACTTTTCCACCTAAATACTTTGTATAACGTCCGACAGAATGCGTTAACGATGCTGCTACAAAACAAGAGTCTTTCATTAAAACAAGCAATAGCACTATAGCTAACTGGTAGTAGAGCTGTTTATACTAACAGATTGTATAGGTTAAATCTAGTTTTTGAGTTGGATATTTCCATTATGCATTTGTGCAGAGATTTCTGCTGAGATTTTCTGGCAGTAGAATTGCCAGCTGGTTGCAACAGTGTACTTGTTTTTTAAACTTGAGCTAGGAATCGTTACTCTTCACTCCAGACTTTGTTTCAGACTTGTTTAGCTCAAATGTCATGGCTCAAGCAATAAAGTGTTGTAGGCTCATAATTCATTTAACACTTTGCTGTAATTTAGCGTAGCGATGAGGAATTTGTCTGTTTTTCTACAAAGATGTGGTGCTTGCAGATGACAATGATATTTAGAGGTGTTGAAACACATTGTCGTATAGGTAATACCTAATTCCAACCAAGCAGTATCAAGTTCATGTATGTTTTGCTTCCGAATGTCCTTTTTGCTCAAAGCTCCAGGGCAATATATAAAATAGGGTTAAGCTATTGTGATTTCTTATTATGTAAACTGCTTTAGTAAAGAGTTCATCCTGCATGTGCCTTAGATCTTTTTCGCAAGCCCTGAGCCCATTTTCGTCACAATGACAGAGAATAAGAGTACAAAGTGTTCAAGATATTTTGTCCCAGTTTGTTCACCTAATTCAATTACCTTTCCAGTCTGACTATCTATTGAACAAGTGAAAATCATGTGATGCTTATTACAGGCGTATATTTGTTGATGTATACAATCGCAACACAAGAATCTTATACATTTCTGCTTCTGGTAAATGCCTACATTACACATAGGCATATAAATAATATATTAACTTTGATGTTTTTAAACATGTGTATGTCAATAAATATTATCTCAAAATAGTCATTGTATTTATCAAAACATTCCAGCCTAGTATCAGGTATACGCTTGGTAGTTGTTGGCTTTAACTTTATAGCTTAACTCCATGTACCCAGGGACTCAGAAATGTACATTATGTTGATACTTAAATATTATATAATATTTTGTATTTTTATTTTATTTATTTATTTTATTCCGGATATTTCTATGGCGCCTCCCGAAGTCTACTACTACTCACAGGGTCCGATTTGTCAAAAAAGAAGCAGGGGGGTCGGAAATCTTAAAAAAAATAGAAATTTATTAAGCCATAATTAATTATTTACTCGTTATTTTTTAAATGAAGTTAATAAACTTTCATAGCCTAATATGCCCAGATTCTGCAATGACCAACAGTCGACTATGATACAAACGTGACATGAAAAACAATTTAAAAATTAAAAGGAGTTTTCAGTCGCAGTTTTAGCTTAAGTACTAATAGGCACTGCCGGCAATCTTGTTTGAACTGATCTGATCAAAAAAAGAGTTTTTAACTGATCTGGTCAAAAGAGAAGTTAACAAATGATTTCGCGCTCGTGCACGAAATATTTTTTTTTACCTTTTTTGGTGTTTCTTCAAAATTGGGGTGGGGGAAATGTGTGGTGTGTCCCCTACCTATAACAGTGGGGTCTTGCTAATAGGAACAACAAATTGTATACACAAGCGTCAGATGTGACTAAATTGCACTGAAAGATGAAATACAAGTTAACAACCAAAGCTAACAAACCATTGCACCAATTACTGTCACTGGAAATACTAGCAAACCCAACGAACCAGTGCACCAAGTACACTAGTGCAGTCACTATGAAAAAAGCTGTGCACTTTTGTTCTGGCACAATAGTCGCCATGCCAGCTGGCTTATGTAAGGCACCATGGCGCCCAGATATCAGCCAGGAAATAACGTATTTCCTATCATTCCTGGCATTCCAATGCGTCAGCGATGGTCAGGTAATGCCGATCATTATGCAGCAGGTTGCTGATGGGGCCAACAGGGAGCCGGTTTCGCACTGTAGTATGTTGCAAATTCATCTGGCTGAAGCCACGCTCCGAAGCTGCAGACGAAATGGGCAGAATCTTCAGCGTCTGCTCAAGAGTTGCGAGATGAACCCCCATAATTATATTGGCCTTGTTTGTACATAGAGTAATCACAATCTGGGCGGCAGGGCCGGATTTGAATGCTCATTTTCTCAGTTGAAGTTCAACTTAGAAAATAAGCATTCATTGCCATTCAGCTCTACAGTTTGTGACTATATGAGCACCATGTACATTCATAGCATAATTTCCACATTTTGAAATAAACTTTCAACACCTTGTCAAGTATTAGGCCTAATTGGTACATGAACTGCCCCTGACTTACGTTAAGGCATGCGCTACCTGTCTCGTATTTAAACATTTTGAAAAAAGCACACTGCATATTATGAGCTCATTGCCAAGGCTTTCATCGAGGTCATCGTCATATATTGCTAAATGGATTTTCTCTAAGTTGTGTATTTCTTCATCACTACATAATTTAAGCCTATATAGAAAACCAAACCTTGAGCATTGTCGTTCGTATGATGCTAGCCTTCTTGTCAACTCGGTTGTGAATTGATCAACGATGGAAAGCAAATTGTAAATCTGAAACTTCTCTGAAGCAGAGTGCAGGGCTTCTGCAGGGCGCTCGACCATAATCCAATGGTAGGAGATGTACGTTTTGATGACGTGTTCTTGTTTGAACATATTCTGCCGTTCCACAACAGAGTCAGGAGCAGAGTTCCGAACAGGAACGTTGTTGAACTGGCGGTTTTTCAACAATCGTAATCTCGAGACTTTTACAGCGCCCAAAAAAGCTAAGTCGCGGGAACCAGCTAATTCACAGGCGCAGCAACAACAACTGCAGCACCACCAGTAACATTAGGCTCAGATGAGCCCGCATTTTGACCATCATCCACGGTGACAGCAGATGTACTAATAGCTGTTGCTTGAAGGAAAGCAGTAAAATACGGGGTGTCTTTGCAAGTACTTCCTCATTTTGAGATGCTTTTTCTTTACTTACCGCATTTTTGAGAGTCACTAGGCCGATTAGTGGCTCTTATGCCGACCTCCAATTCTGTTCCTGTCTGTCGGCTGAAATTACGGTACCGAGACTCTTAAAATTATACTATGTAATACTGATTTGCAAACTCAAACTGTATTGTGTGGCCTGATAGAATGCATATAATTTTAAAGGTATAATTCTATAAAGACACTGCCAGCACAAAAATGACAGCAGAGCCTACAACTGTGCACTGGTACAGATGTGCACTTTAGTGTAGCCTGTGTAGGTCACCCGAGGTCAAAAGCGGATCTCAGACAGAATATACCACTGTCTGCACGACCTTTACCCCGAAACTGGATGCTCGTGGTGTTGAAGCTGATAATTATGCTCGAGGCGAGGACCCCAGGCATAAAGGCGCCTTTATCCCGGGATCTTCCCCTGAGGGCGGTGGCTTGTGGAGGGACCTCTGTCCGTTTGTTGCCTGCTGTATGTCCTGTGAAATATCTCTTACACTGCCTCTGCCTATGAGTCAGCTCGCGTTAAAGTAAGATATCTCTCAACAGCTGAAGATGCCACGCTTAAAGCGCTACTCGTGAACAATATTAATGCGATATTTCAAAATTAGGGTGCCGACTCGATAATAAATAATTAACAAAAGGCAACAAGGCCGTATTTCTTGCGATTGGTCATAATGGAGTCGTTTGGTGTAGGACTGAGGGTAATGAATTTGAGGGGGTCAAGCCGACCCCCTCGGGGGTCGGCCAAAGGCTTTAAGCAGGGGGGTCAAAAAAAGAAGCAGGGGGGTCCAACCCCCCCGACCCCCCCGGCAAATCGGACCCTGACTACTCAGAGGCGCAATGTATGTATGATGTATATGTGTTGTAAACTTAATGTTCATGGAACCAATGTTGTGCCAATGTCAGTTCCCAGCCTGGATTCCTATATTAGGTCAATATTGATGAAATATCACAGAAACCACAGACACTTTTTTGCTCCTATGTCACATGCTGTTTGGCGTAATACAGGGTGTATGACGTAATACAGGGTGTATGATGTAATGCAGGGTGTTTGTAGTAATACCCATGTACCCATGGACTGGGAACTATATTGTAATTGTAATTGCACATTTATATAGGACTTCTGCACGAAAACTACTCAGAGGTGATCGCAAGCTGATAATACAAGATAACAGAATCAAATAGAATGGTCTTTAAATACTGGCAAAATGCAGGTAGGGAGAAAACGCATTAGCAGCTCATATCTCCTCTTGGATGTCAGTCTGTTCCAGATTGAAGAACCAACCACGGCAAAGCTGTCATATTCCACTGTGGAAGTATGATATAGAGGAACAACCAGAACAACCTGTTGATGCAGAGCGGAGCTCCAATCCCAGAGACAGACGACTTTGAGTAGTTGAAAATTAAAGGTTTAAGTCCTGTCGTCACAGACCGCATCACTGGGCAAGAATGATGGGGTGTTGCGTTATAGTGCTAAATTTCCTGCACTGCTGTGGGGGCCCAGTGGAGGTGATGGCGATTTCTCCCACTGTTATGTGGGGGTGGCCCGAAACCGGCATCTTTCATCTACATGCATAAATTCACAGTTCTCTAAGATATGGAAAGGGGCAGCTTAGCTATATACATATTAACATGGGGGCCAATGCAGCTCATCCGGTATGAGAAACCCAGACATCCACTTCCCACTGAGCAGCCTAATATATCAACACAGTGCCCCACCAGTGACAGGCGGTGGAGGCCTTGCATGAGCTTTGCACTTCAACCTTTCCTGAGCAAACTACGAAGGCTGTGGTAGGCCCGAAAGCGCGATTCGTTCCAGGCCCTTCATTATTGGTCTGGTGTCGGCAAGCCACAACTGGACCATAAGTCACTGCAGGCTCCATACTTCTGGCCTGGGGTCAGCAAGCCTGCACCGACCCACCAGTGGCGATTTTGCTGGCCTAGTGGAGGCCAGATAAGAATTAACTTAGTGTTGGCCCAATGAGGTTTCTTCTACCACCGGACAGCCACATTCATTCGGACCATATTACTCAGTAGGGCATAGCAAGAAATATGTTTTGGTTTAAAATGAACTTTGGCACAATCAGAAAGGTTGCTCCAGTCCTAAAACATAAGTGTGGAAGAAAGATTGCATCAAATTTATTGCATCTAACTTTACCGCCGAGCAATTGAAGTTTCCTCTACTTTCGCAGGTGAAAACCATGGCAAATACCTTATTGAAAAAGGCGTTAAAATTGTGCCTCCTTTTTTGGGTTGTTTCTAGTGTGCACCAAAGTCAACAATGTTGATTTTGGTTGATGGATTTAGTGAGTTTGGTTGGTGAGTCTGGTGAGTTTTTGATGAGTTTGGTTGGTGAGTTTGCCCATGTCTAACTGCAAATTATTGGTAGACCCCTCGTATTTTGGTATTTCTTATAAAACTCCAATCCGCCATTTTGAAATTCATTTTTGGGGGTGTTTCCGTGGTCCGATTTTGTCCAATTTTGGATATGCAATTCAGCAATGGTCTTTGAGTAGGAAACCGTTTAAAAAGCTTCTGAAGCACTTTTGCATAATTATGTCTAACTGCAAATTATTGGTAGGCCCCTATTATAACTGGTATTTCTAAGGAAACCTCAAATCCACCATTTTAAAACTAATTTTTGGGGGTGTTCCCGTGGTCCGATTTTGTCCAATTTTGGATATGTCATTCAGCAATGGTCTCTGAGCAGGAAACCGTTTAAAAAGCTTTTGAAGCACTTTCGCCCAGGTGTAACTGCAAATTATTGGTATTATTATTGGTATTTCTTAGAAAACCGCCAATCCGCCATTTTGAAATTCATTTTTGGGAGTGCTCCCGTGGTCCGATTTTGTCCGATTTTGGATATGTTATTCAGCAATGGTCTCTGAGCAGGAAACCGTTTAAAAAGCTTCTGAAGTACTTTCGCCCAGGTCTAACTGCATATTATTGGTATTATTATTTGTATTACTTGAAAACCGCCAATCCGCCATTTTGAAATTCATTTTTGGTAGTGTTCCCGTGGTCCGATTTTGTCCGATTTTGGATATGTCATTCAGCCATTGTCCCTGAGCAGGAAACCGTTTAAAAAGCTTTTGAGGCACTTTTGCATATGTCTAACTGCAAATTATTGTTAGGCCCCTATTATTACTGGTATTTCTGAGGAAACCCCCAAATCCACCATATTTAAACTAATTTTGGGGGGTGTTCCCGTGGTCCGATTTTGTCCAATTTTGGATATGTTATTGAGCAATGGTTTCTGAGCAGGAAACCTTTTTAAAAGCTTCTGAAGCACTCTTGCCCATGTCTAAATTCAAATCCGTTTTTATTCGTTTTTATTCGTTGCGGTATCATCATTGCATGGTATTTCTTAGGAAACCCCAATCCGCCATTTTGAAATTCATTTTTGGGGGTGTTCCCCTACCGATTTTGTCCGATTTTGGATATGTTACTCAGCAACGGTTTCTGAGCAGAAAACCGTTTGAAAAGCTTCTGAAGCAATTTTCGCCTGGTCCAACTGTAAATTGCCTGGACTATAGCTCAATAGTCGCATAATGTGGTATATTGGAATAACTTCAGAGCCATGGCGGCAAAGTTAAGCATCATACCAGAAACATAATTTCTATACCAGACACTATCCTATGCACAGGAGCAACAAATTAAGATATGCCAAACATAATCCTTTCTGGTCACTATGCCCTATTAATACTCAGCCCGTGTGATGCCTGTACAGGTAATGCGGGCCAGCTATGAGTGCACGTGGTTTTGTCAGTGAACAGAAGACCTTTCAACTTAATTAGACTCCCCAATTAGGACTAGAGCTGATATCGACGCTGGCTGATGTCTACCACTTTAATGTACTGACATGGGATACCCATAGTCCGGAAAACGGCCATTCAGTGCCGTGTACATGGTAATAGCCAACCAATGGTTTTTTGAGGTTCACAAAATGCGCTATCGACATGGGCGGCGATCCCGGGGTCGAGGGGGACAAGACCCCTCACCTTTAAGAGTGGCCGTGCAGAGAACGATTTATGCCCCGAATAAATCATGGGCAGGGCAAAAATTCTGGCAGAGCAACGACCAGGGCAAAGGCTTTTTACCAGGGCATTTGCCCTGGCTCGCCCTGGTGTAGTGCCGCCCCTGTACCGTAGATAAAATATAAAGGCAAGCCATCTGACAATGGAGACTGTAGAAGTATTTGCCCTGGCTCGCCCTGGTGTAGTGCCGCCCCTGTACCGTACATAACCCAGTTTCTATAGACTGCAGATAGATCTTTATTTAAAATATAAAGGCAAGCCATCTGACAATGGAGACTGTAGAAGTATTTGCCCTGGCTCGCCCTGGTGTAGTGCCGCCTCTGTACCGTACATAACCCAGTTTCTATAGACTGCAGATAGATCTTTATTTAAAAATATAAAGGCAAGCCATCTGACAATGGAGACTGTAGAAGTATATGCCCTGGCTCGCCCTGGTGTAGTGCCGCCCCTGTACCGTACATAACCCAGTTTCTATAGACTGCAGATAGATCATTATTTAAAATATAAAGGCAAGCCATCTGACAATGGAGACTGTAGAAGTATTTGCCCTGGCTCGCCCTGGTGTAGTGCCGCCCCTGTACCGTACATAACCCAGTTTCTATAGACTGCAGATAGGCCTAGATCTTTATTTAAAATATAAAGGCAAGCCATCTGACAATGGAGACTGTAGAAGTATACACTGCAGATCTCGAGCTTTACCGGTACATTTTGAGAACGTACCGTAGGCCGCCTAGGCCTGCTGAACACTACGAGTTTACGATTACAGCTGCCAAAACGGGAAGAGCTATTGAGAGGAAAAATAAACAGGTAGGCCTATCTGAAGAAAAGAAATGCAAAGACACTTGTGCGAAGTGTGGTGTTGAAGCCAGGGCCACCGACAGAAATTCCGGGCCCCTATTAAGCATAGCAGTCACGGGCCCCTAAACTATCATTAGGCTTTATGAGAAAAGTTGATTGCGGGCCCGGCCCGGGCCCCTAAAAATCGCCGGAAATCGCCGGGCCCCTGGGCATTTGCCCCGTGCCTCCCCTCTCGGCGGGCCTGGTTGAAGCCTTCGGATCAGAGACATATGGACGGTGATGGACCATGAAGAAGGAGGACATTAAGAAACTGGAGGCCTTCGAGATGTGGATTGGAGCTCGAGCAGGGGCGTAACTTTGGTCTAACAAGTTTATTTATTTATTTATTCCGGATATTTCTATAGCGCCTCTCGAAGTCAACTACTATATTCAGAGGCGCTCCCGACTACAGCATTTGATACTGTGTCGGAATTTTCACGCCGAAGCGCCACGAGCAATTGCGAGTGAAGGACTTGCCCAAGGTCCGTACGCAGCGGCCAGAGTGGGATTCGAACCTGCAACCCTCCAGTCACAATTAATTAAGGCGCCGAATTACCACTGAGCCACCACGCCCCACGCTGAGCCACCACGCCCCACAAGTGGGGGGATACCAATTTCTTACATACATGAAGCAAGGCGGAGCTAGACTGCGAAGGCACAATAAATAAAATATTGATTGGCACTGTTCAAAAGGTGGGGGTACGGTACCCCCAGTCCAAAAAGTGGGGGGTACGGGTACCACTCGTACCCCCACAAATTACGCCTATGAGCTAGAGGAATGGAGAAGATCAGCTGGACACAGTCTAGCTTGTTGTCCTCGAGGCCAAGGTCTTGGTCTCGAGTGCACTCGAGTTCGTTTTTAAAAGTCTTGGTCTTGGTCTTGAGACCAAAAGTCTTGGTCTTGGTCTTGAGGTTCAAGGTCTTGGTCTTGGTCTTGGTCTTGGTCTTGAGGCTCAAGGTCTTGGTCTTGGCTTTCCAAGACCAAGACCAAGACTATTGACAATATGGACAGTCATTTAACAAAACGCAAGGATTTTAAAAATTTATCCAATAATTGCTAATACAATTGCTTTAGTATTTACACGGTGTGAGTGAGGCTTTACTGTTGTTTTGGACATTTATTTTGACTTCCGGTTATTTACCATGGAATGATTTCAAAACAGACTCATAATTCGTTTGTACATTTACATCCGGTACTTGAAAAGCTGCTGTGTGTGCCGGTGAATTCAGCACTGTAGAACATATATTTCACATGGCAGAATTTGTATGTGGCCCCACAGGTCACATCTTGGTCAGAAAATTCTGAGCGAATTGGTTTTTATAAAATGCAGCAGGTATTTGGAATAACATTTCGCATGAAGGACTTTTGTAAATACGAATTCGGAATTCTCTGCAGTTTGCATTTGGAGTTGTTTTGTTTGAATAAAATAAAAGATTCATTGTTTAATTAAAATAGCGAGTAGTCCGACTTCACATTTTTTAGTAAGGAATAGTATGATTTTTTATTTTTTGGGTATTTTTCTCGGTTTTGGTCTTGAGTCTCAAAGTCTTGGTCTTGGTCTTGGTCTTGAGGTTCAAGGTCTTGGTCTTGGTCTTGAGGTTCAAAGTCTTGGTCTTGGTCTTGGTCTTAAGGTTCAAGGTCTTGGTCTTGAGGTTTAAGGTCTTGACAACAAGACTGGCCATTACCATACATGTACGGCACTGAATGGCCGTTTTCCGGACTATGGGTATCCCATGTTAATACATTAAAGAGGTAGACATCAGCCAGCGTCGCCTGGACATAACAGAAAACAAATGAAGAAGTGATGGGAAGGATTGGAGTAGAAGGATCCTTGGTATGCCTATATATACACTCATTAAGAAAGAGGGAAAGGAAATGGATCGGCCACACGCTGAGAGGGGAGTCTCTCCTAAAAAATGTTATCGAGGGAAGAATGAAGGGAAGTAGGACAATGGGAAGACCAAGACAGACGAACTGGTGGATTAGATTATAAAGGAGGAATAAAGAAGACTCAACGAAGAGGCTCAACATCGAGAGGAGCGGCGACGTCGAACGTTTGAACCTGCCTGATGCAGAGAACAAGAAGAAGAAGATTACGAAAATGGTTTACTGGTTGATTGACAGCGCTCGTGAATAGGCTGGTGTCCTGCGCTTGGCCTTCCAGTGGCGCTCTAGAAGTTTGGAGATCACGATTACGGTTATGATTACGATTGACTGTTCCAGCAAACGCTAGGTGGCCGAGTTCCAGCTCTGCCACCCATTTCAAAGACTGTGCGCCATGCACTGTTGACGACAACAGCAATGGCGGAAAGAGAGGATTTCGCGTTTAGTGGGGCGAAGAGAGAGCACACGTCGGTGACTGTTAATTTGGACAGTGCTGTTATGGAAACGAAACACTCGCAAAGCCGCGAGTTCGTGCGCTCGACACCGGAGAGTCCTACAAAATACGTACCATCACCTGAAGAATTCCAATTTTTATCGACGTCCATCAACAGCCCCACTGGTAGGTAACCAGTAGGTAGGACTAGAGAGTGACACGGAGACACAATTTGACTCCATCCCCACCCCATTCCCGTGGATCTATCCCCATCCCCACCCATCCCCATTAGGTCTGTCTCCATCCCCACTCCATCCCCATCAGGTCTGTCCCCGTATCCACCCCATCCCCATTAGGTCTGTCCCCGTCCCCGCTCAGTCCCCATTAGGTGTGTTCCCTTCCCCATTCACATTAAACAGTTATGTTAAAATCTTAGGCTTTTAAATACAGAATACTCAGCTGAAGTTGAAAAGATGTCAAATATTCAAGGATTTCAGTTATGAAGTGCGATAAATTAACATTGAATGCAGACCCGGTTATCTAAACAGATAATTAATTACTACAGTGGACAAAGTTACAACCGTTACCGTGGTAAATACCGCGCTTGTATTTCCATCCCCATGGTAATACCGCAGGCTTTGCTACCACCGCCACGGTATTACTGCCGCTTCTGACACCATTATCGTGGATTTTACCGCGGTTACCGTGGTATTACCGCTTTTCCCATTACCGTGTCACTCTCGTGGTAGGACCTCTGTTGGTCATATATCCACTTAGACTCAGAACATGCTCGGATGATATAATGTTTAGGAGACAGAACAGAAAAGGGTATGGAGTAATTATAAGTTTTAGAAACGATAGAGAAGTAGACTATTTTTAGTGACTGTTACTGAATGTCTCCAAATTTTGCTATATGGGTCAAGTTGTCATACATATTCGTTTTCGCGCATATCACACACATTCGCGGTCCAACTAATGCACTAAAGGACCATTTATTACCAGAAAGTTAGTTAGGTAGAGACAATGACACACTAGATGCAGGCTAAAATGAAATTTCTTCCAAACTTTAAATTTAATTTTGCATCATGCCCAAAATACATCATCCAATCATCAGTTTTCCCACATCTCTACTAAACACCTCAATGCACTACTCTATATTGAAACATATTTTGCAAGTTCATGAGCAGAAATGACATACTCATCCCCGTCACAAACCAAAGCATTTCGAACACCATATGCTGCTAAATACACCCGTCATGACAAGAAACTCCAACTTTGCTAGTTGAAATGACATATTCATCCCATCACAAACCAAAGCATTTTGAACACCATACCAGGCCCATACCCAGAAATACAGAGTAGCCCGTCCAAAAGCATTCGAAGTTGTGACCGCCCAAAGTCCTGCCGTCATATGAGTCCGACTGCAGTGCCCCTATGATGTTTACAGAGCCTAATATGAACCCGTCCTTCTTACAGAATGTCATCTGAACGCTGGCAGTGGCTGTAGCGAAGAAGCTGGATGGTGCTGGAGGAGAATCATGCACAATTTATGCCTGTCCAAAATAATTTTCACCCGTCCAAAGGATGGGTGGACGGGTGGCTGGCTAAAGGCCTGCACCATACACTAATAAAAATAATAATAATGAGACAATTTGTATAGTGCTGTTTGTCACTTTTACACATGTTCTGGAAACATGTGTCATGTGCAGATCATTCTAGAGATTAACAGACCTGTTAAGAATCGAGTCCTTTTGTAGCGCAGTACACTACATGCCCGAAAGGTATTGTAATATATGCAGATCATGTGAGGCTAATAGTGATGAATGTGTTACTAATGACAAATGTTAGTTATACAAAATCTGGAGCAAAGAGGAACAATTGGTTCAATACACAAACGTAGCACCAGTCAAACTAAACATGTTCAAATTATTGAGCAAATTCTGCTTAGACAAAATAATCTGTTGAAATGATGCAGAAGTTGATTAACAACCTACCTGGCTGGTGACTTGCACAGAAGCATCTATAGTACTTGTGATATTGCTTGTCCTACATTATGTTATGTTATTTATGTTAATGGTCTAATAAGTGACTAAGTTATGGTTAATATTTAACCGTATTTAATAAGTGACTAAGTTATGGTTAATATTTAACCGTATTTAACCGTAATTTAAATTATTTGCTGTTTATAATTAAATGTTATGCCAGTAGTGCTGTATGTTGTATAATTAATATGAATTAGTAATGTTAGTATAAATATTGAATATTTAGTACTATTTCTATATTAATTAATTGTGCCACTTGTGTTATTAATGTTAGCGAATGAAAGATTAACAATCTCATAAATCATCGTAATGAATTATGTATCCTATCAGGACGTTGTCATTGTGTGATTTTGTTTATTGGCATTTTATTTGGGAAAGAGAGAGAAGGACTTTGTCCTAGGTCCAAGGTTTTGAATTTGATTGAAACTGGCCAGTAAACGAACATTTAATTACCTAACCTTTGAGGTGACTTCTTGTTGTGTATTTTTATAAAATAAATTTTTATTTTTACCTCAGTCTAGATGTATGACCACCGGATTGCAGTTATGTAAGTGGTACAATAAGGAATATCTTACTTACTTACTTACCTATCCAACCCGGTTGTCTTGTTTGCTAGATTTCTGTGATGGTGTTTGCAATTCTGGTAGAAGGGCTCATGCTCTTGCTCAGTAATTCCATTACCTTGTTGGCATAAATTCCACTGTGTGTAGCTAAGCTTTAGCATTGGTTTCTTTTGTCTGTACATGTAGGTAACATTATTGCAAGTGCTGATGGGAAGGACAGTGATGGGTTCCATGCTGGTTCCTCTGAAAATCTTAGAAGAAGAGGCGTCGCTTCAAGTTTTCTTGACAGCAAGGGCTTCGGATGGCTGCTAGAAGTTGAAGATGATGATGAAAGAAATCAGAAACCTCTTCTGTAACTGCTCTCAGTTCATTCATTGTCTTAAACGTGATTGCTGCAAATATTTTGCAGTTCTACTGACCATCTTTAGAGGTGCTCAATCATTCCATCATTTCTGTAATCCGTTGGAACCCAAAGATAAGTTCTTAAAACTAATTGTGACAAATATTTTGTTTTTAAACAAGCTTAGTCTATGAAAGACTACTATTTTTATTCTCATTTTGTCATTTCATGAATATGATTTAATGAAAAAAATTTCATGCTTTTGTTTTTCTCAAATTTTTAGTGAGGAACTCGACATTGATGTTAAAGATATTTTGTACAAAGTACGATGTGTACTGTTTCCAATACCACAATTGGGCTATAACCGACAGATCGTCCGTGAAAATACTGACTTCTGGGGTCCGCTCTTGGTTGTTCTCTTCTACTCACTCATATCTCTGTATGGACAGTTCGGAGTGAGTACATGATGTTGCCTGTCTACTTACTTTGCTGCATGTGCTGATTTTGTGCTAGGTCAAAGCTATACTTCTTTGCATTAGAAGGGAGTTGCCATGGTGCAGACTAGAAACTGATGATGAAATCACCATTCTAAATGATAAATTTTGGTTTGCTGGTCATATTTCATCTTGTGTAAAGCCGTGTGTGGACTCCTGGAGGACTTTGAGTGTATGGGTAAATTGACCACTATTTAACGGTTGATACTTATAATTGTAATTAACTTTATTGTAGATCGAAGCGGGCCGAATTAATTGAAAGTAGGGTTCCACTGAGGACCCAGAGATTATTTATGCATGTACTAGAATTTAAAAATGTTAAAAATGATTTTGGTAGGCTTTAATAACCTGGCTGTGTTTTAAGCAGTTTTGTGAAATTGTTTGTGCTTGAAGGTTGTTTCCTGGATTCTGACAATCTGGATATGTGGCTCACTTCTTATTTTCCTTTTGGCTCGTGTTCTGGGCGGAGAGGTGAATTGCACTTACATTCCTGTGTTTTCATAATTTAGTTTGTATCATTTGATGTACTCGTAGAAGCATAGTTTTGATGAACAGTGACAGTCAGTGTGTTGGATTTATGTAGTGCCTGAAGAAGTAAAGATAACACATTTCTTAATGAAGCTTTTCTTTACATAGTCCTCAGAACTGTGACCCCAAGGGTCGCAGTTCATTTGGCTGGGATGCAGACATGGTCACTTCAATATCTCGGTTCAAGGGCATGTGAAAGAGACGTTCAGTTTGCCTGTATTATGATGGGATCTGCAAACAACTAAACCTGAAACTAAGTGACATAGCTCCTGCTATTGGACTGGTACATGTACTGGACTTTTGCACAATCTCACACACGTGACACGACTACTTTTGTAACCATACAAACTTTACTGAATTCATTTGTTGACTCGTAACCTAAACTCGAGTTTCATTAGACATGAGCAGCAACAATTTTTGACAATATTGAGTCGAATTTACTGTAAATAATAACCACACAATATGTTACCGGTAATTTAAATCCAATTTAAAGACTTGCAGTTTCATTGTATATTGCATACAAATCAGTAGAAACTGCAGTCCTTACTCACTAGCTGTTAGTATTCTTGTCAAGATCTACAACGGAGATGTTTAGGGTTGCTGCCATAGATAGCAGTGCATTTGACAGATTCTTCAGCAGCTTTGAGAGGTTCTTAAAATGTGTTTATATGAACTGTTTATGTTTATATCTGTTTATACATGTTGATACACGTACGCAGAAACAAGAGCTTCAGCACGTCTTTTTGGATCATTGACTGAGAGAATGTGTGTGCTGAGAACTTTCTTGGTTTGGGGTTTAAAAGGTAGTGAAGTGATTGAGCAAAATGTTTTGAAACTGCTATGCCTGCTAAATGGAAATAGTTACGTATGTCTGTTCATTGCAGACTGCGTTGGCTTTGCATTGAAGCCTTTGTCTGATTGACTAAAGAAGACAGGTCATATATGCTACTCCACTAATATTACAGGCACACATCAAGGGAAATATTTCTAAAATGTGGTGTAACAAATAAATAATTTTTTTTTTATTTAATTGACTGTTTTAAGTAAATGTATGACAACATTTGAGTACTGTTTGCTTCGTGTTCGCAGGTGAACTATTCGCAGTGTCTTGGTGTGATCGGTTATTCGTTGCTTCCTTTGATCATCCTGGCATTGATTCTTCCTGCTCTACACAATATGCACTACACAAATCTGCTCCTTAAGGTTATTACATTTTATCACTTAAATTTTACTTTTAAGTTTTTGCCAATAAGTGGCAGATCCACTCAACTGTTAGGAAAAAGTTTTCCGGTTCTTTTATTACTGCTGACTTAATTGTATGTAGGCCAAGGGATCTTTTAATTTGATGCAGGACCATATATCTAACAAATTGCCGCTTTAACATGACTGGACCTTGTTGCAGTGGTGCAAGTTACGGGTAGTGAATACACTGTGAATTTTAAGCACATTGAATTCTATGCTGACTCAGGTATGAGGCTTATACCATAGATCTTGAGATGCTGTGGACCTTTGAGGGAACTTACATTGGAAGCAGTAAGAGACGAATCAGAGAAATGAACTAAGATTTGGTTTCGTTGGTCCTGGATTTGCCCAGGGCTGTCCACTGAGGGAGATAATTTAGGTGACAGTAAGGGAGAAATGGCTGAATAGAGAAATTCATTGTGGAAAGTTTAGGTGGAAAATGCCTGAGCAAATTATACCTTTTGATGGATAGATGCAGAAAAGAATTTATTGATTTCTATTTCACTATTATCATAACGCACAAGGCATCATTCGATGGTTGCTTCAAAATTATACTGTAATCTAAAATTACTGTAATCTAAATTACTGTAATCTAAAATTGAGAAGTCCAGTCTAAATCCAATTGGTTAGTAAAACTGCTCTTATGTCTCATGTGGAAGATGAGAAGGCACTCATTTTCTGTTCTTTGGCCCTTCTGCTGGCAATAGACAAATCTTAAGGTTCTGGAAATGGAGCCAGTCGATAGCAGGACTTGCCATTTAAATCCCAACTTATGCCATTACCAAATTGTAGGTATACATGTACGTGCATGAATGTATGTAGAAACATATGTATGTACATATGTATGTATTAGAATGCTTTGTATAGTGGTTTTTTCACAAAAGCATTACACACAGTCTCTAACTGATCTGAATAAGTGTGTTTTAAGGGAGTTTGAAAATGTATGCTAAATAGAGTTAAGCACAACCGTACATATACACGATGGCAGATTCTTCCAAGAATAAGGTCTGACACAGGAGAAAGCACGATGAGCTTGAGTTGATTTGCAGAAGCACGGCACCTGCAAATCTCAACAGGCAGCAGAGCACAATGGTCACCAACCCACTTGACTGAAACTGGAACACATAGCCCTCTGATGTACGCTGGGGCAAAGCTGACCAGTGATGCTATGCCAAGGAGCAGAATCTTGAACTTAATTCTTTTCTCGTGGAGTGTAATTGTAATTAGTAACTTCTATTGTGCCGGTGTCTAATGCACAAGGCATCAACCGATGGCACACCAAAACCAAGCCGTAATCAGGTCAATATCCAGATGATCAGACTGTAAGACAGCCAATGGTGGATAAGCAGTTTGAAAGAGGGATGTTTCAAGTTGATAACGAAATGACACAAGCGACTAAGCAGCATGCACAGACACAGGGAAAGAGTTCCAAAAAGTAGGCATCTGTCATGTAATCAGGTATATGAGAGAACATACAGCAGATTGGCCAGTAGTCAGGCAGTTCTGTTGAGGACGGCCTGGAGCTGATGTAACTTGGACTTTATGCCAGATTCAGAATTTATGAGCCTGCTTAGTGACAGACAGTTGTGTGTGAACAACTTGTCCATGGTTGTTACATTGAAACTGATCTAAAAGATGTGAGTGCAGGATGATAATTATGAACAATAGAGTATGATATCCACATTTCACATGTGGATATGGAGAAAAATGTTGAGAATATCATGGACAGAGAAAAGGACGAACGAATCAATACGAGTGGAGATTGGTGTCGAGAATGAAGAGTCATTAAAACAAAAAGCGACAAGATTGAAGCTTGGATTCTTTGGTCATGTTATGCGATCTGATGGGCTAGAAAAGGAAATGATGTTGGCTTGTGGTGAGGGGAAAAAAAGACGGGGTCGACCAAGGAAGAAATGGATGGATGAGATTCACGATGTAACTGGCATGAATCTGGAAGCACTAAGGGACCTGACTTCGAATAGGAAGCAATGGAGAATGTGTGTCGTGGCGATCGCTAGAGCTCCAGGAGTTGACAGCACAAGGTGACAAGGTGAGAGTATGATAATTGACTGTTGAGCGATTTGCTAGATGTTAGACTACTTTCTGATAACTTTACTGTTTTAGGTGTTTGGAGTGATATGGGCAACGTACAGTGCTGGTTCCCTTCTATGCGGCCAGGAGCTTCAACAGAAGAAAGTGCTACTGTTATACCCTATCCTACTCCTGTACATTTACTTCTTGTCTCTGTACACTGGTGCCTAACAGCTGTAACCTGTTGCAGAGCAAGTGATGCAGTGTACTTACGAACAAATGTACAGAAGGTTTGGGGTTTCTTGGTAGAATGGTTCTAATATTTTTTCTTTTCTCCACATGAGCCTCCAGAGGTAACTAAATTGAAAATCTCAACTCGTATGACTGTGATTTCTTTAGGATATAAATGGTTACATTAATAGTTAAAGCTGTGTAAGTTACCAAGGGGAAAATTGTGTAATTCCACAAAATTTCTTAACTGAATTTCTTATCAATATATTGAAATTTAGAGATCGTTTGGGAAGACTGACTTTGAGTTAGAAAATTAATCTGATAATATTTCACGCTTCTGATGTACGTAATAATTCGTGTTTTAATGATGTAGGCAGTTTCTATCTGAAATATGCAGCAAACACAATGGCAGTGTATTGTAAATTTGAATGTAGAATAATTATAAATGCATGACAATTAATCAAATACAGTTTTGATTGGTAACAAAGTAGGTTTCCCTATGTGCATGTGTGTTTATCATTGTTCCATCTGCTTCCAAGTGTTTTGCCTGCTCAGTGTCTTTAACACTTCAATGACGAGCGTGTACTAAAATGTATGAAAAACTAATCCCTCTCGTCGTTAAAGGGTTAAAGACTGATGGATCAAAGATATGTTGGAGAGCCGCCTGATTATTTTCACAGCTGAGAACAGGATAAGGCTATGTTATGTTTTGCATAGATTGTGCACACCTGTGTTGCTGAGAGAGTACAAAATTGTAGCAGTCTTGTACTAATGATTTTCAAAATGGAAATTCTGTACAAGCATTTTCACTTCTGCTTTGTATCTTCTGCAATATGTAAGAGCATTGTGACTTCCCCAACAGCAATGTCCAACATATGGTAGAGATTAAATTTAAACTGATAGTATTTCATGCTTGTGATATGTGATAGTTCTTATTTAATGACATAAGCAGTTGCTATCTGAAATATGCAGCAAACATAATGGTAATCTATTGTAAATTGATTGTAAATAATGGTAATAAAAAATTGATATGTTTGAAAATACAGTAAAACATATGACGTACATATGCATTGTTTTTGGGATGGCATGTGCAAGCTGTGACTTTCCCAAGACACACAATGGTTGCTGTATCCTGAATGCAGTGCTTAATGCAAGCTACTGCTGCCTTATAAATAGATAACCACACTGAATGTAACAAAATAACTGAAAGCATCATTATTTGATTTCAAGTATGCTAGTATACATACTGTGAATATATAATTTATGCTCATGTGATTGCACAAGATATTTATATAACGGCATGGTATGCTTCTGAAACACTTTTAGCCTGTGAACTATGAACAAAACAATCCAGGAATCTTTTGCAATTGGCATTGGTCTGAATCATTCAGTCAAGATAGGAATCATCTGTAAGTTTGAAGCATACGGTTGAAAATGGAGTAAAACGATTTGTCAAAACTTCACTGGATTTAGCGCAATAGGCTTATCATGATTATTTTAGAGAAGACTGGTGAATTTTAACAGTTTGGAAAGTATGTGGAATGCATGGGACTATTTAAATTTGTTTTGTTATCTACTGATATAGCTTAACATTTAGTGCGCTCAAGTTTTATCATTTGTTCAGATTCTGTTTTATTTCCCTTGTTTTTTATGTTGCCCATGTTTATGCCAGCAAAGGTGTTTTCAGGCTCTTGTTTATTTCTCTGCAATGACCTACAGAATTGATAGCTGTTGCCAAAGTTTAATATCACATATTCTGTAAGATTCATATATGGTACATGATACTGTTAAGCACATGTTTCATGTGCTTTTGTGTGTCCAGATCCCAGTTTACCTCCTGATGGTGGCTTATTGCAGAGATTTAAAAACATGTACATTTAGTGTAGTAGATTTGTACAATGAAGAGAGTTCCGAGTTTTTTTAAAGGGCCCAACAGCACTGTGGATAGATGGGGTAAGGCAAATCCATCTATATTCTACATGGTCCCATCATAGAAAAGGCACACTGTTTCATGTGGAAGTATGCATGTGTTTTATCAGTTTTTGGACATGGTGCCTCTGACAACGGACTGCTTTAGACACAATGTGCAGAAAAATGCTAAAGACTGTAGAAGTTGTTTATCTGAAGACTCCTGGTTAAGCTCACATTAAAGGACTATTATATTTCTCTTCGGATTCTTCCATATTAAAAATGAAACACAAATACAGTGTATACCAACGTTTCTCTTTAAACAATACACTCTGAATGCAAACAAGGTAATAAATTATGATCTCAGATTCTGTTACATTTATGTTAATGTGCAATGCTTTCTGTCCCATGCTTGCCCCACATCAACTGCTTCTGGTCGGTCAAAAGGCAAATTCTACTGCAATATGGAATTAATGCACACAGCTGGAATGTATTGCTTGTACAGCTTCACTGGTCACCCAAGACGGACTGTGCATGTTCTAACTGCTGGTCGAGAGAAAGGCAAATTCTGCTGCAATATGGAATTAATGCACACAGCTGGAATGTATTGCTTGTACAGCTTCACTGGTCACCCAAGACGGACTATGCATGTTCGAACTCAAAACAATTGGCCTGCATCCTTTGTATTACAGGGGGTAAATCAGTCACAACAAAGCAATAGTCCTTGATGTCGAGCAGTTGTGCCTCAAGGACTTCGAGCAGTTGTGCCTCAAGGACTTGCTCAAGGTCCCTTTGTCTAAAGGAAGTTTAAATTTCAAAACACTTGCAATCAACACAATTGCTCAAACCAATCAGCAACTCAACTCCATCTCGCAAGTGACTTCCTACTACAAAATTTGATTAACTGTCACTATTCTTTAAGAAGGTGAAAGGCCAGAGAAATTTCTAAATCAAGTAAACTTTTGCAACCACCATTAAAATTCTACTGTCCCTGTTTACCGAGTGAAGGGCTTTGATTAGAGCGCTTCAGACACTGTTCTAAACTCTGCTGTTTCCTTTTTTTCTCCTTCAGTCGTTCCTTGTTCGATTCGAACAGTACACGCAGGCCTTTCTTCCTACGATGCTTCGAAGGTGATATGGGTCCAATGTTGAGATACCCTGTCAACAGAAAATATCACAGGAAATAGATGGACTGAAAGATATTAAAAAAATTTGTATCTCATGAAACATAGCAAAAGCCCTTAAACAGTTACATTTAATACCACTCACACTGCGAAAACAAAAACCAGTAACATTTTAGTGAAGAGATGAAGGTGGATGTTTCAAAACTCATTTCTTCATTTGATTTTTGTATGTCCAAAGTTAGTCCAGTTGTACAGATCTGTGATATTGTCCAGACCAGAGTTTTCGGTAACAGCTCATAACTGGACAGATGGCCTGCAACCTAACCTTATGACACCATACTCCTGTTTCAACACAGAAAAGGAGTTCTGTGATCTTGGACTCTACATCGAACGTATAGACTGAAATGTTGCTGTGGCAGACAGACCTCTCTCATTGCACTGTTGAGTGTCTGGGAAGCCTATTGACCAGTAGTGCTCAGGGGTTGAGGTTGGCTGGAAGCGTGCCTTGTGGCGACACGTCTTGAGCCGCTCTTTTATCTGTTCATCTGTCAGATCCAGCCCTCGATACCACTGGACAAACACAAAATAAATCAAACTACAGGAATTTTTGCAATAAACGAATATTGATTGATTGATTGATCACAAGCAGCTTAGAGTCTACTGCAACAAAGGTGCTACTAAAATAGACAGATACATGAAATTAATAGCCCCAAGGTTATTTTCATAAGTTAGATGCCCCTCTGCTCCACCCTACTGATAGTGAAGAATTTTACGTGTAGCGTAATTATAAACTCCAAATTTCTAAAGCTTTAGAGTACCAGTTTATTCATGAGCACTGCGTCATAACAGAGGGTTGTCCAGCTCTCGATGTCTAGTGTAGGTCCGAGCGTACACAAGAACAAAGCAAGCAAGGACTGCCTCTACAGGAAACAATTTGTCTAGGTGGTCAATCAGGTGAATTTTGAACTATAGTTATTTTAACATAATTATCAACGAACGAAATGAACAATTAAAAATGCAAGTTTGACTAAACAAAGCACTATGTGAACTTAGATGCACTTTAGACATTTTTCATCGGTTACATATAAAACGTCAATTTCCAGTAGGTGATTCCAGTCACTAGAAGACTACTGGACTTACTTGTTCACATTGTACACAGGTAAAGCCATCCAACTGCCTTCGCTCGTGCTGCTTTCGGACAACATCAAGATATGCATAGCCAATGTTATCTGCCTTTGGGACCCTGTAACGTTCACATTTATCTAAACGTTACTCATGCAAAATAACTTACTACCTCTGCAATAACATGTACTTGTACACCTGTAACGAAGTCCTTATGTTACACATTTTGTCTGTTGTTATGTGATTCAATTAAGAGTAATTGTTTCATCACCAGCATCTAAAGACCGCCATCATAAAGTATAATAATAAGACAGGGTTTGGGTCTACAGTTTGCTGTGTTGGATTATACAAAGTGGGGGGGGAGGTAGGGAACCAGCATTGAAAATTCAAACTCAACTGCTGTCTCAAGATTGCTCAGATTTTTAGATTTGCCATGTCTTGAGCCTAACGCTGCAATGAAATTTTAGTTGGACATTGACTGTCTAAGGTGTAGGTCACTTTGTTGAGACAGGGCAATCAATACTTCTGATCATTTTGGAAGTTGCTTAAAGATGATTTGGATCAGTTAAATCGAAGATCAGAATGAAAAGTGAATTAAGTAGTTTGATCTTGAGATTGGTATTAAAGAAGAGACTTGAAGACATCGAACTTATCGTGTTACGATGACTGAAGTGGTGTCTTAACCCTTTGGCAATAGTAGGACGTATCATTGTTGGAGAAGAGTTATGAGACAAGTGAAGTTCGTTCTGATATCGATCTCTGAATAACCCCTCTGATGCGACACAGCACGCGTGAATAAGCTGGTGCCGTGCGCTTAGCTTTAGAGTAGCGCCTTAGAAATTTGGAGTTTATGATTAAGAGTTCATAATTGTGATCAACAAGCAAACGTTGAACTTTCGAAGAAGTTGGTTGTTGAGCTATCAACTTGGTGAACTGTAAGAAAAGTTGAAGATGTTTGCATGGAGGTGCTAAGAAGTGTAGTCTTCACTACATGTCAAAAAACAGAGGAGAAGGCTGAGAAATCTCTACAGCAGGCTTACAAGACAAAGAAGCCAAAGACAAAAGAATCCAGAAAATAGTAAAATGCTGGCTTTAGTAAAGATAGACTTGATAAAGAATATAACGGCTTTACTAAAGTATTGACTATTGACACTATATATTTGTATGTCTATGAACTGACATTAATTGATTCTTATTTATTAAATATCTTAAAGTTTGAAAAAACTCAGTGACATTCTTTGCCAAATCTATCATACCAATTACAATGTGGAGAAGGGGGCATAAATATAAAGATCCCCAATGGTGGTTCATGACAATACCATTCAACTGCTATGCTACAACAGTGAAGACATACCACATCACATTTTCCAGCTGAATATACCAGTTCTGTTTTGGCATATTCTTGACACCACTACAGTAGAAGAATGGGATAAAGCATATACTAACAAGCCATTCAACTCGGTTAAATTTCATGTTAACTATTACTCGATATTCCACAACATAAGCCAAATACCACTTGCAGCACTCAAAATATAAAGTAGTGTGCAGCAAAATGAGGTACCAGCAAAACAATTAGAGGAACAACATACTGTACTCAGTTTTCTAGGACAACTGCTAGACTTACTGCTTGACCATATCAGTTTAACATGACTCTTGCCAAAACACAGCATGGTGTTTTGCTATCGTCCAAGTAACCAAATGCACATGTGTCGATACAGTCTTTTATAACACAGTCAATCTGTGATAACTCCTCTTCATCAATTTAGAATGTTCTGGAGTAACCAAATATTTGCATGTAAGATATGAGGATTTACCTGTCAAAACTGTCATCCATTTCATTATGAACCAATGCATCTCTCATTGCTTCGTCAACCAAAGGTTTTTGTAAAGCAGAATAGTCTTGCAACTGGTGAAGTTGCAGGCTTTCATGGGCAGGCATGGCAAAGCTTGATGGATGATCTACAAAAAAACAGTAAATGATTATACAAAATGTTAAAATTGCAAATTGATTGGGCAAATCTTGGACAAGAATACATGTATATAACTTTCAAATACTATTAATTACAAAAATAATTGCATTTTCAAAGCATTAATGCAAAAATGGCTGTCAGAGACAATGCAGCAGGCTATGGTGACCCTAAGAACCATGATAGCATTGTTTGTCAGTATTGCTTCAGACAGTGGCAAAAGCTTCAGATGCTGAATAAAGAGAAAACAAACTAATATATAAAGTCTTCATCAATTTGACAACATAAAATATTGAGGATTTAAACATGGGGATTTCCTATCGAATGAGGAGCTTAAACAGCCATACAGTAGGGTGATTCAGAAAAATGGAAAATCTTATTTTTGTTGTGCTCTTGTTTTTTTCTGTTCCTTTTGGTATTGAAATAAGCCACAAAAAATTTCAATGAATTTGGATGATGTTTAGTACTGCCTCAACGACTTTGAAATTAGTAAACTTTAACTCGTTTTGTCCAAAAAAATCGAATTTCAGTAAACAACCAATTTTACTGAAAAGCTTAACAGTCAAGTCTAAAAAACAATGTAACAATGCCTAAGAAACCATATCTATAACCGCAGGCATAGCCACATTGATAAATTTTATATTTTAAAATTTTTCAGTGGGTTATACCTCCACACCCCTAGTACTCCTGGATGTCTCCCGGTTTTTGCCTCCTCTTGAATTTAAGTCTCGCTACGTCCTTGTCTATAAATTTAAATGCCAATATGTTTCTAATGAATTAAAATGAAACTCGTTAGAAAGTATGCAATTATAAGTCCATAATTTCTGTACTGCATTAACTAGAAAAATTAGTGACTATGACTACATTCAGGAAAAAGTGCTTTTTGTTTGAATTTGGAAATTGTTTCCGATGGTCTTCTACAATTTGGAACAAGAATTGTTTTTGATCTCGCTTTGTCGAGTTGAAGGTTAAGGCTAGTGCAATTCCTCTTTCTGCACTGTCATTGACAACTTAAACATTTGCAGAACATATGAATCAATGAATCATCTGGTTCTTTGAATGCTGCTGAACGAAAGTGATAAATTGGATAAAACGGATACATTATCATTGCCACGAGTTCAGTTCTTCACTGCCGCTGAGATGTAGGTTGCCTTTCTGTTGCTGACATTTGTTCGGTCCAGTGCAGAAGCAAGATTTGGTGGACAGATATTCGCAGAACTGAACTCATTTCGTCTGACTCTCTTAGTCAGATGTCGATGGAATTGGAGTTTTCGCATAGTGTTCCTCCACAAAATTTGAAAACTTTTCATTAGTACTCATCTTCTGAATCACTGTCATCTGATTCACTTTCAAAACATGTAGACAACTGTTTGTGTGTTAGATATTCTGCTGCTTTTTCTTTCCTTTCTTCCTCTTTTATACGCCTTAAGTTATCTTTTGGTGATTTTAATTCTTTATTTTCTTCTTTCTTGGCCAAATTTGCAAGCCATGGTATATTTTCTTTCTGATCACTTATCCACAAGAAATGTTCTATCTTCTTCAATTTCAATTCTTTCTAAGAAAGTTTATCTTTCTTGTGATGAATAAAATAAACTTTTTATGCATCCAAGCTTGTAGGCAATGCTCTATTTCAGAACGTTTCCTGAGGTTCTCCAATAAGATGAATGAATGTCTTTGACCTGGTTTCAGCCATAATATTATTTCCTTTATTTATTAAATAATGCTAAAAAGTATTTCTCAAATAGTTTCCAATATTTTCTGTTTCATAAATTATAGTTATGTTTTATGTTCTTTTTAGTTCTTTATTAAGAAATAAGTAAGTAAGTATTACTGAGTAATTTAAAATGCTTTACAATAAAAATATTAAATTGAATAAAATTTATATTCCAAATAAATATTTGAGCTCTTTGAGGCAGTTCTAAATCCAAACCAATTTCAGCCATATTTCACAGTTTTGTTCTATGGACTAAAAGGAACAAAAAAAGTAAAGGGCCTCTTTTAATTGTTTACTTTTATTTTTTCCTACAGAACTTGAATCACCCTACAATACAGACAACATTAATAATAGCAAATAAGATCTTGTTACACAAACTTAGTGTAGGAAGAAACTCTTACCTAACAGACATTGGGATGCTTGTGACTCCACAGAGGATTCAACCATAGGCATAGGATTGTCCAGCTTCATTTGAACAGAACTAGAAGAATCACACACCAGCATACGGTCACAATGCTCAACCAGTTCAACATTACGTTGAAGTTTAGAATCTATGCTGGAGTCTCTCCTCCTTCTCTTAGGTATAATAAATGCATCTTTGCTAAGTTGCTGTCTGTTGTCATCACTAATGCAGCCAGATTTGTGAAGATCAGTACCAGGTTCACAGGTAACGATCTCTCTTTCAAGTTCGGAGAATGTGAGCTGGACATCTGGTGAATCTTTGTCATTGACGTAAACAGTTGCCAGTGAGTCAAGATTGCAGATGGCAGGTGAATTGTTCTCAAACATGGTATCTACAGGCGCAACGAAGTGAGTGGATTCACTCACAGAGTTCTCGAGCATGCTCTCCCCCAGTGCAATGTAATGAGTCGATTCACATGCAGAGTTTTCAAGGATACTTGTGCCAACAGCACAGAATGTCTCATCTGGATCTGAGGGTCTTCGCCGCTTTCGTCGGTTTTTGCATAATGGAGAAGGAAGTTCAAATGATTTCTGCAGCTCGACGTCAGAAAACATCCTGTTCTCCTTGGCATCATTCTTATCCTTCTGTCTTAAAGAAAAACGTGGAAGCCTCCTCTGACAAACTCCTGGTATTAGATGATTATCTGAAATACCTTGTTTCTGTTGCAATAGAAGCACAGAAGCATTCACGTCAGATGAAGCAGCCTTAACATGAGAAACTAAATCATCTGCTTCATCATTCTGGCAATGCTGAACATATATGCCAGAAGTAGTCTCACCACCACTGCCTGGGTTCTCTTTTGGACGAATAACCTTCGTCCCACCACTAATAACTGACGGTGAAGAGCAGTTCATGGAATCAGTGTCACAGAAATTGATCTTGTTATCATCCATGCAAATTTCTTTCCTAAAAGAAGCATTCACATGCTTCATTTTAGATTTCTGTATCACAACTGAACCACAGACTGGAGTGTCCAAGCAACTTCCACTTGATTTTCTAACAGTGCACAAGCTACAGTCTTCCTCCTCATCAAAGAGGGTCGGCGAATCTAAACTCTTCTTTTGCACTGATTTTACTTCACGAAAACGATCAAAAACAGGAGAACCAGGCTCATCTGACATCGTAGGTTCCATAAGTATCTGCATGGCAAGGTTTCTGTCAGATGAGGGCTTCAGCGTTTCTTCTGAAACCAACTCAGATTCAAGTGGCTGATTTCCCATCTCAGCTTCCTGCATATCAGACATGTGTTGAGAATTCTTTGCGTCTGTCGAATAAATGTCAACTGGCTTTAACGAATCTGATTCTTCCTCAATACAGTCCATAGGAACAGTTTCAGGAATGACAATGTTAGGGCGCTGAATTACTGTTTTATTACATTTTAACTTGGAATGAGTCTCTGAAGAGTAAGGGTCGTTTGTATCCGGCAAAATGAAATGTTGCACAGCAGAAATACATGAAGTATCAAGTGCCTGCAAATCATGAGTTTCTGTGGATGCAAAGAGAAGCTCATGACAGACTTTTGACGGGAGACTTTTCCCATTGCTTTCCTGTTCGGTATCAAGAGACTTCACCTGAAATGGTCTTATTTGCTGTTGAAGAAATAAAAACAGCATATTCTTACTGGATTAGTCAGAGTTTCTCTAAGCAAAGAAGGTATTATATGTATTATTATGCCTTAAAATAAATATTTTAGGTTTCATATCTGTGACATTTCAATTGCAATTTCAATTCCAGACTGTCTCTAGGTTACAAAATGGTTATTGTGCCTTTTGCTGTTATGATGAAGGATCAATTCCTAATGCCTTATATGAAACTGAAAAGTCACTGTCAAGCCATTTAACCTGTAATAAAGGGTTTCACTGCTGAACCTAAAAGCATAACCTTGAAAACCTTAAATGTTGATCTTGCGATCATTTTATGTAATCCAATGTGCTTCAATACATGGTGTCTTCAACCCCAAATTTACATTGTTTATTTTTTTATTTATAAGCACATATTAAATTTTAATATTATACTTTACATTGCTGAAAAACCTTTAAACTAAACAACTTTATTTTTACCTTCATTCATATGTATACTTGTATATACAGGTTCTAAAGATTGCAATTACTGTTTCTGTCATACACAGAAAGTACGGGTCTTCTGAAAAATTACTAGAAATGTACATACTGACGAATTACAGCATCATCTGACATGCTATACAAGCATCATCCATGTCTTTCTATATATGGAGATGAAAATAAATACTAAATAAACACCAATTTAATATTACTGCTGCAACATATCTTTGGTTCAAAACCTAAGAAATCAAGAGACATTTACCACAGGATCGCTTTGTTCTTCGGGCAGCTGACAGACAATGCTGCAATTATCAGTATCCAATAACTCTCTAAAAAACAGTGGAAACAAACTTATATATTTTATCTACTAAAATGCCAAGGAGAACGCAAAGCAAAAAATCAAGTCAGATGGGAGCCATACAAACATCAAACGGTACCTAAGTAATGATAATTATAAGCAGACTCAATGCAAATGACATTGAGGCAGACAGTATAATAATTGTAATCACATGTTTATTATTTTTATTATTATTATTGTTAATATTATTATTAAGGAGATTTTACGTAGTGCCCCTTCAAGTTAATTTACCCAGGAGCACTCCCAGTCCAACCACAGCTAAAAAATGCAGTCTTTACATTAGCAAACAAATTATAGCGCGCCTTGTCAGAAGTGCTCCCCCGACCTAACAACAGAAAACGAGGATTGAACAAAATGGTTTTCAAGCACACTTTAGAGGTAAAGGAAGACCAAGAAGCTCATGCCGTATGTTGTTAAGCAATCTATTCCAGAAATAAATTGGACCAATCACCAGTGAAGCTTCTGTGCTGCACTGTGGAAGTTCTGGTTGGGAGAACAACCAGGTCACCTTGCACAGCAGAGCGAAGAAATCTACAGCCAGGAATGTATTCTCACACAACTCCCTGAGATATGACGGAAATAATGCATTAGCAGTAAGATCTTAAACTCAATGCAATTCTTGGTAACCAGTGCAATTCTCCCCACCATATAGGCCCAAACCTATGTACACCTCCGACCATACAGGATGCAGCTTTTAAGGTAGACTGCAGTTGGTTAATGCAGGAAAGAGTTAGCCCTGCATAAATAGCTTTGCCATAATCAACCCTTGACCATATGAATGCATGCATGTATAAGAGTCATGGCGACTTGAGTCGTAAGTGAATGGCATATTGTGCAAATCTGGTGAAGGTGATAAAGCACATTCATCATACTCTTCCAATATGCACTGAGAAGGTCAATTTCTGGTCACACCCAAATCATGCACAGAAGTACAAAATGAAATTGTAGGAAAATGACGTAGCAAATCAGGCAGATCAATTTACAGAACTGTTCACAGCTACTAAGACCCCCAAGCATAGAGCTCATCCAATGTCTGAAACATTTTCTCCACTAAAGGGACAACCTCTACATCTGGGCCATGGACATCATCAGGTATCATCAGCACACTGATCTGCCATAACTTCAATAATAATCACACGCTCAGAAATCACTGCTAAAAAACCCTACAAATGTGACAGTTGATGGCATTGAAAATCAGCAATAGATTGCCAATGGTCTCAAACAGAAGTGATTGAAAAACCTAACTAAAAAGCACCATCAGCAGAAATTTTTCCTAAAACTCATGAGTTTTAAAGTTTTCAGCTAATTGAAAAAAACTTCGATTGATTTTCAGGTTTTTTATTAGATCATAACCCATGTTCCAGATTTTTTCACCATCTTTCTTTCTTAACAGTTTGCTAAATAGATTATATTGTGTCCCTACAAGATGATTTGCTTTGTCAATAGTGCCTGCTGTTGTGACCACGACAGAGGACTCAACAATCAACAGAAATGGAAAGACAATGCCATTGTCGGTCAAGAGACAGAAACACAAAGAAGATCGCCTTTAAAGCTCATTTCTCCCATGAGATGTATCGCTAATCATCAAAAATGGATGAAAGAGACGGACGCATGCGTGTGCACACACACACACACACCCAGATGCAGAGAAACACAAAACTGAGGGAGGTATACATATACGGCAGTGTTTTGAAAAGACCCAAGTGATGACATGTGCTTTCCACATCATTAATTAATGCTAACAAGTAACAATTCCACTAAAAGAAAAGCTCAGAAGTCATGTATAAACATAATCAACTGCTGACCTGTTGCTTAATCTTGACTTTAATCTGGTCAGTTCTTCTTTAAGCATTTCATTTTCATTCAACAAATGATCACATCGCTTCTGGAGATGCTGATTTTTATCCAACAGTCTATAATAAAAATAACAAACATGACAATTACATTCGCTCTTTCAGCCTCATCTTTTAATCTGTAATCTGTTTAACAACTCTAGCTACTCCCACAACAGACTCAGCATTTATTTCATTTTACAACAACTATTCCCAACTTCCTAAAATAAACACAAAGTCACAAACAAAAGACTTTACATACTTACATACTGGAAAACATGTCCCTCTCTGTAGGTGGACCATTGGACATGGAATGGTCCATATATACATTACATATAGATGGGGAACATGTTTCCAGCTGGACAGTAATGCCTCAGATCTACAGATCTTTGTACACAGTGGAAAAAGGCAAAGACGGTCTTTGGAGCAGTACTGGCCATCAGTCATGGAATGTCTCAACTACCTACCGAATGGCAGGTGTCGAATACCTGTCCTGTGGGTATCTGAAGGTTTCATGAGTTCCTTCACAAATGAAGTCACAATGACGTCATATGTAAAAGGGGATTGTCCAAAATGTCAAAAATCATTAAACATCACAGTTAAGATAAAAATCCATTTGAATTTCCTTGTAGTTATGTAAATAACCGTTGAAGGGGTAACTTTTGCACCACTCACATTGTATACTAGTATACATATACCGGTACACAGAGATCAGCACTCAACTAATCAGCCATTAATTAAGATTGACCAGCAAACAATGCAGTTTATTAGCGCTGCCATCTAAATTTACAGATAGTCCTTCAAAAATTCACCATGATTGTGTGCATCTACACAATCTTTAAAAACTAATGCTTGTTTACAAACATTGCAAAGAACGCAATAAAATTTCATACAAGAAATTATTCTGCAGTAACTTAATTTCTTTTGGTTCTGCTTCTGTCCTGCAATTTGTGAAAAATGCAACATCACTTAGCATATCTAAATTGACAATTCATTCACCTGTTATACTTAAATTCAAGAACAACTCTTTTATTCAATACTGGTATTGACACTCTTAGGCACCAATAGGCACTAATAAGTCACTGCCACTACATTATTTTCAAATTTTACAAAATAAAAAAAGAAAGCAGTATAACTTACCCTTGGTTTACTGTCACTAGCTCAGAATATTGCAGCTTCAACTGACTCGACTCTGAAAAAACGTTTTAAAATGATATGATACATCAACAAAGTAACCATGGCTTAAGTATGTAATCACATTTGATAGCCTTAGCATGGACTTGATCACTAGTTTCGGTAAAACAATGAAGCATTGGAATAGTTGTCTTGCGGTTACAACTGATCTACTGCAAGTTATTTCATCAATCAAATTAAAATGTTGTTAAGCACAGCTTCATACATTTCTAGATTTGCACCAAAAGAAAATACCTAATATAAAACAAAAAGAAATATAAGCCTGGATATCATAAACATTTTGACAGTGACAAATTATTATTTATTCAGTAAAGCTTCAAAGAAAAATATTCAGAATATAATTTGGTCATAACAGGCTAACAATCGTACCATTAGAAACCTCCTGATGCAGACTGTAGACATTTTCTAAAAGCACACACATCGCGTCGTCTTTGTGGAATGACTGAATACAGAAATTTTGCTTAGATAAAGCTGATGGCTTGCTATCAGCAGTTGGTGCCATATTAGCATCAGCTTTGCTGTTCATAGATGTCATATTAAATGAGATGTAAGGGGTTTCAAGTCGAGGTCACTATATGTAGCATCCAGCAAAATGTGAGTTCTACAAAGTCAAAAGACAAATAAAGATACAGTAACAGCACATTTCATGCACTGTAAGTATATATGTATATAACTATCCAACTGAACACTTCTATAGAACATTAAGTAATGCGCAAAATTCAATTCATTATCCGTTTACTCTTGTCCTGGAGAGCAGGGTGTAACTGCTATGTCGAAGGGGGAAACAGTTTATGTAGCACATAGGTTTTGTTCCAGCAGATGGCACTTCTCTCTAAAGTAATTTATCCTTCTTACTGAAAGTTGTGCAAGTTTGCTTGCAGAAAGACTAAACATTCAAAATTTTGTGAATTGGAATTTCCACTAGAGATGCATTGTGTTTTGAGTGTGGAGCCATCCACATATTACGTACGCAATGAAGGGGGAGGGGTCGACAGACAGACAGAGAGGGAGACAGAGAGACAGAGAGAGACAGAAAGAGAGAGAGAGAATCGAACAGACATTGGTAGGCGATTCCATTCTTTTGGGGCAGCAACATGGAATGCACGAGAGCCCATGAGAGTAACCCGCCCCTCCCCCGAATAACATAGACAGCAACCTGACAAGGCTGGGCGGTGATTCCAAATCGTCGTAATAGCCACTATGAAAGCCTAAGTTGTCCGGTCCTTGTAACAGTGTCCTAGTTAGCGTTATTAACCATCATTTACATAAACTTACAATTTTTCTAAGGTGCGTTACTCTTACCACTGTTTCAGAAACTAAACTCCCTCTGTACTGCACTTGTAAACATAAACTCAAAATCACCGCCATGTAAATGTGCTGGTATACATTTTGAACAATAGATGTCGCTATGAATAACTATCATTTCTATAACGCTATGCTTTAAAAATACCATCTTCATGAAATTTGAAATATTTAATACCAGCTCGTTGGAAGAAAATATTAAATATGTGATGCTGAGATTATGTTACTTTAAATATTTAAGACTAAATATTACTTAACTTACTATTACAATATTATTTTAAAACAGCAGTTTGATTTACTTCAGTAGGCTCAACGCTCGCACCAACAATACAATTTTCAGCGCGGTAAACAACGACGCAAGCCTTCAAACTCCTCTGTTTTCATTCCATTAGTGCATGATAACGACACAAAGTAGTATTCAGCTTAGAAGAGAAAGGTCTGCCCTGGGACTAAGATTACTCTGCCACTTAAAATTTACTCATATGTTTATTTTCTTTTCGTTTGTAAATCTAGCAGCTGCTGTCATTGTTCCAGTCTTCCAGAGATGGCGTTTTAAAGAGCTTAATTGGCATCGTTGCAAAAGAAATGTTCTTTAGATAATACTTAGCTTTCGATCTCCCAGAAACGCAGGGACGTATCTAGCGTTGGGCTTGGGGGCTTAAGCCCCCCCCCCCAAACGAAGTTGAAGCCCCCCTAAACAAGTCAGGCCGTTGTATGCTTACGGCTAAAATTCGTATGTACACTGTATAAATGTTGCCATGCTCAAGGCTTAGCTTAAGCCCCCCCCCCAACGAAAAATCCTAGTTACGTTGCTGCCTGAGAAACGAAAATAGTTGCTAATTTGAAATTTCTATAAAGTTATAGTCAATCTCTTAGAAAGTCTAAATATTTAAATAAAAACGTGTCATATAGAAAAGAAACACTGCAATCGTCAGATGGCGAGACCGGCTGGTATTCTGGATCGTCACCGCTAGAGATAGTTGTTGCGTGGATGCGCTATCATGCGCAGCTGGCAGAAACTTGGGGACTTTTCTGGATGGTTTTATGTAACGATACGCTGCAATTCTTCAAAGGCTTAAATTCTGAACGTTTGCGAAATCTGTTCTGTTTAGGAATCATTTAATATTACTTCATTATGGTAAGGTTCAAATGGCAAAGAGGGAACACTGTTTACACGCCTCTACTCTACAGAAACTCGTCAGAGGCTACAGTCTCGTGGTGGCACTGGCGTGAAATATATTTCGGCTGGAGTGTCGTCGTCATCACGGCTGTTCATGTCGTGAAAACCTGTAGGTGTCCAGCCAGATTGCTCTGTATAACGGTGCGATAGTCGAACTAGGGACGTTTGTAAACTATCTTCTATATCGGAGGGTCATTTTGCAGTCTTGCCTTGCATGCCCTACTTGTTCCCAGCATCTCAATGTCCAGGGGCGTAACTTTGGTCTAAAAAGTGGGGGTACCAATTTCCACTTTCGTTTTTCACATGAAGACCATCGCTGGGAAGGTACAATAATAAACTATTGATTGACATTGTTTAAAAAGTGGGGGGTACGGCACCCCAGTCCAAAAAGTGTGTGGGGGGTACGGGTACCTCTGTACCTCCACAAATTACGACCATGGCTCTGTCGTTACTCATCCTGCATATGTGTCCAGAAAGACTTAGCTTCCTTGTGATTATCGATATTTTGTTCAGGCTTCTTCATTAACGTATGTGTGACTTTCTGCATTCAGTTTAAAGGTAGTGTCTAGTTGCCAGCTCTGGGGAACCCAATTCCAGGAGAAACTTCATGAATCACTTGCCAAACCTCTGAAACCCAGCCTAGAATCGTGGTGCGCCATGCTGCCCAACTAGTAGGTTTCATAGCGGCAATTTCATATTGATAGGTTAGGAAATGGACCACCCGAACACTCTCTTATGATATGAAGCTCGCCCATGACAGGATTCCAACCCTGATATAAAGAGTGTTACCGACTCGGTTGGCAAGCACTTCAAATTTAATGAGTAAAAACTGTATACATTTCACAAACTTTGATGTCTAAAACAAAAGAAATTACTGTAACCTATTGTAGTGTAGATACTTGGTTAGATTACTTCTAGAATCATTCACTTGTGAAAGAAAAAGCACAATCATGTTTCTGAAGGGTGTACCTTTTGAAATTTTAAGTAGACTAGGAAAAATGTGTAAGGTTCATATATTCCACAATGGATGTTTCTGTATTATGACTAAATTGTAATACACTGTATAATTATAATCAAGTTTTTCATTTTAATATCCTCTAAGGTGCTTATATGAAAGAGATTTTATTATGTTATTATTGTTTGTTTTGTAAATTGTATTTTTCTTGCCGTCAGGCAGCAGACTCAAACCAATGCGGTTTGTGTTGTTTTCTTTGGATTGGCACCAATATGGATTTAATTTACTCCAGCAGTTTACACTAAAAGTTAAATATTGCATCTTATGAAATGTCATAAGAAGCTGATTATGGAAAATGTTTGGACTCCTATTTGCTTTGCAAGTCTAAAGTATTAGTTACTGAGACATTGCAAATTGTTCGATCTGAGAGTTCATGGTTTGCAATTATTGTTTCTTTGAACCCATTACCAGGGGCGCCGCCAGCGTGACGCACTGGACGCACGTGCGTCCACCCACCAAATCAAATCCACACAAGGATTAGGCATCGCATCGATATTTTTCACAATTTCGATGTGTAATTTTTTTAAACATACAGTATATATAAATAATAGCATATGATATGATGCATGTGTTATAATGTACTTTTATGAGTCACTCTGAGTCATTTTCAGTGTATGACTACGAGTGGCAGCCAGGGGACGGGTGTGGCTGGGAGGAGACGGGAGGGGTGTGCGTCCAATTTTTTAAAGCCTGGCGGCGCCCCTGCCCATTACAACCAATTGTATTTAGTTTTGGGTCAGTGCATATTAATTTGTGATTGTCTAAATTTTCAGAAACTTGGGCTTAAAATTTCAGCTGTGCTTGAAAATGTGACTAACCTGAAACCAGACGGTGATGACTTCAGATGGTATCTTAAGGTATCTGAGGCTTTTTAAGATGAGTTAAAGTAGTCTACTTTCCTAAACAGTTGGGTGTGGCATTTTGGTTTTGCCTCTGCATTTTTATTTTTTTCTTAAATTATGGCAAGTAAAATGTCATGAATATTTTCATCTGCCAAAAATAAAATTGCTGTCTTAAGTCAGATATTGTTTTTGTGAACAACAGCTAGACTATTTTAGCTTATAATAGTACTGCTTCGATCAACATGCCAAGTTTAGCAGTATTTTTTGCGTCATTTATATCCTTGTGAACTCTTCATGAGGCTCGTTTGAAAGAAAATTTGTGGCTGTTATGTTAAACCTTAATAAAAAAAATACTGCAATAGCCTACCAACAAGTGGTAGTGGCATGCGTGTAGGAAAGATTTGTGTGTGCATGATTATGTGTGTGATGAGCTGCATTGGTTTCCCAGTCACTTTTAGTACATGCTCGTCGTTAAGTGTTAAAGGTGCTTTATTAATATCCAAATATATGTTTCTACTAGTCTTTTACTATCTTTTACTATACTTAGAAATTATTAGGCAAGTCACTGTCATACAAGACCTGTGTGAGAGGTCGATTGGTTGCTTCTGAACATCACTGTATTTAAAAAATTTTGTATTCTGGTTACTCAAGTCTGTGCACAACAATCTAAAATGGTGTAGTGCCTAAACAGGCAAATTGTATAATTGGAAAATGAAGTTGCAGTTGATCAGTTATATTCTACAAAAATTAATGTGTGCAGTGATATTTTCGTTAACGAAAACTAAAATTAGAAGTAAAAATAAATGATTTCGTTAACGAAAACTAGAAGTAAAAGTAGGAATTATTTCAGCAGAAAAAACGAAATTAGGAATTGAATTAAAAATTATTTGCCGAACTAAAATTAAGAACGAAATTAACAATTATTTTAAGAAGTAAAATCATTTTACTTCTTGTGGTATTCTACCTAACTTAAGTTGAGATGAAGGGGAGTATAATTGCACGCTATCCAAACACATATTCCATTGGAAAACTTTGGTTGATCAGAGGCGCATACCATTCATTTTTCTCGATGTAATATACTGTCCTTGGTCTCCGTTGTCTAATAGGCCTTATTGTCTCACTTGCGTACAAAGGACCTTTTATACATGAAGGAAATGAGCACTTATATGGAATCCTTGCTTGCGTACTAACGACCTCAGTTTCGTACGCATTTTTTTTTATTTAGGGTTCGATCGTTAAATTGTAAAATTATGAGTTAATCGAGAATGTTGGCTGGAAGGAAGCTAGATAGGCCGGTTGGGGATATTTCATACAGGCAGATCTACATGCCAAGAACCTACTGCGAAAATGCCGGACTTTGTGGAACAGCACTTGCTAGAAAAAAATAATAGCATTACAAGTCTTGGGAGGGGAATAGATGCTGCATTGTTAGACTAACGTTCCACCCCTTGTTTTACTTCAGTTTTTCTTTCTCGAGACAAGTTTGGCGCGTTTCTGCATGCAGGCAATGCATACTTTTACAGCGCGGAAATTAATAATTATTTGGAAAACTAAAATAAGAAGTAAAATTATTTGAGAACTAAAATAGGAATGAGAAGTAAAATTATTTGTGAAGTAAAATTAGAATTAGAAGTAAAATTCAAGAGCTCATAACTGAATTAAAACTGAATTAGGAATTATTTTTAGAAGTAAAATATCACTGAATGTGTGCATGTTTTTATTATTCAGCTCAAATGCTCGAACTGTGGAGATGAAACTGAGGATTTTGTCTATCTTAGTCTGTCGGTAAGAATAAATGTTGTCTCTGATTCTTCTTATCTGGCATCATTTTCTACTTTATGTCACGTTTACGTTTTTTAATTTCTGATTGTTTCCAGTAAGATGTTTCTGCTGAGTTGTAATGTTGATTTATTGTAAATTGGGAAGACGTATGACCATGCACAGGATGACTCTTTCATATTGCAAGATTAGCCTGTGTTCATTTTAATTTAACCATTTCAATGCCAGTTATTTTAAGCCTTGTTCTGGCCTTGGCCAACCTTTGTGAGAGGTGGTGAAAAACCTGGTCATTTTGATGCAGTTTTGTACAAATTAGTATTGGTGTCGCTTTCATTATCGCCTTAAAAGTTCTAAAAATCATTAGTATGAAGTGCTATTGGTTCTGCTACCCAGAAATGCATGAAATCCTTCAAAATTAGCTATTCATTCAACTCCGAATTACTGAAATTCATACGCCAAATTTCGTCTTTGTGAACTATGGTGGTTGTAAAATGTGATCATAAAATAAATGGGTTGCCTTGTTTCAGGTCTAATATCTCTGCAACCATCCCATGTGTATAAATAACCAATGGGAAAATTGTAGCTTAGTTTTTACTCTAACTTATTTGCGTAGGACAAAAACTGATTGCCCAGCTTTCGGCCGCTTAATTAATGCAAGTCAGTAATTTCGCAACTTTGCACTTATGTATGCCTTGCCTTCCCAGAAAGTTTTGTGATGTCATAGTTTTGCACCTGTGGCATGCAACAGGTTGAAGATTTGAGGCTTTTCCAAGTTTTTCATGTAAATTTTTCTGGTGCAGATGGTTATCTATACATGTTATTTACATGTTGTGTATCTGTTAGGAGAGTCAGCCCTTGAAAGGAGGACGTGGCCATGCAAGCCTTGTCATTAAGTGCAAACTCTGTGCCCGAGAGAATTCAATTGGTAATTGAACATTTATCTATGCCATGTTGAGATGCACTGTTCTCGTTAGTCATTCATCAAAACAGGTAGCTTTTTCTGATACTAGGCTAGTGACCACTGCAGCAGTTGAGGATGCAGTTATCATAATTATCTTATTTAGTGAAATTACTGAACGTAGGTCTGGTCACATATCTCATCTGAGTATATTAATTTTGCATCCATGGCAAGCTCACTTGCTTGGAACATCCCTGCTTCTATCGAATTTTACCACATGGAAGCCTGTGTTGGTGTATAGCCCTGAACATCTGAGACAACTTGACTGTGACAGCCAGACAGTTGTATGAACAGTGAGGAAAACTATTTTCATTGCATATTTTGTGCCAGCTATCCCATCGAATTATTCAGCCAGAACTCTGCATGGGCCGTCTGCTAAATTAGTCTCAGGTTGCGAATCAGGACCTGGAACATCAGATGTATTACCGGGCACAAACTTGACATCTTAGTTGGGCAAAGGGCTAGCCATATTCCACCTGGTGAGTTTGAGGTAGGCAAATTTAGCTTGCAGTAACACCGAGGTCCTGCTTAGCTCATTTTGTACATAATGTGGATCCCTGGTGTTTGTGACCATCTGCCGATCAGGATCACAGCTGCCATCGTCAAGGAGTATACTCAGCTACTGGAACACCACTCCACCCTTAACTCTCAATTATTTGCAAGAGGTGATTTTAAACATCTATATGGAGTATCCAAACTGTTCGGGCCCGCCAGTTAATTCAGCTGATGTCTAGTTTGAGTTTGTGAGCATGTTACAGCGCCCATGCGCACCCACGGCAGCTGGATTGACCGAGTAGTCGCCTGTGATGATTGTTGTAACAGAACCTTTTTTCCATGACTTCATCAATGAGATGGTGCGTTTTCTGGTGCAACTGTGAAAGTGAAACACAACATGTATGACCAATTGACCATTTATGTTGCTGAAAATAAATCTACTTTTCATGTTATCCAAGGCTTTTTTTATTGCATTTTCTTCCTTAGTACCAACAAATTTGTTCATGTTAATGGCAAT